>JAXIVJ010000225.1:10000-162130 GCA_036785665.1 Chirona hameri | reverse complement strand
ATATATATATATATATATATAAGCGAAGAATATCGCTTTATGCTACGGGCCCGCGTCGCCACCGTGTATGGCGCGGGCCCGACCACCGGACCAGAGGACCGTCGAGGCCTGGGGCGGGGGAGCGGCGCAGGACGAGAGGGAGGGTCAGTCGTGACCAGCCGTCTGCCACGAGCGGAATAAACGCAGAGTAAGCGAAGACAGCCTTTGGCGGAAGCGACTCAACATTGGCGCGGTCGAAGGTAAGCAAGCTACGCTTTGGTTTCTTCTAGAATTTTGAATATTTAAATCGGTCACTACATATTATTATTTTCTAGAGCTGAGGTCAGTGAGACTGATCACTCTATATTTTTGTAACCGAGGGTAGCGAGAGGTGCACTCTGTGCTGACCACTCGATATGGATTGCTAGAGTCAAAAGCGGCGGAAAGAACTCGGGTGATCGCCATTCTGCAGTTTAGTTAAGACCATAACTTATACCGAACCGAATGTTATTTTCTGGAGCAGAGTGAGCGGAAGCACTCTACCTGCTGTTAGATAATACCGGGGAAACATATTGCAGAGCCATGGTTAACGAGGAAAAAGTAAAGTTTCGGTCAGACAGACTTTGGCGGCTCATCTCCCGGGTCAAGAAATTTGATGGAAATAACGAGGAAGGATGGGATGTTTGGATTCAGCGTTTCGGACTGCTGGCAGGTCTGGGGGATAAAAGTGAGTGGCTGGAGTCGCTATTTATATGCTTGGATGGGAGGGTATTGGTCGTGTGCACGTCGATGCCAAAAGAGCTTCGCGGAAATTTCGACGCAGCCAAGGAGGTTCTAAAGGCACGTTTTGGCAAAGACGTGAACACCATCCACGCATATTCAGACCTGAGACAGGCTACCAGACAAGTAGGCGAGACATTTGAAGACTTTGGGATATAGTACAGGAGCTGACCAAAAGGGCCTACCCGGGATCAGCCATATCTGTTTCACAGTCGGCAATGCTGAGACAGTTCCTATGTGGTTTGAGGAAGCCGTGGCTGCAGGCAAAACTAATGGATAGGTCAATTACCACATTGGACATGGGCCACATGGGTTTCCGGAGAACCCTAGACCGAGTCATGGAAAGGTTCTACTGGCCAGGAGCGTATAGTCGGGTCCGGGGCTATTGTAGATCTTGCGAACTGTGTCAGCGCAGAAATCGTCCATCACCTGCAGCGAGAGCGCCGCTGCAAACCGAGACAGTAAACAGACCGTTCGAACGTGTGGCGATGGACATCACGGAGATGCCTTACTCCAGCCAAGGGAACCGGTATACCCTGGTGATCATGGATTATGCTTTCAAAACTGGTAAAAGTCTACCCCATGCCGGACCAGAAGGCGCAGACTGTCGCAGACTGTCGCAGACTGTCTTCTGTTGTGGGTTTACGACCACGGTGTGCCGGAGCGCCTGCATTCAGACCAAGGACGACAGTTCGAAGCGGCAGTGTTCCAAGAGCTGTGTCAGAGACTGGGTATCGAGAAAACCAGGACGACGCCATAGCATCCAGAGAGTATTCTCCCTACTTTCTGGTTCATGGGCAAGAAGCCCGTCTCCCTGCAGATGCAATGCTCCGTCCATCAGCACCTCTGGTTGAGGTCCGGAGTTTCGTGGAAGATCGGGCGAGGGCTCTACGGAGAGCTTTCGAGGATGTGCGTGCTAAATCAAGGAAAGCAGCAACGAAGATGAAAGAGCAGTACGACAAAAAGGTGCACGATATGCGATACAACGTGGGAGATGAGGTATGGGTGACGGACCCAACGGCTGCAGCTGGAGGAAAGCCGAAGCTAGGTCTTCCGTACAAGACACCAGTAACAATCGTGGAAACCTACGGTGTACAGAGCGTGGTGCACAAGGTGCAAGGAAAGGGCGACAAAACGTCGAACGTGCACCACAACAGGTTGAAACCTGTTTTTCCAAGCAGGATTTTCCGGAGGAATCGGGAACGTGAAAGGGGATCATCCGTGACAGAGAAGCCCGAACACGATGGCCGGATGGCCGATGGTCAGCATCTCGACATAGTAATGGAGTCGGTTCTGACAAGCAGAGAACGTGGTTGCCTCGAAGCAGACACGTGTCAGCGTACGAGGAAACTGAGGATGGCAACTTCGATCTGGGGTCTGAAAGGGAGGAACTAGACCTAACCAGGGCGCCGGAAGCCAGAACGGCCAGTCCTGGTGCGATGCGAACATCAGCTCAGGACAACGTGCCTAGAGTAGCCATTCAGATACGTCAGCTCAGTCCCGAGCGGGTGCGGAGGGATTACGAGAGGTAGAGACTTCTGAAATTGAAGATTATTACAGAACACGGCCAGGTAGGGTAGTTAATCTTCCTCAGCGCTACTAGTCATCGCACGCTGTGTTTTGTTGTGAGGTGTGAGGCCCGAAGCGGATCAGGCTAGGCTTTCCCGGTTCCCATGTAAACCTGAAATATAATTTTGTGTCAGAATTTGTTGTATGAGTGTCAGTGATTGGACATGGAACCGAAGGCATCTAACTGAGGTTTAAGTTTCAGATGGCGAAATGCGGTGCCGAAGTCGCTGCGCTGAGGGCAGCGAGAGATTTGGTAACTTCGTCGTAGATGTGCACAATCGGCATGTACGTACTGTGTTGTTTCCTTAATCCGAGTTGAAGGACATCCAGGATATTATTTTGATTAACCCGTGCCCCGCTGGAGGTACTGAATCTGCCTCCCCTGATTTTCTCAATAACTTGAAAACAATATGATGGTGATATGATAGCTTTAATCAAGTCATGTCATGCCATTTTTGGTTGAAAAACAATACATATTTGACAAATCGTAGACGATTGAGTTTGAAAGCAAATTGCAAAAAAAATGTGAAAGGAAGGAAATGACATTATATTGAAAATGGATATCGCGGATTTTCGAAGTTTTAAGTTTTTGACTCTCAAAAAAAAAATTCCTTGTCGAAAGTTACTTGTCGCTGTATTACAACATACAACATACTGTACTGTTTTAATTACGTGGGTCCCTCCTTGGCTACGAGGGCCCCTCCGATCCCCATTTGCCCCCCCCCCTGGGAGAAATCCTGCTTACGCCCCTGATGGCGTCTCAATCTTTCCCGAAACAAACCAAAACAACTTACGTAAACAGTTTGAGTTGTGACCGAGGTGGATGGAGTGAACAGTTGTGCATCAGATGGTGTACTCGTTTTTCCGGGTTAGGCTGACATTTGGTCAGCCTAACCAGGGTTTTCAATAATTTAAATTTTAGGCTGACACAAATGTCAGCCTAAATTAAAGTTGCTTGTTTTGGCCTGATATGTCGCGAAAATAATTTAGGCTGACATCAAAGCATGTCAGCCTAAAGTGTTTTAGACTGACATGGCGAATTACAGGGAATTACAGGACTCGGCGCGTCGGGCATTTGAAACTGCGTGGCTCTGATGAATATTTCCCTTCAACCGCGAGCTTCCTTCGTTTTCCCCTGCTCCTCTGAAGGTATCTGAAAGCGTGTTCGCGTTCTTGATACATTTTGCTGACAGCCAATGAGTTTCTGCAAACGTTGTTTAAGTTCTTGAAATGCTGCTTGTTCATTGGTCGAAAATATTAGCGCCGTCGAAAACTGATCTGGTGCATTGAGACTTATTTACAATTCTGGCGCACAGTACTTAATGCGCGAAAAGCTTGACATTATGCATTATAAATTGTTCCGAGTCACTGCCGCGGCCGTTAGGCGTTAAGCATGTGAGGATCAGTGAAACATTTTATTTTAACTTAGTGGCCAGTGCATGTGGTTGCAAGACAAGGAACAAGGTTGCGCTCAGTGTGTCCAGGTGAAGTTGACCAGCCAATTGTGGTAAGTGAAACAAAAGTGCGCCTACGAACAACTTCAGTCTAGTCTAAGCTTAGCTAAATTAGGGTAAAATTTACCAGGCTGCCCTGTCCATACAAAGGAAACTTGTTAGATTGGATTAAAATAATGCACCTAAATGTGATTCAGGAAATTGTGATTGTTTTTAAGGTAAAGATCCAAGCTCCAAGCACATCACAATCAAAATACCTGACTCTTCATGCTATTAGGTGTGCATTGGTGCTATTGTGTACTCAGTAGCGTAACCAGGATTCACTCCAAGAGGGGACAATTTTTGCTCAGGGGGCATAAAGTACCCCCACCAAAAAAAAACTCGCCAGATTTGCCCCACTATATTTTAAAAAGGGCACCATTTTTTCACCATTTTTCTCTTAAATCAAACAAATAAAACAATTTGACCAAAGGGGGCACATACCGACCTTCAGGGGAGGGGGCAATTGCCCTGTTTGCCTCCCCCTTGTGTACGCCTATGTGTGTACCAGTATCTTTTACACTTCCAATAGCATGAAAAGTTGGGTACGGTCAACACAGTGTCCTAGCAACAACAAACACATTTATTTGCATTAAGATGAGTATAACAGTGGTCGTAGGGGTAGCACAAAGGCTCAAAGCCTAAATCGCGGCAATACCCCCTTAAATCTGCATCACAGCAGTGTTCTTGACCTTCGGTTGAGTGTCATCAGCCACGTTTTGCACTTAACACTTAACTAAAAACTTAATAACATACCTTACCTTATCTTACGGTAATCAGGATTTTTAGGCATGTAGTACCCGCTCTCATCGAGCTCATGATTCCTGGCATGTCTCAGTCAGTGTCAGGTATGCTGAACCCGACGTGAGCCCAATGGGCGTCCAATCTAGCCTTGAAGGCATTCAGCGAAGGAGCGCATACATTGCTTTGTGTCTCCACTTCTCTTCCAAACACATCACACACATTCACACATTGGGAACTTAGGGTGGAAAACTACAGATACTATTTTTCCACTCTTTTTCCCGAGTTTTACTGTGAATTTTCCACTCCTTATTTTAAAATGTATTGGATAATTAGAATCCTGATACTGATTTATGGATGTAATGATGGGGACAGCCTGTATATGGAAAGACATGTAAACATTGGCATAGGTACTTGATAACATTCCGGTGAGCGGGTAATTGGGTATTGATAAAGCCAAGTACATGTTTTTGGGTGCGAGTTTCCGCTCTGTATGCTTATTTTTAGCCATAATTTTCTACTCCGCATCCCACCTCCAAAGAAATCCTAAGACCCTGGGTCAACGACTGTAACATTGACCTCATCAGGCTTCCATATGCAAATACACAGATGGATCTCAGAGTATTGATTGACAATCAACTGAAGTTCCATGAGCACAGCCAAAGTGTGACAAGGAAGGCTGGCGGGGTAGCACACAGTTTCCTGAAAGGGACATTGTGCAGAGAACCCAAATTGGTCCACATACTCAAGGCACATATCAGGCCAGTCTTAGAGTACGCCTCAACTGTCTGGAACACTGGATACTTGCAAGACGTCAGGAAGCTTGAATCTATACAGAGGCTCTGGACTCGTCAGGTCAAAGGACTGGAAGATAAGGAATATGGGAACAGGTTAAGAGCACTCGATCTGTACTCTATGAAGGGAAGATTTCTCAGAGCCGACCTAATCAAGTGCTGGAAAATCTTCAATGGCAATTGTCCCATAGAGCCCACAGATCTGTGGGACACCTGACTCCCAAACTTGAGGTCACCGATTTAAAATCAGGGTTAGCCGATGTCAAATTGATGCTAGGGCTCGCTTTTCCACTGAACGTGTGGTACATGATTGTAATTCCTTGCCCGACCGGCTAGTGTCCTCAGCGACACTGACAGAGTTCATGTCCGCTCTAAAAACCTACCTAGCCAACCGACTATTAGATTATCTGCACTAGATTGGATAGGTCAAACAGACGATCTGCACTATACCATTTATTCCAGTATACCTACATTTTCTATCCACTCCACCTTTGGTATGCACCCTGTCCTTAACAAGCTAGGGCAGGGTTAGAAGCGCCAGGGACTTCTATCCACCAGTCATATTTCCTGCCCTAGTTCCTTCATTCCTCCCAATTCACCCATTCCTGTCATTACCCATTGCATTTTCTATCTCATTTTCTTGAATTGCTCTCTTCGTTTACATCTTCAACTAAGGTGGATTCAGTAGTTATTCTGCACCAATCTCATTGTGTAGTCACCTTCTGCGATGTATATGTCCACATTGTTTACACATTTGTTTACACATTTGTTGTATTTAGGACCTCAAGGTGTTCTCTGTTGAACGCATTTCGGCATCCATTGGCACCAATTTGCGTTAAGTTACTACTCCACAACAGTTATTTTTACGACCGGCTCAATTAATAACACCAAGCAGACGTAATCTTCCAGCCCTTTACATCCCTGTCCCATCCAAATGTGAGATTCTTGTCCTGTGCAGGGGTTGGCACGTCTCTCTTCAACACAGTTTCCTTCCTAAGTTATCCTCTCCACCAACAGGGTAATGAGCAAAGAAACCCCAACAGGTGGGTTGAACAGGTGAGTCAGACACATCAAAACATCAGCCTTTTCATGCTATCAGAATGTAGGCTATAGTGACACCGGACACACTAAATCAACAATGGTTTGCGCCTTAGCGGGTTGGTATCGTCTACATTCTGATAGCATGAAAAGTGATGTTTGATGTGGCTGAAGATTGGATCTTTACCCCATGTCAGTTGCTGGAACTAGGTCCAAAAAATCAATATATTGATGCGTCAATATTTGTATCCAAAGTGGGCAGAGCTCGTCATAGGCTATAAAATTGACAATTATTCACAACATTTCACTAAAAACACCTAGTTCCCACAGAAAATGGCCAGTCTCCAAAAAATAATCACACCTTCTGATGCAAGGCCCTATAACTAGGTAAACACACGAGCCTTTTGACCTTGAACTCGACGAAAGACCGTCGGATGACGTCACTGGCGGTGCCCGGCTTTTTCGTCGGCGCCGCGCTCAAGCGCATGGCTGTAACTCGTAAACGACAAACAAAAAATACCGCCCTATAGAGGCATATTTTCGTAATTAGTGCATCGAGTAGGCCCTTTATGCAAAATTTTGGGCAAATCGAGACACCTCGGAATATCACACCGCCAGTGAGATATCTGATGCTGCTAATTTGACGAACGTCAGCCATCGAAACCCGCACGCAACACGCCACCAACAGACTGTTCAATTTCAACTATTGCGCAATTACTAGCTGAAATCTTGCTTTTTGATTGCTGGAGCGCTTTGCCGCCAGTGACGTCAAATCACGTTTTGTGAGCACCGACGAGGTGACCTATATGGCGCTCAAGCGGTGTCACCCCCTGCTCTGATGCAGAACTGTTTGCTCCAGAGCAAGGCCCTAGATACTAGGTAGACCTGTCCGGGGTAGGCAGTGAATTGCGTGACGTCACGGGCACGTGACGTCACACGCTTCCTATTCAAATAGTGTTAAATGGGCCTACTTTCGCGTCCTACCAGTTGAATACCTTAAGTGCCAGCGGGATGAATTGAGCACTAAATGATGGATTGAAATGTCCTCTACAGCTCGTTCTTCGGCCATTTTCTTCTAAATTGCAAAGGTGAGCTGCTAGGCGATGTCAAAGCGAGGCATGCAAAAAGTAGGAGGCTCATGCCCATATAAGGTCAAGCCCCGCCCCTGTACACAAACATGGCGGCCGTGCCGGTCTCGAACGCTCCCGATTCGGCCACCCCATTGGTGGAAACCGTGACTGTGACGTCATGGGATCGTGACGTCATGGGACAGGTTGGACACGTTAAGGAGATAGGCATGACACCCCTTGGCTCCAGAGTACTTGTTTGCTCTATCCACCTCAGTCACAACTCAAAATGTTTAAGTCAGTTTTTTGGGGTTTGTTTCTGGAAAGATTGAGACGCCATCGTGTGGCGACAAATTACATCAAATATGCTTCTGTCATTTTCTTAGGATAACCTTTTAAATTATCAACTTTACATTTGTTTAAAGTCAATAAAACAATTGTTTAATGTACTTACATGTAATTATTATAAAAAAGTATTTTTTTTATTTTAAATAATTGCCTGTCTCGCTACAGCATCAATATTTTGATCAATATTTTAAGTGTGCATCAAAAAAATTGATTCAGTTGAGCCAAGGGATACAAATAATGCACTTCTAAAGCAATATTGCATCAATTTCTGGGATAATTATTGAACAGCTGTGTGGATGAAACTAAATTATGAGCCACAATGCACAAATTCATGTATGTACCATTCATCCCATCACTATTATCCAGTGCTTCATCATTGGCATTTGTAAATTAGTAATTTTCCCCAATACCATTTATATTGGGCTGGATCACAATATTGACACGGCAAAAAAATGATTATTTGGGCCTAGTGCCAGCAACTGATGCGGATGGTAATGGAGACTGGACTTTTACCTTGGATGTGTAGAGTGAAGATCCAGTCGCTGGTCATATCCAAATACCTGACTACCTTACCTTACCTTACAGTAATAAGGATTTTTAGGCCTCAAGGCCTGTAGTACCCGCTCTCATCGAGCTCATGATTCCTGGCATGTCTCAGTCAGTGTCAGGTATGCTGAACCCGACGTGAGACTTCATGCTAGTGGTGTAGTGATACTGACTCAAAAGCATGGATGCATCAAGCTGTAAGCTAGCTATTTGCTTTGTATTGACTCTTTTGTGTGGGATATTTTTTGAGGGTGTGGGAGATTTTCTTGACTCATGGCACTTGACTCATCTCACTCAGCCCAAGGAAGGCTTCTCCGTGCTGACATGATTCAGTGTTGGAAACTGCTCCATGGCCAATGCTCGATCGCTCCTACTGACTTGTTCACCCTGGCTCCCCAATCTGGGACGAGAGGCCATAGATTGAACGTAAGACATGTCCACGCTCAAACTGACATGCACAAGAGACATTTTGGAGTCCACTGTGGAGAGCCATGGAACTCTCTTCCAGATAGAGTGGTAGCTGATAAAAATATAAATTCATTCACAGCCAAGCTGGCTGACTACAGCGATGCTCTTTATGAGTACCCTCAATAGGCCAAACTGACTATACTTCAATCTGTGTCATTTGATTGTTTTGATTTGCGTAGCCATGTGTTGCACATGTATGTACATTACAATGTATAGGTATAGTATATGTTGCACCATTTTAGGAATACTGAGGTCTTCATGCAGAGGCACATCCCACTCTCAGGTCTCCCAGGTTCGACCTGGTGACCAGTGTGTATGGTGTGCTGGGTTCCTTCCATTCCCTGTGGATGCCATCCTTGCATGCCCAACGAGACAGGGAACCCTAACAGATGAGTTGTACAGATGTGTTGTGTGTCATTATTATGTCATTATTGTCATGTATGTCATTATATTATGTGGGGTACCCAATGTGTCATATCCGTAGAGCAGTGTGCAGATTCTAGACGCTGGATATGTGGGTTACCCAATGTGTCATGTCAGTAGAGCAGTGTGGAGGTTCTAGACGCTGGAGATGTGGGAGACTCAATGTGTCATGTCAGTAGAGCAGTGTGGAGGTTCTAGATGCTGGAGATGTGGGTTACTTAATGTGTCATGTCAGTAGAGCAGTGTGGAGGTTCTAGACGCTGGAGATGTGGGAAACTCAATGTGTCATGTCAGTAGAGCAGTGTGGAGGTTCTAGACGCTGGAGGTGTGGGAGATCAATGTGTCATGTCAGTAGAGCAGTGTGGAGGTTCTAGACGCTGGAGATGTGGATTACCCAATGTGTCATGTCAGTAGAGCAGTGTGGAGGTTCTAAGCGCTGGAGATGTGGGAGACTCAATGTGTCATGTCAGTAGAGCATTGTGGAGGTTCTAGACGCTGGAGATGTGGGTTACCCAATGTGTCATGTCAATAGCGTAGTGTGGAGGTTCTAGATGCTGGGGATGTGGCAGACTCAGTGTGTCATGTCAGTAGAACAGTGTGGTTCTAGACGCTGGAGATGTGGGAGACTCAATGTGTCATGTCAGTAGAGTAGTGTGGAGGTTCTAGATGCTGGAGATGTGGGTTACCCAATGTGTCATGTCAGTAGAGCAGTGTGGAGGTTCTAGACACTGGAGATGTGGGAGACTCAATGTGTCATGTCAGTAGAGCAGTGTGGAGGTTCTAGACGCTGGAGATGTGGGTTACCCAATGTGTCATGTCAGTACACCAGTGTGGCGGTTCTAGAGCCGGAGATGTGGGTTACCCAATGTGTCATGTCAGTAGAGCAGTGTGGAGGTTCTAGACGCTGGAGATGTGGATTACCCAATGTGTCATGTCAGTAGAGCAGTGTGGAGGTTCTAGACGCTGGAGATGTGGGAGACTCAGTGTGACATGTCAGTAGAGTAGTGTGGAGGTTCTAGACGCTGGAGATGTGGGTTACCCAATGTGTCATGTCAGTAGAGCAGTGTGGAGGTTCTAGACACTGGAGATGTGGGTTACCCAATGTATCATGTCAGTAGAGCAGTGTGGAGATTCTAGACGCTGGAGATGTGGGGTACCCAATGTGTCATGTCAGTAGAGCAGTGTGGAGGCTCTAAATGCTGGAGATGTGGGTTACTTAATGTGTCATGTCAGTAGAGCAGTGTGGAGGTTCTAGACACTGGAGATGTGGGTTACCCAATGTATCATGTCAGTAGAGCAGTGTGGGGATTCTAGACGCTGGAGATGTGGACTACCCAATGTGTCATGTCAGTAGAGCAATGTGGAGGCTCTAGATGCTGGAGATGTGGGTTACCCAATGTGTCATGTCAGTAGAGCAGTGTGGAGGCTCTAGACGCTGCAGATGTGGGTTACCTAATGTGTCATGCCAGTAGAGCAGTGTGGAGGTTCTAGACGCTGGAGATGTGGGTTACCCAATGTGTCATGTCAGTAAAGCAGTGTGGAGGTTCTAGACGCTGGAGTGTGGGTTACCCAATGTGTCATGTCAGTAGAGCAGTGTGGAGGTTCTAGACGCTGGAGATACCGAGTTACCCAATGTGTCATGCCAGTAGAGCAGTGTGGAGGTTCTAGACGCTGGAGGTGTGGGACACTCAACATGTCATGTCAGTAGAGCAGTGTGGAGGTTCTAGACGCTGGAGATGTGGGAGACTCAATGTGTCATGTCAGTAGAGTAGTGTGGAGGTTCTAGATGCTGGAGATGTGGGTTACCCAATGTGTCATGTCAGTTGAGCAGTGTGGAGGTTCTAGACACTGGAGATGTGGGAGACTCAATGTGTCATGTCAGTAGAGCAGTGTGGAGGTTCTAGACGCTGGAGATGTGGGTTACCCAATGTGTCATGTCAGTACACCAGTGTGGAGGTTCTAGACGCCGGAGATGTGGGTTACCCAATGTGTCATGTCAGTAGAGCAGTGTGGAGGTTCTAGACGCTGGAGATGTGGATTACCCAATGTGTCATGTCAGTAGAGCAGTGTGGAGGTTCTAGACGCTGGAGATGTGGGACACTCAGTGTGACATGTCAGTAGAGTAGTGTGGAGGTTCTAGACGCTGGAGATGTGGGTTACCCAATGTGTCATGTCAGTAGAGCAGTGTGGAGGTCCTAGACACTGGAGATGTGGGGTACCCAATGTGTCATGTCAGTACACCAGTGTGGAGGTTCTAGACGCTGGAGATGTGGGTTACTTAATGTGTCATGTCAGTAGAGCAGTGTGGAGGTTCTAGACGCTGGAGATGTGGGAAACTCAATGTGTCATGTCAGTAGAGCAGTGTGGAGGTTCTAGACGCTGGAGATGTGGGTTACCCAATGTGCCATGTCTGTAGAGCAGTGTGGAGGTTCTAGACGCTGGAGATGTGGGAGACTCAATGAGTCATATCCGTAGAGCAGTGTGGAGGTTCTAGACGCTGGAGATGTGGGTTACTCAATGTGTCATGTCAGTAGAGCAGTGTGGAGGTTCTAGACACTGGAGATGTGGGTTACCCAATGTATCATGTCAGTAGAGCAGTGTGGAGATTCTAGACGCTGGAGATGTGGGGTACCCAATGTGTCATGTCAGTAGAGCAGTGTGGAGGCTCTAAATGCTGGAGATGTGGGTTACTTAATGTGTCATGTCAGTAGAGCAGTGTGGAGGTTCTAGACGCTGGAGATGTGGAAAACTCAATGTGTCATGTCAGTAGAGCAGTGTGGAGGTTCTAGACGCTGGAGGTGTGGGAGATCAATGTGTCATGTCAGTAGAGCAGTGTGGAGGTTCTAGACGCTGGAAATGTGGGTTACTCAATGTGTCATGTCAGTAGAGCAGTGTGGAGGTTCTAGACACTAAAGATGTGGGTTACCCAATGTATCATGTCAGTAGAGCAGTGTGGAGGTTCTAGACGCTGGAGATGTGGGAGACTCAATGTGTCATGTCAGTAGAGCAGTGTGGAGGTTCTAGACGCTGGAGATGTGGATTACCCAATGTGTCATGTCAGTAAAGCAGTGTGGAGGCTCTAGACGCTGCAGATGTGGGTTACCTAATGTGTCATGCCAGTAGAGCAGTGTGGAGGTTCTAGACGCTGGAGATGTGGGTTACCCAATGTATCATGTCAGTAGAGCAGTGTGGAGGTTCTAGACGCTGGAGATGTGGGAGACTCAATGTGTCATGTCAGTAGAGCAGTGTGGAGGTTCTAGACGCTGGAGATGTGGGAGACTCAATGTGTCATGTCAGTAGAGCAGTGTGGAGATTCTAGACGCTGGAGATGTGGATTACCCAATGTGTCATGTTAGTAGAGCAGTGTGGGGATTCTAGACGCTGGAGATGTGGACTACCCAATGTGTCATGTCAGTAGAGCAATGTGGAGGCTCTAGATGCTGGAGATGTGGGTTACCCAATGTGTCATGTCAGTAGAGCAGTGTGGAGGCTCTAGACGCTGCAGATGTGGGTTACCTAATGTGTCATGCCAGTAGAGCAGTGTGGAGGTTCTAGACGCTGGAGATGTGGGTAACCCAATGTGTCATGTCAGTAAAGCAGTGTGGAGGTTCTAGACGCTGGAGTGTGGGTTACCCAATGTGTCATGTCAGTAGAGCAGTGTGGAGGTTCTAGACGCTGGAGATACGAGTGACCCAATGTGTCATGCCAGTAGAGCAGTGTGGAGGTTCTAGACGCTGGAGGTGTGGGACACTCAACATGTCATGTCAGTAGAGCAGTGTGGAGGTTCTAGACGCTGGAGATGTGGGACTCTCAATGTGTCATGTCAGTAGAGTAGTGTGGAGGTTCTAGACGCTGGAGATGTGGGAGACTCAATGTGTCATGTCAGTAGAGTAGTGTGGAGGTTCTAGACGCTGGAGATGTGGGAGACTCAATGTGTCAGTCAGTAGAGCAGTGTGGAGGTTCTAGACGCTGGAGATGTGGGTTACCCAATGTGTCATGTCAGTAGAGCAGTGTGGAGGCTCTATACGCTGGAGATGTGGGAGACTCAATGTGTCATATCCGTAGAGCAGTGTGGAGATTCTAGACGCTGTAGATGTGGGAGACTCAATGTGTCAGTCAGTAGAGCAGTGTGGAGGTTCTAGACGCTGGAGATGTGGGTTACCCAATGTGTCATGTCAGTAGAACAGTGTGGAGGCTCTAGACGCTGGAGATGTGGGAGACTCAATGTGTCATATCCGTAGAACAGTGTGGAGATTCTAGACGCTGGAGATGTGGGAGACTCAATGTGTCATGGCAGTAGAGCAGTGTGGAGGTTCTAGACGCTGGAGATGTGGGAGACTCAATGTGTCATGTCAGTAGAGCAGTGTGGAGGTTCTAGACGCTGGAGATGTGGGTTACCCAATGTGTCATGTCAGTAGAGCAGTGGAGATTCTAGACGCTGGAGATGTGGGTTACCCAATGTGTCATGTCGGTAGAGTAGTGTGGAGGTTCTAGACGCTGGAGATGTGGGAGACTCAGTGTGACATGTCAGTAGAGCAGTGTGGAGGTTCTAGACGCTGGAGATGTGGGAGACTCAATGTGTCATGTCAGTAGAGCAGTGTGGAAGTTCTAGACGCTGGAGATGTGGGTTACCCAATGTGTCATGTCAGTAGAGCAGTGTGGAGGTTCTAGATCCTGGAGATGTGGGTTACCCAATGTGTCATGTCAGTAGAGCAGTGTGGAGGTTCTAGACGCTGGAGATGTGGGAGACTCAGTGTGACATGTCAGTAGAGCAGTGTGGAGGTTCTAGGCGCTGGAGATGTGGATTACCCAATGTGTCATGTCAGTAGAGCAGTGTGGAGATTCTAGATGCTGGAGATGTGGGTTACTCAATGTGTCATGTCAGTAGAGCAGTGTGGAGGTTCTAGACGCTGGATATGTGGGATACTCAATGTGTCTTGTCAGTAGAGCAGTGTGGAGGCTCTAGACGCTGGACATGTGGGAGACTCACTGTGTCATGTCAGTAGAGCAGTGTGGAGGCTCTAGACGCTGGGGGTGTGGGAGACTCACTGTGTCATGTCAGTAGAGCAGTGTGGAGGCTCTAGACGCTGGAGATGTGGGTTACCCAATGTGTCATGTCAGTAGAGCAGTGTGGAGGTTCTAGACGCTGGAGATGTGGGTTACCCAATGTGTCATGTCAGTAGAGCAGTGTGGAGGTTCTAGACACTGGAGATGTAATAGCCCTCAAATACTACGACATGATGTCTCGTGCGCAGACGTTAGCGGCGGTGAGCGTTAACAAGAACGTTATAACTTTGTTTGACACTGAACGGTTATTGATATATCACTCTTTCATGAACCTTGCGATTCTTGAGATGTGGACCAATACGGAAAACTCCAACCGACTTAGGTATATGAGTTGTGTTTGGCATGTGTCTTTTCAAGTGCGTGCTGCGTTGCCATTATCAGTACCAATGCCTCTTAACCCTCGCCATACGGGAGCTTTTCACCTTCGCCCTACGGGGGTGGGGGGGGGGGCTGACAGTCTCCCCTGCTAACTTCCAAACCAAGCAACTTAGAGCAATGCGGTAAGAACCAGCATGTTGCCTGTCGAGAGGAATCTAACAGTATTCGACTTTTAGGTTTCAGGTCAACGGGTGACCTTTCAGGTCATGTGAATAACCTCGGCTCGACCAAGTCCAGAACAGCAATTTTGCTCTGTCAGAAAACCTGGCCTGGATAGTACCGCTGGTCCGCTGCAGACCAGCCGAGGCCCTTATCAGGCCGACCGAGTACCAGTGAGATCGACCAAGGGCCCTCTTAAGCCTAGCAAGGACCCCTCAAACCGGTCATGGACCTTCTCAGGTAGACAAATTATCATCTTTGAAAACGCCGATGAACCAGCTTGACTGACTTAGGACTAGAGATGCAAAATGTCTCCAAAACAAGAACCGGCAACGCCACCGCCACCGCTTATAAATGAGTTGGCACCGGCATCAAGCCAGGCCACATGTGGCAGCACCCGCGATGCCCGGCAGCCAGCAATATGCATGTTCATTGTTTATTGTTCATTTATCAAGGGCTTGTCCATAAGTGGCTATTACGGCCCAGTCAATACATGCAGGTAATCACAACACACACACACACACACACACACACACACACACACACACACACACACACACACACACACACACACACACACACACACACACACACACACACACACACACACACACACACACACACACACACACACACACACACACACACACACACACACACACACACACACACACACACACACACACACACACACACACACACACACACACACACACACACACACACACACACACACACACACACACACACACACACACACACACACACACACACACACACACACACACACACACACACACACACACACACACACACACACACACACACACACACACACACACACACACACACACACACACACACACACACACACACACACACACACACACACACACACACACACACACACACACACACACACACACACACACACACACACACACACACACACACACACACACACACACACACACACACACACACACACACACACACACACACACACACACACACACACACACACACACACACACACACACACACACACACACACACACACACACACACACACACACACACACACACACACACACACACACACACACACACACACACACACACACACACACACACACACACACACACACACACACACACACACACACACACACACACACACACACACACACACACACACACACACACACACACACACACACACACACACACACACACACACACACACACACACACACACACACACACACACACACACACACACACACACACACACACACACACACACACCCGCACACGCACACCCGCACACCCGCACACCCGCACACCCGCACACCCGCACACCCGCACACCCGCACACCCGCACACCCGCACACCCGCACACCCGCACACCCGCACACCCGCACACCCGCACACCCGCACACCCGCACACCCGCACACCCGCACACCCGCACGCACGCACGCACGCACGCACGCACGCACGCACACACGCACACACGCACACACGCACACACGCACACACGCACACACGCACACACGCACACACGCACACACGCACACACGCACACACGCACACACGCACACACGCACACACGCACACACGCACACACGCACACACGCACACACGCACACACACGCACGAAATATGAAATATGAAATATACACGGCACATTGTAGGTCATTTCGAAAAGTGCTGTCGCAATTGCAGCCGGGACGCAGAGTCCGTCACATGCCGCGGGACGGCGGCTCTTCCCTATCCCGCGCCGTGCCGGGGCGGGGATATGGGCGGGGGTTTAGAGACCCCCATCAGGTTTTTCGAGGATAGCGAAAAAACGGCGGCGCGCAGCGCCGCCGTTTTTTGACACAGCTGTTCGGGCATCAATTGCGCACATTATGTTAAAAAAAATACATCGAGTCATCTCAGGTCAGGTCACCAGACCAGGTCACGTGACCCCACCTCCAAAAAAACTTGTGGTCGTACCACAGTCACAGTTTTTAGATGATCGGTTTTATACTTACAGAATTTTATAAGGTCATATGTATCTACAATTTGTTTATCTTAATTTTTTTTTATATCAGCGACCTAAGGTCGGGTCAATTTCGTGACCTCCCCATTAAAGTCAATGGGGAAATATTAAAATGCTTCCTATTCCAAAGATACGCAAGATATCAGTCTAATTCCTTCTGGATCATGTTATTAGAGGCCATTCTTGATGACCTAGGTGCTATTTTTGTTCACTGACCCCTACAGGGTCAGCCGAGGTCATCCGAGGTCACCAACAGTTGTATGTCAATAACTCTCGACATAATGACGATAGAGAAGTCAAACCGACACCAATGTGTTTGTCTCGTCGAGGTACATCTTCTCATATGCAACATGACCTACTTGGGTCACCACATGACCTTGACCTTAGGTCAAATTGTTAAGTTGACTTAACAAGGTCACCATATATATCATTCAAAGCGTATTGACTAGATAAACGTAATGGCGTAAAGAGTTTTCCGTTATCTTTATTAAGTAAAAAGTTAATAGCAAAAACGATTAAGCAAAAAAAAAGATTTTCTTTTCTTTTTGGCCTCTGGAGCCTCAAATATTGACCTGAGATCAAATCTGAGGACACCTTAGCGATTACGAATTGCACTGGCTGGCGTTTGCTTTTTTCCGTTTCTTTCTAACCGTTTTTCCGTTTTTTTTCTTCCGTTTCATCGTTTCTGAGATATATGGGAATTTCTGGAGCAATGTCCTAAAACAGGAAAATTTGACCTTTGATGATCTCTGGTGACCTCAATATTGGCTTTAGGAAAAAAATATCTAAGTATTTTCGAATGTGCTTCTCGAGAGCTTTCGAACACGCTTTTCTGCGTCTTTCTAGCCCTTTTAGTTTTCGAGTTGGAGGGGGTGTCTAAACACCCCCCCCCCCCCCCGGCACGGCGAAGTTGGCGCCGAGCACCGGCACGGCGAGGGCTATAGGGGAAGAGCCGCCGTGCAATAGCCAGGCGGAAAGGGGGCATTGTCTTGACTTCATTGTACATTAAACAGTATTTTAACCCCCGAACTTGTGCTGAGCCCGGCATGAGAACGGCAAGTCTGTGTTTAGACGGCTTCAGTCACGCCGGGCCTGAATTTGGGCCCGGCGCCGGCTCCGTGGTCCTGAAATTTGCATCCCTACTTAGGACCCTCCCATGCATGCATAGAGCCCTTTCAGACACACGGAGGGCCCACTCTGATCGCAAGAGGGCATTCTCAGACCGGGAAATGACCCTCTCAGATCGATTAGAGCCTTCGCAGCCTGGCAAGGCTATTCATAACAGCAGATGTCACGCCTGGAAGGGTCCTTTGACACTAGAAATGGGAGAATAGGTGGTATTCGGGTCGCAACTTTAAGCATTTCTAAAACAGTTCTTTCAACAGATGAGACATAACTGTGATGTCAAAGGTCTTGTCTATTCATATCGTTTCAGTTAAATTGAGTCAAATATTTTCCCAAGAAATTGTTTTATGGAACCATGCACGCCTTCCAATAAGAGTAATTTTCTGCTTATCTAACGCACATAAAAACGACGTGAAAATGGCTACTACTATCGAATTCTACGTGTAAAATAACCCATAAACCATGTGTCTCATGACTTTCGTAGACCTTTTGCTATTAGTGACCTTTTGTGACCTAACCTTGACCTTGGCCTTTGCTTAAATTTATTTTTCGCTTAGGCGGTATATTTATTATACCTCTGAGAGCACTGTGTGCGATAATAGTCGCAATCTAAGGCTTTGAATAGAAAGTATGGTCCAACAACTCAAATGCTTCGATTTTGACCTTTGACCTGACCGTGACCTGACCTGTGACCCTATTTGGAAAATGTAGCTAATGCTTGAGATGCGTCTCATTGAGAGCTTTCGATTGCCGTCTTGCGAGTGTCGCTGTGGTTATTGGTTCGAAAGATAACGAGGGGTCAGAATCTATTCGACTGAATATACCAGCGGGGCGCGTGTTAATAATGTAGGCATCTACAGGTAGGGGAAGATCTGTGCAACATTTGGGCCACGCGAAGTTTTTTAATATAATTACACGGTTTCCGTGAATCCTGTTTAGCCTGACATGCGAGATGTCAGGCTAAATTTGTCAGCCTAAATTTTGATCGCGGTCGTGTGTTCATGTCAGCCTGTCCTGGAAAAATCACTGGATGTCATTATTTTTGGAGACTGGCCATTTTCCATGGGGACTATGTTTTTTAGTGAAATGTTGTCAATAGTTGTGTCAATTTGTGTTATCCTTAAGTACGGTGCCTATGATGAGCTCCGCCCTCCTTGCATAAAAAATGACTCGTCAGTAAATTCATTTTTGTTGACCTAGTGCCAGCAACTGAATGACAATTGTGCAATCAAAATAAAACAAACTATAGGTAAGTACCTAGGTTGAGATAGGTACTTGTAGCTCAAACCTTATCAGAAGTATCTGCGCCCTCCCGGATTTTCTCAATAACATGACAACTGTGATAGATATCAACGTGAAAACTTCCAGTACCTTATCCTGCATCAAGTATAAGTCGTCTCACCAACTGTCAATGAATTTGATGTGTTGTTTTGGGAAATAATGACGTTTTATTGACGTCATGTCATGCTATTTTTGGTGGAAAAACGATAAATGTTGATAAAATCGTAGAAAATAGTTTTCAAGTAAATTGGAAATAAAAACGTCAACAAATTAAAAGACATTTTCTTCAACATTTCTGTCTACGATTTCCGAAAATTTGGGTTTTTGAACACCAAAAATTAACAAGACTGAATTTGTGTAAATTTGACAAGTGAATTTCTTAAACTAGAATACCAAAATAAAGTATAAATAAGATATAAATAAGAATGATTTTACTGGTATTTTGACCCCCGAGTACTTCATGTTAACCCGCGGGTTACTGGGGTATATTTCATAACGCGACTTACTGGGGGGGGCTATTTTTAGCCCCCCCTCTGATCTCCGGAACTACAGGACCGAATGTAAAAATTCAAACGGCATTCGATAGCCCTGTGAAATTTATCGAGGGATACATAATTTTGTTGACCTCAGGGTCACCGATGACGTCACAGGTCAGGTCAAGTACAAAATGTTTGACCGTGTCAAAAGGTCTCGATGGATGGAATTGTCGCGCAAAATTGCGATATTAAACGCATAAACTGTCGATAAATCGGTATCATTCGTGTGTCTGACACTTCTAAGTACCTTTCTAAGCTGTTTATGACCTTGGGTCAGGTCAAGGTCATCCGAGGTCACGAGGTCAAACTGCAGATTACGGTCATTATGCGTTGTAACACATGTTTATGGGTTTGTTTTTCGTCTAGAACGCGACAAATGACCTTAGAACATTGTTTGTTCCATATAAATATAAGCAAAAAGCAAAAATGGAAATGCGTTTTTTATGCATAGTAATGCTGTGAGAAGTGGTCTATTTTTGTCATTTAAAGGTGATAACTCGGTCATTTTTAAAGATATCGAATTTAAATTTGGTACACATATTCACCGCATACGTTTCGATCACATATATTCCTGTTTTTGGATAATTGTGATTTGTTCTTGAAATTTAAAAAAAAAAATGTATTTGGATTTCTCAAAATTTTGAATTTCGAAAAAACTCAAAAATCCGAGAGCATTTTGATAGCCCGGTCTATTGTTAGTAATTTGATTTATAAAAATTTAGTTTATCTCAAATATCGTACCTTTGAAAGCGTTTTCCGCAAACCATTATTTTGCAACAAAAACCGAAGAACATGACGTCACTCTGACGTCATTCCCGATTGACCTATCATAGCCTAATAGTCTTCCGTTTGCCAACATGTGTAGAATTGATGTGAGAGAAGGTGCTGCAAGTTTGATGACGATACCAGTGTTCGTTTAGGAGTTATTGCAAAATAACGGGAGGGGGGGGGGGGGCAAAAAATAGCCCCCCCCCCCCAGTAACTCGCGGGTTAAGGAGCATTTTGTTCCCGACCTTACCCATAAGGACAGAACACTACCACCCCTGAAGGTCGGGTTCAAAACTGCTCATTCTTGTGCAATCGTGCCGCGCTGGCGCGACAGTTATACTAAAATACCCATATCTTAAAAAATGTTTAAGTGGCCGATATTCTTTTGCACGTGCCTTGCGAGGATGATGTATCAACGCTCGTATTAAATTTGGGTGGATTTCGGGGCAGGCAAACACATTAATAACTCACAAAAATACATTGACCTCGTCAGGTCAAAGGTCATATGAATGTCATGTGAAATCATGGAGGTACGTAGGCAAACACATTAATAACTCACAAAAATACATTGACCTCGTCAGGTCAAAGATCATATGAATGTCATGTGAAATCATGGAGGTACGTAGCAACGGACATTCATTTTCCTATCCAATGGCGGCAACTGCAACTTCCTAGAACAATTTTCCGCCAATATATGCACTTTTGAATGATAAAATATCGGCAAAAACGTGCAACTTAAGATGACTCGTAACTCTGACCTCAGAGGTCGAATGGCGCTAAAAATTTGTGCATGATGATCGTTCATTGGGTTACTAAACGGGCCACAAATTTCATCGAAATCGAGAGGGGTCGTGTTCAAAACTGCCCATTCTTGTGCGATATGACGTGGTCATCGACGTGGACCCATAAGCAAAGTTGTTACTGTTTCAATTGTAAGCAAAGGTCAAGGTCAATGTCAGGTCACAAAAGGTCACAAGTATACGAAAGCCTTGCGACACATGTTGTATGGGTTATTTTACACGTATGATTCGATAGACATTTTCACAACCTGACTCCATATAATGGACCTAAGGAGGCATGTCAAGGTCAGGTCACAATAAGGGCACAATTTAAAATTGATTAATCTAAATAAAAAAGGCATGTTGCTTTGTCTCAGAAATACAGCGGTGGCATTTATTTGTCTGTATCTGGTCACTAAAAGCAAAAAAAAGTAACTTACAAAAATGACTTCATGAATTACTTATACTTAGGGAGCCAAAAGTCAGTCGCAAATAAAGATATTGCTTTGAAATTTGGTTTGAGTATATTCCATGCTTGGTTCTCTAATATATCTTTTGGCGTTTTGAATATCTTTAAAATAAGAAATATCTTGTGAAAATTCTTCCGAAAAAAAAGTTATTTGATTTTTGGGGTGACAAAAACCAAAATTTTCGACATTCAGAGATAGCCATTTGGAAAAGAATATCATTTCCTTTCTTTTGACATTTGTATTTGCAATTTGCTTCAACACTATTTTTTTACGATTTTTCCAACATTTATCGTTTTGCCACTAAAAAATGGCACGACATAACGTCATTAAAACATTATTATGTCCCAAAGCGCTACATCAATTTCACTGCAATTTGGTGACAAGACGTATAATTGAAGTAGTATAAAGTAAGAATAGTTTTACGTCGATATGTCATAGTTTTCCAGATATTGAGACAATCCGGGAGGAGGCAGATTTCCCCCCCCCTCCCCCCACGGGGTGCTGGATAAACTAAGGAGCAGTCGGCAGAGTTTGTGAAATAGTGAAATATTCTTTTTAAGTTATTTTGTAGACAGAAAATCAATTGATTGGGTTTAAAAAGCACCTGAACTCGCAAGATCACCCTCTATAACATTCTTAGGACCCCTTTATTATTTAGTTGCTCCCAATTTGTTTTGCATCAGATCTAACTTTGACTCGTTAGGCGGCACAACCGACGTCACGTTGACTAAGGATTGACTTGAGCAGCATCCAGGCGACTCAACTTTGACTCGAGGGCCATTCCACGTCAAATCGCAAAAGAAATTCCCCGACCCCTTTCGATTTCAATAAAAGAAATGGAGCACGTGTAGTACCCAATGAACAATCACCATGCACAAACTTGTAGCTCCATTCGACCTCTGAGGTCAGAGTTACATGTCATCTTAGGTCGCACGTTTTTGCCGACATTGTATCATTCAAACGTGTATTTATTGCCCAAAAAATATTCTAGGAAGGTACAGTTGCCACCAGAGCACAGAAATATGATCGGACTATGTATTGGCCCCGATGAACTTCCATGACCTTAATTTGACCTTTGATCTGCCCCTGTCCCTGCCCCTGTCCCGGCCCCTGTCCCTGTGCCCCAACCCCCTCTCGCGTCCCACGCCTTCTCGCCCATCTGCCCCTCCCTGTCTCGCACTGATCGCCTGACTGATTATTTCCAGGTTAACATGTCCCGGGAGAACTCCCGGTTCGGGCGACACCCGGCCTCTTTCCGCTTCAACAATGCCGGGCAGGACTCAGCATCGGAGTCTGAGGGGGAGCAGGAGCAGCCGCTGCAGCAACGTCAGCAGCCGCGGCAGCAGCAACAGCGCCAGCAGCAGCAGCAACCGCAACAGCAGCAGACGCCGGGCGGCGGGCGGCGGGCGGCAGCTGATGAGGGAAGAGGAGGGGAGAGCACAGGTGCCTGCAGCCACATGCGTAACTTTATATATAAAGGGGGTTGTAGCTGCAACCCCAACCTTGTCAAGTGCAACCCCAATGTGTTCAAGTGCAACCCTAAGCAAAAACACTCAAAACATGAAGAAATCAGCCAAAAATGAACAATCTTATTTAGATGAACCTGTGTAAAATGAAAAATATACCAGACATGGGTTTTAAAAGGGTGCTGGGTGATTATTGTATGGTTAATGGATGTACTCAAGGAACAAGGACATGTCTTCAATGAAATCATAATGAACATCACAAAAATACTCACATCCATAAGTCATAGCACTACTATTTTAAGTAAAATGACGTCATATTTCTGAATAAAATACGGGCATTTCTGAATAATATATCAATTATCAGTTATCACTGCTTAAACTTCACATTTTAACTGAAGCTGAAAATTGAAACCTAAGGTTTGATTAGACTAGCATCCCAAATCTTCTATTCCATAATATACGTAGCTAGATGGGCATTTGGCAAGTTAATTCAAGCATCTAGGTCAATATTCATGCACAGCAAAAGACAACATTGCACAATCACACACAAGTTTTGGTAAACAATTTAGGATAAAGGAAAAATCAAAACACAACAGCTTGTTTGGAAACATTGCGGCAAAATATTGTAACAATTGCGCAATGTTTGTCTTTTTTTTCAGGTAAACAGAGTAAAATAAATCATGTTTTTCTTCATTCAAAAATACAAAAATACAACAAAAAAATAGAATGAAACCAAAATTATATTTAAGTGCCAACTAAATGTAAAATATTTATTTCCGAAAAAGTAACAAATTGGCTCAGGCAATGAGTATTTGTTTTACTCCTGATAAATCAGCCGGTGATGCAAAACTGCGCAGAAAAGTTGAATGACGCACAAGCACATAACATCTTGTTTGTTTGCGGAATCAAATTGAGATCGATCCAAGGCCGTAGGATCGATCGGATAGATAATCTACATTCTACTGTCGGATAAGTGTCGCGTGATGTCTTATAAGAGGAAGCAATGTCAATTCTCGATTTTGGAAATGTTTTCGAAGAGGTTGGTATTTCACTTCTGATTTTGGTACCTGGGGCTGGGACGGTCAACGGTGCAAGTGTTTATGTATGTTCTTTTGACCAAGGTAGGTTCCAAATTCCAATGTACGAATGCAATCAACTAATGTCATGCTTCGTGTTATAACTATTTGTCTGCTTGTATTGTATGTAGACAAATGCTTTGAGGAGTGTGGGGTAGTGTTGATGAATGGGTTTTAAATGTGTTACAAACGTAGGTGGTATGGTGGTGACCGTGACCGCTGAGTGCTGACCTCTATCGGTAGTTGGCGAGGTGCTGGTGCTGCCATCTTTCTATACTTTTCCCGAGTCCGGACTAAGACTCATTACGTGCTGTAATATTTTACCGGCTGAGTTGTGCAGTGATTTAAATATCTAGGGTCTGGACTCTGGGCGCAGACCTGCATCAATTCGTCTGGCGGGAAAATACCAGCATGTTTGGAAAAAGTGGATTTTGTTCATTCCTATTTCATATGCCTCATTGTCTCGTACCGTGTAGGGCTGTGTATTTTGATCTGACCTTAAACCTTTCCATTGCTCCTTCAGAAAGCATCCTGATCCTGGTCCTTCACCTGGGGAATCAGAGATCGTGCAACCGCCGGCGGAGACGGCGAGGAACAGCGACACAGACACCAGCACAGCAGTGTCCAGGTAAAATCGCTTATTTACTAACAGATTAGACATAACGATTTATTTATTCTACTTCATTTTAAAGATCGGGCATCAAAATACTTTCGAAATTAACATAACGCCACTTACAGTGATGCTCGGTGCCGTCAACTTCGTTGACCGTTTTCCCATCGCCATCCCCTTTGAGAGCTTAATGCTTATTGCACCTTGTCTCCGTCCTTACCCGATCCGTCTGGTGGACCGTGTGTATACGGGCTTGATGAGCTTAGAGCTTGTATGGTATGGTATAATGCAGCATTTCGTCTACACTGTCCATTAGGCATTTCATGCCAACAGTGACACTTAAAGACATACATTTTACATATATAAAATAATACGATACATCCTTGGTATAAGACAAGCGCAACGGCAATACCTCTAGTCTCTACACACATTTGTTTCCATTCTAGTGAATTTTGACAGTTTCAACCACCGTTCGAAGGCAAGTCCAATGGAAGGTTGTCCAATGTTCCTTTTGTGCCCTTATTCCTTTGTCCTTCCTGTCACATACCTGCTCCTATCCTGAATTTGTCCCTTTCCCTCAGTTGTCTTCCGTTATCCTCCCATCCTGGATTCGGTCCTGCACCCGCCGCTCCGGTCGCCGGTCAGGAGACCGCCGCTCCGGCCGCCGGGCAGGAGACCGCCGCTCCGGCCGCCGGGTAGGATACCGCCGCTCCACCCACCGGGCAGGAGACCGCCGGCCAGGAGACCGCCGCTCCGGCCGCCGGGCAGGAGACCGCCGGTCCTGCACCCGCCGCTCCGGCCGCCGGGCAGGGGACCGCCGGTCCTGCACCCGCCGCTCCAGCCGCCGGGCAGGAGACCGCCGCTCCGCCAGCCGGGCAGAAGACCGCCGCTCCGGCCGCCGGTCCTCCGACGCGGGAAAAAATTTTGCCTTCCAGAAATGGAAGGTGTATCCGTGGCTGGTTAACCATGGAGAAAGTGTGACGTGCAGTGAATGTGCCCGAGCGCATAATCTGGGCCTCCTTTCGGGCGAAAAACGTGTGGACCAGGCCTTCATCTCCCGCGGATTCAAGACGTGGGCCAAGGTGCCAGCCAGTTTTAAGTACCATGAGGAGTCTGGCTCCCACTGCACGTCCCTCGCTCGTCTGAAGACCGCTGACAGGCCTAACCCGACTCAGATGCAGTTGGCGACTGGCAAGGCCAAGACTGTGAAGGAGGCGAGGGTGGCTCTGAGTGCCATCTTCGATGCCATCGAGTACCTGGCCCATCAGGCTCTGCCTCTCCGCAGCCGGGACGAGAGCTGCGGAAATGTTCAAGTCCTCCTGTGGACCATGGCCAAAACCAATGCAGAGCTCCACAACTGGCTGAAGAAGGACCAGCAAACTTTCACGAGTCCTCAGGTCCAAAACGAAATTTTGGAGCTGATGACCAAAAAGGTGCTGAGTGATGTGGCCGCAGAAATCGGTGAAGCTGACTACTTCGCAGTGATAGTGGACGAATCCACTGACGCGTCACGCCAGGAGCAGGTGTCGCTGTGCGCGCGTTTGTAGACAAAAACTGCGAGCCACAGGAGCTGTTTCTGGGGTTCTACGCCACCGACGAAACCAGCGCACAGACCCTGGCTACCATCATCATCGATGCGCTGCAGCGTCTGAACCTGTCAGCGGACAAGCTACGGGGCCAGTGCTACGACGAGGCCTCGAACATGGCAGGGCGAGTCGGCGGCGTACAGGCGCTGCTGAAAAGGAGGCAGCCCATGGCCGTGTTTGTGCACTGCGCGGCCCACCGACTCAACCTGGCCACGCTGACGGCGGTCACCCCGAAGCTGAAGAGCGCTCTGGGTGAGGCTTCCGGGGTGATTGAGTTCATCCGTAGCTCGCCGAAGCGCCTGGCCATCTTCGACAAGGAGCAGGACGACAGTAGCGCAGGGTTGCGCTCCTTCTGCCGTACCCGGTGGACCTGTAATGAGCGCAGTCTACAGTCTCTGGTCACAAACTGGACTGCCGTGCTGGCCACGCTGACCACCATCGAGGAGGACCCGGCCACGCCGACCAAGCCGACCGCCAAAGCCCGTTGCTACAGGCGTGCGATGGAAGAGTTTGAATTATTCTTCCTGGTGCGGCTCGGTCTGCGGGTGTATCAGCTGGTGACACCCACCATCACCGCCGTTCAGGCCAAGGAGCTGTCCATAGCCGAGGTGCTGGGGAAGGTCACTCTCCTGAAGACGGCAGCGCTGGCCCAAAGTGCGAACGCGCCTTTCAGCCAGTTCTGGCGCAGCTGCGTGACGGATGCGGAGGAGCTGGGGCTGGAGGAGCCGCGTCTCAAGCGGAAGACCAAGAAGCCGGCCAGGCTGCGAGATGCCGAAAACGAGGATGCCGCTCAGCCGGAGACGCCGGAAGAAGCTTTCCGGGTTCACTACATCGCGGCCATGGACGGTCTGGCCTCGTCTATCGAGCGCCGTTTCTCCAGTGGCGACGACACGGTCCTGCGGGGAGTGGAGGCGGCTCTGGCGGGAGACGAGGAGGAGGGCCGACGAGCCGCCGTCTTCTACGGCCTGGATGAGGAGCGGGTGGTGCTGCACCTTCGCTTCATGCACGACATGGGGCGAAAACCAGCCACGCTCTAAAAAGGTGCGAAGATGCTGCCGGAGCTGCAGGATCTGGTCCCGGAGGCTGCCAGACTGCTGCGACTGGCACTCACCGTGCCAGCCACCAGCTGCACGGCTGAGAGGTCGTATAGCCTGATGAAGAGGCTGAAGACGACACTGCGCACCTCCACCGGCCAGGCCCGGTTCAATCATCTGGCCATCTGCGCCACATACGGACGCGAGCTGCGGGCGCTTAATCGCGACGCGCTGATGCGCCAGTTTATCAGTCGCAGCACCCAACGTAAAAACGCGTTCGGCGTGTGAGCACTGAGCATGTCGTCTGTCGAGCCAGTGTGTGTCGACTGTTGAGTCGTTGTGAGTGTTTGACACTGTCGAGTCACCGAGTGTGAACTAGCTCAGGAATATTAGTTTCACGTTTATAGTACAACCAAATATAAAGTAATTATTTGGCTAATTCGTATATTTTTGTGTTTATTGGGGCTTTCTGGCGCGTCGACTCCGATTCGTATACTTAATTTGACGAAATATTATCAGAACGTTTACAGGCTCCCCTATCATTTACCGGGGCGGTGAATCATATAAGCAAATTCGCCTTTTAAGAAGAAATACATGGGTATTTGGGCTGGCTTCCTAGTGCAACCCCAATGAAATTGCAAAAGTTACACCCTTGCCTGCAGCTGCGCGGTTTATAGCAGGCATGCATCCACAGGTAAGATCAATACAACTGATCTAATAAAACTGAATAATAATATATATATTATTCAGATATAATAGATCAAACTGAATTTAAATGTTTCCTCCAGATATCTTGTTTCCTTTCCTAGAACCTAATTTCAGAGCAATTGGCTTGAATTCTGTTTTTGTTTGCAGTTACTGCCTGGCGGCTTCAGGCCATACCAGACGCTCAACGAGACAGAGCAGCGAAAGCTCTGTGAGCTGCATGAGCTGCCCTGAAAATACACACGGATCGGCAGCAGCTCCAGGCGCAGATGCAGCTTCTGCTCGGGAATATGTACCCGGCGCCGCGGCCGCAGGAAGCCGTCATTCTCTGGATGGCCGCGTCGACGCTGCATCGCCAGGTGGCCCCGCTGGAGTGGGCCGCCTCTGGCGCTCGGCTGCGCCAGGGGCGGGCCCAGCCATGATAGGCGAAGCAGAGCAAGAGCAGGATCAAGAGCAAGAGCCGGTGGTGATTCAAGAGCAGGTGCAAGAGCAAGAGGAGGAGCCGGAGGAGCAGGAGTCGGTGGTCGGGTCGGCAGCTGGGCCGCAGAGGCGGGAGGTCACCTGCCGTCGCTGCTGGAGACCAATGGAGGAATGCAACTGTGATAAGCCATTGCTATTGAGACATGGATCGTCGCTGGATTTGATTGATTTGATTTCGCAATTTATTATATCTTTTGAAAAACATAATTTTACAAATAGTCAACAATCCATGTGTTCGCTCATTTAACCCTCGCCCTACGGGAACTTTTTTCACCTTCGCCCTACGGGGGGGGGGGGGGGGCTGGCAGCCCCCCCCCCCCACTTCCAAAGCAAGCAACTTAGAGCAATGCGGTAAGAACCAGCATGTTGCCTGTCATAAGATAAATCTAGCAATATGCGATTTGTAGGTTTCAGGTGAACGGGTGACCTTCCAGGTCAGTGAATGATCTCGGATTTACCACGTCCAGAACAGCGATTTTGCTCTTCAGAAAACCTCAAAATTAGAAATTGATAAATGTAAATAAAAAGGCCGGTGGGCCGAGGGCGGCGGGCGGCGGGCGTATTTTTTTTAAAGAAAAATGACGTCATCAGTTGCTTACACTTCCGGAAGCCATCACTCAGTCAAAAATGAAGATATTGCTTTTTGAAATTTGGTATGGTTATTGTCCATACTCAGTTGTCTCACATATATTCCGGTTTTTCTAATATCTTTGAAAATTTTGATTTTGTGGGGATTTTTCCCCCCAAAAAATGAAAATCCGAGATTGCCATTTTAAAGAGAATGTCATTTTGTGTATCTTTGGTGCATGGCGTTTGCAATTTGCTTTAAAACTGTTTTCTACCATTTGCCCAATATTGCTCATTTTTTTACCAACATGACGTCATCACAACATTATTATCTCCCAAACTACTTAACCAATTTCAATTACATTCTTACAGCCTACGTATAATTGTTGTGAACTCAGCTTCCGAAAAAACAATCAGCCAGATCCACCCCATGTGTCAAAAATTATTCAGGAAAACCTCTGGGGGTATGTCAGCCCCCCCCCCCCCCCCCGTAGGGCGAGGGTTAATTATCCAGTTCGAGCATTTAGTTGTGCAATTGGAACACACTAGTCGAAATGACTAGTCAGCATACTCCTTAGTCTTTACAAGCTGAAGGATTGGAGAACACCGTATGATAACACGGCATAAACTGCGCTTGTACATTTTTTTACTTTAAGTACATGTGCAGTGCCATCGATCGCGGTGGAATCAGTTTAACATCTGCCATCCACTCGTTCGTTACCCGGCTTTTGTGTCAGTACACCTGACAACGTGACTTTGTTGGACATTGAACTGATCATTTAACATCACCGTGTAATCTGATTCCGCCGTTCTGGTGCAATATCAGAACTGGAACTGGGTTTGCTGGAGCAGTGAACTGGAGCAGTGTTCTGCTCCCCAGTTCACTGCGGCAATTACTGCTCCAGTTCACTTTATCTCATGGGGCGATGATGGTGCCACAGGAAGATGAGGAGGTAGTTAGCAAACGGTAGTGACGGCAATGATAGTGGCGACGATGATAGTCACCAAACAATATATAAAAAGTGATGTAGTGACGGATTGTAGTGCCAGATGGGGGGGGGGGGGGGGGTGGTAGTGATGTAGTTGTCTACCGCGTTCTGTACGAACGGCGTGATTGTGGGGAAATATAGTTTGTAGTGTAAAACTCTTGTCTTTGTCGAGGTTGTGGCGCTATGGTCGCCACATAACTAAATAGTTGAGGAGCCCTAAAGCCCTAATCATCATCATCGAGGTCGTGGCGCTGATTGTCGCATCGGCCACCCGGTGAGAGTCTACACTGCTTCGTTTTTTAACTAGCTTCGCTGTCATTGCGATACACTGCTTCGTTGTTTAACTAGCTTCGCCGTCATTGCCATGTGCTTATTGAATTGTCCTGGATCCTAATTTACCTATGGGGGCATCACAAATTGATAATAACGATATCTTCGTCACGTTCTTCGCTGACTGACTATTGTGCCATAGCCTGACTGATCTACCGCCAGCGTCTGAGTTCGTTCATTCTTGACTGTCGAGGCCCAGCACTGTGACACGCTGACGACCCGCTAATTACTAAGTGGACTAGTTAGGTACCGGAGAATGCGCCACTGGGTTGTCGGGGGTGGTCGATGGGTCAGTCGCCACCTCCTGCTCCATTTCTGTGCCAGCCACGTATCCCTAGCCTCGGTGTCATTCAACCTGCAGGTCCTAGCCTCTGTGTCATATTCAACCTGCAGGCCCTAGCCTCTGTGTCAGTCAACCTCCAGGCCCTAGCCTCTGCGTCATATTCAACCTACAGGCCCTAGCCTCGGTGTCATATTCAACCTGCAGGCCCTAGCCTCGGAGTCATATTCAACCTCCAGGCCCTAGCCTCTGCGTCATATTCAACCTACAGGCCCTAGCCTCGGTGTCATATTCAACCTGCAGGCCCTAGCCTCGGCGTCATATTCAACCTGCAGGCCTTAGCCTCTGTCATTCAACCTGCAGGCCCTAGTCTCGGTGTCTTATTCAACCTACAGGCCCTAGCCTCGGTGTCATATTCAACCTGGACCCTAGCCTCGGTGTCATATTCAACCTGTAGGCCCTAGTCTCGGCGTCATATTTAACATGCAGGCCCTAGCCTCTGTGTCATATTCAACCTGCAGGCCCTAGCCTCGGTGTCATATTCAACCTGCAGGCCCTAGCCTCGGCGTCATGTTTAACCTGCAGGCCCTAGCCTCGGCGTCATATTCAATCTGCAGGCCCTAACATCGGCGTCATATTCAACCTGCAGCCCTAGCCTCGGTGTCATATTCAACCTGCAGGCCATAGCCAGCTGCGGTGTCTCGACAGCTCGCTGCCAGTGTCCCGTTACCAGCCCGCAGTTCAGTCACCAGAGCGTGGCCACTTTAACCCGGCAGTCACTGGTATATTATGTAACGCGACTCACGGGGGGGAGTTTTTATAGCCCCTGGTATCTTCAGAACCAGTGATCGTAGCGGAACGAGCAAGGCGGCATTCGAAAGCGCTCAATGAGATAAACCTAACACACACTTAATAATTTCAAATTAAAGTCACATGCCGGGTCACGGTCAGAAAGTCAAACGTCAAAATCAAGGTATGAGTTTATGGGCAATACTAGCCATCCATGGCCTTCAATTGCGCCCATGATCACCCAAAGTGCTGTAAAATGTGTGATACATATCCCACAAATTCACCACATATATTTAAATGTTGAATCAAGCGTGAATCGATTCAAATATTTGTTTTGATTCTTTGAATCAGAAAGAATCGAGTCTCAAAGTTGTATCAGTGAATCGAGCAGTGATTGCATCATTCAGATTCCAAAATGAATCATGATTGAATCGTTCCAAAAAAAAGTTGAAAGAATAACCAGTCTGATAGATATTAGGGACAATTATATTTGTTTGCCTCACAATATTTATTGATCGATATTGCTTGATATGTTTGTACTGTGAAAAACCAAGATGGTGCGTGGAATATTAATACAATTTGTTTTACTGTTTTACTAATGGAATTTGCAAACATTTAAAAACTGTTTATTTATTTGTCATAGATTTTGATTATGCCTATTTCTTTCACAGAGTGGCTTGTTCAATCAACACACAGCCAACATAGTTCATCTCATCTTGGCTTATAGCAAGACTGTTGACTACATCAAGATTATCATACTGATAATGAGAATGACCAATGCCTTATGCATCCCCTGAATCTAGCCTTAACCCGCGCACTGCAGGGGGGTGATTTCCGCCCCCGCCCCCCTCAGGTTTTTCAAAGATAGCGAAAAAACGGCGACGCTGCGCGCCGCCGGGTTTACGTACACCTGTCAGGACATCAATTGCGCACACTTTGAAAAAATAATACCCTAGGGTCATCTCAGGTCAGGTCACCAGACCAGGTCAAGTGACCCCACCTCCAAAAATGTTTGCAGTTGTGCCAAAGCCAGAGTTGTTCACCGATCAGTTTGAAACTTACACGATGTCATAGGGTATACGTACTTACAATTCGTTGATCTCGGAATTTTGATATCGGTGACCTAAGGTCAGGTCAATTTCGTAACCTCCCCATAATAAGTCAATGGGGAAATATACAAATGCTAAGGATATGCATCATATTGGTCCAATTACTTCTGGATCATGTTATTATAGGATATTATTGATGATCCAAGTGTAAGTTTTGTTCAGTGACCCTTAATGGGTCATTTAAGGTAATGCGAAGTCACCATCACTTTTTGTCAATAACTCCCGACATAATGAGGATAGATAAGTAAAACAGACATCAATGTGTTTGTCTCGTCAAGACACGTCTTCCCATATGCAACATGCCCTACTTCGGTCACCACTTGACCTTGACCTGAGGTCAAATTTGCAAATAGCTTAACAAGGCCACCATGTACATCATTCAAAGTGCCTTGAGAAGATAAACACAATGACGTAAACAGGTTTCCGATATCTTTATTACATAAAAAGTTAATAGCGAAAAACGATTTAGCAAAAAACGTCATTTTTCCTTTTTCGACCTCTGGAGCCTCAAATGTTGACCTGATATCAAATTAAAGGAAACCATGACGATTGAAAATTTAACTGGCTGGCGTTTGCTTTTTTCCGTTTGTTTCTAACTAGCATAGTTTCTGAGATATATGGGAATTTCTGGAGTGATGTCCTAAAACAGGAAAAACTGGAAAAATTGACTTTTGATGACCTCTGGTGACCTCAATTTTGACCTGACCTAAAACAATACTGAATGCTTTCGATAGAACATGTATAAAGGTATCAAATGCCGTTTTCAGCTTCTCGCTACGTAGTGTAGTTTTCGAGATCTCAGGGGGGGCGGAAATCAACCCCCCCCCCTGCAGTTCGTGTTCGGCGCAAAACCCCTGCAGTGCGCGGGTTAAAGGAAATAGTTCACCTTCAACATTAGTTTTAAACTGAGATAGCAGTTTTGTAGCCCGTGTTGGGAAACCCCTATCTGCAAGTTTTCTTGACTGAAAAGACTCTCCAGCCGAATATATTTGAGTTTTTGGCGAAAGAATGTTGTACTGGTTCTAGCCCGGGCAGAGGCTATACCCTCAGCCAATCAGCTTGCAGCTGGTGCTAGTAAGCGAATCGCCGGCCGCCGGTTGGCACATCTCCAATGTGAGTATCTTCACGCGACTACTTTCGAATCTCATTGGCTGAATCATTTTTTACATTCGCGTGACGTCAGGACTCTGACTCGGAGAGTATGCATATAGTTTTGATAAACAATACAAATGTACGGCCTTCTGTCTTGAATCGGCGCGATATAAGGCGAATTTTGACAATATCAAAAGAAATTGTATAAAGCAATGTAATCAAATCGTGTTGGGTAAAAAAATTCCAAGGTACTATTTTCTTTAAGGTGCCGGAATGGTTGTAATGTTCCAATTCCTGATTCTGCTACGCATCAATAATTAACAGTAGGTGACTTGCACAAAAACTCTGCCAGTTTTAATGCAGATATCGACGCCAAACTTTCAGTACCTTTCCGGGCATCATTTTTACACCTTTCTTTGCAAAAGAAAGTGAAGCAATTTCGTCAGAATTTGTTGAGATATAGTGAATTTAGTGACGTCACTAAACACGATTTTGACACAAAAATCGGCTAAACTTTGCCAGGCCGTACAAATGCTACATTTGAAGCAAAATGCAATCGAAAAACGCTAAAATGTAGAAAATTGCAAGGGCTACAAACCATCGATCTCTAAATTTCGAAAAGTTTGGTTTTTGACCCCAATTTTTTTTTGTGTGAAATGCCCACAAAATTACATTTTTCAATTATATCAAAAAACGGAATATATGTCAGATAACTACATATGGGCAACTACCATACCAAATTTCAAAATTATATCTATTTTGACTGAAATGGCATATAAAGTATGGGTAAATTATGACGTCATATTTTGAAATTGCGTTTTTTGGCTTTCATTGACTAGATACAGACAAATAAATGTATTTGTGTATGTATTACATAGCTGTATTTTGTAGATAAAACTGATATAGAAACATGTTTTGTTTTCTTCGATTTATCAATTTCAAATTTTGACCTTCAGTGACCTGAACTTGACCTGAACTTGACACTAACTTCACGTAAATGAAACCAGGGCCCAATCTTACCAAGTGCCGTACTTTAAGTTTTGCCGTGGATATCGCCCGGCTTTATCCACGCAATCTTACCAAATGCTGCCAAATGCCGTGGTTCCGCAAGTACGGCATTCTAAGTACGGCATACAGCCAGCGGCAGCTCAGTGCAGGGTAGGGTAATAGACCAGGGTAATATACAACGTAATAGACAACCTCAGTGCTCATCCACGGCATTTTCGACGTTAGTGTGCTATGACCTTGACGCCCGAATGCCGTGAATCAACAAAACAGACGCAAATAATCAGCTGTTTGCAGGCAACGCTGCCGCCGAAAGCACGCCACAATTTCTGCCGTGGTTGGTGATCTACGGCTTCTACACGGGTTTGGTTGTCATAGTTAAGTGGGAAAAATGAACTTTTCCTTTGTCTTAAGCATATTTCGAGCGAATATCAGCAATGAGATCAGCAGCAGCAGCAATCAGCAGCAATCTCACGCCGGAAAAAAATAGGTAAGCATACTGAGTGAATTAATATTTGAACTCTAAGATTGTCCATTGCTTTTCAGCCCAGTATGTTATATAAATCAAAATAAAACCTTCTACCCATAGGCGTAGGAACCGAGGGGGGGGGGGGGACATGGCCCCCTTACTTTTCAGCATTTTTGGGGGATACAATCTTGAATTTTGCTTGGTGAGACAAGTTGTTGATGGCAAAAGGTTCGCCAAGACGAGAACAACCCAAATCTGCAAAGAAATATTACAAAGGGGGTTTCTCTCAAAATAAGATAAAAGTTTCACTGCCCACTCCCTCCCCCCCCCCCCCCCCACACACACTTTTTGCGACGTTCCTACATCCCTGCTCTTACCTATTTATTTGGGCAAATCATTCTGGTAAACAAGGATACCACCAATCCGATTATACATAATAGCATACACAGCTTATTCTACGAACATTAGAGATATCGTCCATATAATCTTATCTAAATCCACATCGCTACAGGCTTACTGAGATAGCTCTTCAATCCACAACGCACATGCTGCCACATCAACCCAGCCGACCAGCGCGCCCTCTACAATTCCCCACAACGATGACATAACATACTGCAGTTTTCGGATGAAACACGCACCACAGGTAACTCTACGAACGATTATAAGATAATAGGCGAGTCCAGGTAGGGTAAAAGGGGGGTAAGCAATGTTAATTGAAGTTGTAAGTGAAATAGTCACTGTTGACTAGTTAGTATCATAATAGCGGATAATATACTTATCAAAAGGTATTGTGCCGCCCCAGTTCGGATCCTGGATACGCCTATGATGAAGTACAACATGCAAAAAGGAACTATCTACGATCAGTAACATATTTATAGTGCTGGGTAGCAACTTGTCTGCGGTTAATATTTTTTTCCTAATTTGACCTCCCTTTTCACTAACCTGGTACCGCCTATGTAAAAAAAATGATTTACAACTGTTTTTTTGTAATATCACAATCACATACCATTTTATTTATCAAAAAAGCAACATAAAAAAATGTTTTATTACGCATTTACTTCACCCTCATATTGATTGACCTGCACACGCCTAAGATTTTTTAATTTTCAAATGTCACCGTCATATATCAATTTCCAATTACATGTCTATCGATTGCTATTAGTTGTGTTAAAATCGGTCGATAAACATGAAAGCTATGTTGGATCAAAAATACCACTAACATTTGTAGTTTTTCCCCCCTGTTGCCCCCCCCCCCATCCTAAATGTATATTTTGTTTTTGAAAGGTAGATCGTGTTGAGGGGAACCAAACACCGTTTCATTTTTGAAAATCGGACGCGTAGATCTCGAGATCTCCCGGGGGGAGCGGAATCCGCCCCCCCCCCTCCCTGTTACAAATAGGAGTAGCCAGGAGCCTGTTACAAATAGGGTTAAAAGCCCACAAAATCAAATTTTTCAAAGATATTAAAAAATGGAATATATGTCAGATAACGACATATGGGCAACTACCATATCAAATTTCAAAATGATCTTTTTTGACTGACATGGCATATAAAGTATGGGTAAATCATGACGTCATATTTTGAAATTGCGTTTTTTTTGCTTTTATTGACAAGATACAGACAAATAAATGCCAGCACTGTATTTTGTAGATAACACTGGTATATATAAACAAAAATTAATTCCGACTTATCAATTTCAAATTTGTACCTTCAGTGACCTGAACTTGACCTGAACTTGACACCAACTCCACGTAATTTAAATCAGGTGGTAAAATGACTATCACTATCGAATTACACGCGTAAAAACATCCATAAAACATGTGCTGCATGACTTCCTTAGATATTTTGAGTGTAGTGACCTTTTGTGACCTGACCTTGACCTTGATCTTTTCCAACAATCTCACTTTACCTCATATGGGATATGTATTTGACAGCACTTTGGGTGATCATAGACGCAACCGAAGGCCATGGATGGCAAGTATTGTCCATGAACTCAAATACCTCGATTTTGATGTTTGACTTGACCGTGACCTGACATGTGACCTTAATTTGAAATTGTTAAGTGCGTGTTAGGTTTATCTCATTGAGTGATTTTGAATGCCGATTTGTGAGTTCCGCTGCGAGCATTAGTTCTGAAGATACCAGGGGGGCTATAAAAACTCCCCCCCCCCGTGAGTCGCGTTACATAATATACCAGTGACTGCCGGGTTAAAGTGGCCGCGCTCTGGTGACTGAACTGCGGGCTGGTAACGGTACACTGGCAGCGAGCTGTCGAGACACCGCAGCGGGCTATGGCCTGCAGGTTGAATATGACACCGAGGCTAGGGCATGTACACTGACAGACATCGGAGACTCTTGAGAGTTCCCAGAGACCATACAGGGGTCGATTTAGTCTCTGCAGAGATATATTACGAGAACTTTCGAGGGTGTCTTTTGGTCTCAAGATTGTCTTTTTTGGCAAGGTTCTCAGCGTGAACTATTTAGTCTTGCTTGAGAATGCCTGAAAAACGTCTCGGCGCCGGCCGGGATTGAACCGGGGACCCTTCACATGTTAAGCGAGCGCTGTACCACTAAGCTACGGCGTGGCTTATACCAGAACAAGCAAAAAGACGGTACCAACCAAGGCAATTGCCGGGTGAGGATGATACTTACCGACTTTCCGTGTATTAATATTGTTTGGTTAACAAATGATGGTATGAAAGTAATATTTACAAATAAAAACGATCGAAAAATAATAGTTATTCGGTATTTACTTTAATAAAAGTCGGTTTCCGTCGTTGCGATTACAGCGACACCTGCAGTGCTATGGTGGCGCCATCTACGTTGAATGAATTCAATTTCAGGATTCTCCCAGGAGATCATCCACTGTTCTCAACAGGTGACTGCTAAAACGTCCCGCGGGTTCGATCCTCGATCGCGACATACTTTTCTAAATCGTTGACTGCCTGATGTTCTCAGAGACATACAATTGGCAGCTGGAGACATATTTACTCTCAACAACCAACGCGGAGACCATGTAGATGTATCAGGCGAGACCATCCACTGAAAGGTCTCGAAATGGAAACCGTGCGGGTTTCTCGGGGAAGAGCATTCAGCAAAAGTTCTCAAAAGTGTTTCTGAGTGCAGGTTGAATATGACGCCGAGGCTAGGGCCTGCAGGTTGAATATGACACCGAGGCTAGGGTCTGTAGGTTGAATATGACGCCGAGGCTAGGCCCCACAGGTTGAATATGACGCCGAGGCTAGGGCCTGCAGGTTGAATATGACGCCGAGGCTAGGGCCTGCAGGTTGAATGACACCGAGGCTAGGGCCTGTAGGTTGAATATGACGCCAAGGCTAGGGCCTGCAGGTTGAATATGACACCGAGGCTAGGGCCTGTAGGTTGAATATGACTCCGAGGCTAGGGAGACGTGGCTGGCACAAAAATGGAGCAGGAGGTGGCGACTGACCCATCGACCACCCAAGGCAACCCTCCACTTAGTAATTGGCGGGTCGTCAGCGTTTCGCAGTGCTGGGCCACGGGAGTCGAGAATGAACGAACGCAGACGCTGGCGGTAGATCAGGCAGGCTATGGCACAACAGTCAGTCCGCCAAGAACGTGACGAACATATCGTTATTATCAATTTGTGTTTGTATGCCCCCCTATGTAAATTAGGATCCAGGGCAATAAAATAAGCACATTACAATGACAGGGAAGCTAGTTAAACAACGAAGCAGTGTATCGCAATGACAGCAAAGCTAGTTAAAAAACGAAGCAGTGTAGACTCTCTTCGGGTGGCCGATGCGACAATCAGCGCCACGACCTCGATGAGGATGATTAGGGCTTCAGGATGCCTCAACTACTTAGTTATGTGGCGCCCATAGAGCCACGACCTCGATAAAGACAAAAGTTTTACACCACAAACTACATATATTTCCATGCTCCAGCCGTTTCCAACATCTCATCCCGCCGGTACATACCACGACACGTCACACTCCATCCAGCATTCTTTCCGTTGCCAAGCATCTCACTCCACAATCATGCCGTTCGTACAGAACGCGGAATATCGACAACACTATCACACAATGAACTGGAGCAGTGAACTGGGGAGCAGAACACTGCTCCAGTTCACTGTTCCTGCAAACACAGTTCCAGTTCTGATATTGCACCAGAACGGCGGAATAGAATTACACGGTGATGCTAAAGGATTAGTTAAATGTCCCACAAAGTCACGCTGTCAGGTGTTCTGACACAGAAGTCTGTTAACGAACAAGTTGATGAGACATTTTAAACCGATTCCAATGCGATCGATGGCATTGCATGTGTACTGTAAGCAAAAAACATGTGCAAGCGCAGTTTAAGCCGTGTTACACGGTGTTCACTGTTCATCAATCCTTAACCCGGCAGTCACTGGGGTATATTCTGTAACACGACTCTCTGGTGGTGGTGGGGGGGGGGGGGTAGCCCCCTTGCATCTTCAGAACCAATGATCGAAGCGGGACGCGCAAGACGGCATTCGAAAGCGCTCATTGAGATAAACCTAACACAAACTTAAAAATGTCAAATTAAGGTCACATGTCAGGTCACGGTCAAGTCAAACGTCAAAATCGAGGTATTTGAGTTTATGGACAATACTTGCCATCCATGGCCTTCGATTGCGCCTATAATCACCCACAGTGCTGTCAAAGGTAAACTACATATCTCACATGAGCTCAAGTGAGATTGTTGGAAAATATCAAGGTCAAGGTCAGGTCACACAAGGTCACTACACACAAAATATCTACGAAAGTCATGCAGCACATGTTGTATGGATGTTTTTATGCGTATAATTCGATAGCGGTCGTCATTTTACCACCTGACTTCATTTACGTGAAGTTAGTGTCAAGTTCAGGTCAAGTCCAGGTCACTGAAGGTCAAAATTTGAAATTGATATATCGAAATGAAAAAAGCATGTTTCAATATCAGTTTTATCTTTTAAAAAAACAGTGCTGGCATTTTTTTGTCTTTATCTGGTCAATAAAAGCCAAAAAACGACATTTCAAAATATTACGTCATGATTTACCCATACTTTATATACCATGTCAGTCAAAAAGATGATATAATTTGGACATTTGGTATGGTAGTTGCCCATATGTCGTTATGTGACATATTTTCCGTTTTTTTTCTTCTTCAATTTCTTCGAAAAATGTGATTTTGTGAGCATTTTTCCAAAACAAATGTTTTTTGAATGTTTTGGGGTACAAAAACATTTTTTTTATTTCGAGACAGCTGGTTTGTAGCCCTTGTAATTTTCTACCTTTAACGTTTTTCGATTGCAATTTGCTTTTTATGCGGCATTTGTACGGCCTGGTAAAGTTTAGCTGATTTTGGTGTCAAAATCGTGTTTAGTGACGTCACTAAATTCACTATATCTCGAAAAATGTCTGACGAAATTGTTTAATTTTTTCATTAAAAGGTGTAGAAATGATAACCGGAAAGGTACTAAAAGTTTATTGTCGATATCTGCATTAGTTGTTGAGATATTCCTAATATTCCTAAGGGGGGGGGGCTAAAAAAAACTCCCCTGTGACTCGCGGGTTAAGCTTATAAAGACCAGGCAGTATGTTGACTAGTCATTGCGACTAGTGGGTTCCAATTGCAAAACCAAGTGCTCGAACTGCATGATTAAATGAACGAACTAATGGATTGCCGACTATGTGTAAAAATATGACGTTTAATAGAAGTAAACAATTTGAAGGAATATTGAACAAGAACGAGTCTCTATGGTGCTCACGATAGGGTAATTAAACATTGCATATGTGTTTTGATTGCATAAAGCGTTATTCTGAGCATAACTATTATAAAAAGTAGAACGAACTTTAACCTTTGCACAGTGTATTGGATTGATTGGTGGATTGATAGAGGCTATATATGAGCTGCACCCTCGGCCGATGGGATTGGATCTCATGCAGCAGCAGTGGCCTCAGCTGATGAGGGAGGAGAAGGAGAGAGCGCCGGCGCCTGCAGCTGCGAGGTTTCTAGGAAGCATACATCCACAGGTAAGATAAATACAACTGGTCCTGCCGGATATTACGCAGTTGAGCAAGAGCGTTACGTATTTCACCCGCCATTGACGGGGGGGGGGGGCGTTTCACGTCCCCCTGATTAATTTTATAAATAGCTCAAAAACCAATAGCGCTTTCAATGTGAAACTTCGGTTACTTTCCTATAAATCACGTTAATGTCTTGTGACAAAATAAAGCAATTTCGTCCGAAGAAAAAAAATCGAGTTATAGCGAATTTAGTGACGGATCATTGCACACGAGTTTTACACCAAAATCAGCTAAAATGTATAGAACGCACAAATGCATACTTTGAGCAAAATGCAATCCAAAAAAGCAAAAAAATAGACGATGGCAAGGACTTTAACATTGCTTTCTCGGATGTTTCAACATTTTGTTTTCTGACCCCCAAAAATGCAAAAAAAAAAATTTGGAAGATGACCACAAAATACATTTTTAAAGATATTCTAAAAGCCGGAATATATGTCAGAACCACACATCAGAAACAATCATACCAAATTTCATAATGATATCATCATTTTGGACTGACTTATGACATATATATATATATATATACATATAGTAGGGTAACTCATGACGTCTTATTTTAAAATTGCGTTTTTTGGCGTTGATTGACCAGATACAGACAAAAATGGCACCACTGTATTTCTGAGACTAAACTGATTATCAATTAAAAAATTTGACCTTCAATGAAATGAACTTGACCTGAACTTAACATTAACTTCACGTAAATGAAGTAAAGTCGTAACATAACTATTACTATAAATTATACGTGGAAAATAACTCATAAAACATGTGTTGCATGACTTTCGTTGATATTTTGAGCATAGCGATCTTTTGTGACCTGACCTTGACCTTGGCAAACAATTTAACTTTAGCTCATGCGGGATGTGTAGCATACCTTTGGCAGCACTTTGGGTGATCATGGTCGTAATGGAAAGCTTTGAATGGAAAGTATGGGCCATAAACTCAAAGACGTCGATTTTGACATTTGACCTGACCGTGACCTTGACATTTTAACTCACATTGATCAGTCTGAATGATCTTTAGATTAGTTTCATTGAGAGCGTTCGATTGCCGCCTTGCGCGTCTCGCTGCGATCATTGGTTCGGAAGATAACCGGGGGGGGGAGGCGTTTATCAACGAGCCACAGCGGCGAGAGCTCCGTGAGCTGATTTTTTTTTCCGGAACCGGCCTATAGCCATTTTCTGGGGAGGGGAAATTACCTCTGGCAATTCGCCAGGCAAAGAATTACGTTAACCGGTTTATGTGAACCCGGAGCAAACTAGGCAGTAGGGTAGCTATTTTACGTTAGTTGTCTGACAATTTTCCAGGCAAAGAATTACGTTAACCGGTTTATGTGAACCCGGTGAGTTTATTGTTCAAAGTAAATATAATATCTAACATTACGTTAAGTATTTTGTTCAAGGTCAAAAATAAGTAAAGCACGAGACACACATACATACATATTGTATTACTTACACTCAATACACTTGAACACAGTGTCAGTGTTGATGGAGCCGGGGGTGCCATCATTGCAACAACGGGAGACTGTTGCCAGTCTCCCTGGCTCCGGCGCCTCGATCGAGACCTGGTTGTGGGGTGTATTTAGCTGGGAGAAAAGTCCTGAATAATAAAAAAACAGCGTCTAAGGCAAAGGGGAAAAAACCTGCGCGGAGGGCCAAAAATGCGCTAGGCAAAAAAAAACTGTTATATTTGATTAACTAAACGTGTTTGGTAGAGAAAATCAAAGAGGAGACCTATCAATTCAGGATAATTATCACCTAACAGTGTTTGAAGATTTAATGTGATGCGATTTTGTTGTGTGTAATTAATAATGTTCTGTCGTTTATCGTTGTGTACTGGGCAAGTAATTAGTAAGTGCTTAATTGTGTAGCGCGGATAACCTGGGCAATGTTGGCAATTTGGTGGCGGGAGATTCTCCATAATATAATAATGAGTAATTTTTGTATGACCGAGGCGGAGGCGCGCCAATATCACCTCCTTCTCCCTACAATTCTGGTGACTAGATATAAAATGTTGGACTTTTGGCTTGATCGGATAAAGATGAAAATGCGGAGCAGCGTCCCACTCGCGCTGGCACAATATGCTAAGTTGTAAATTTATATAATTTAAAACGTCTGTTACTGGACTTGGTAATTTATTTTCTGAAGGTAATTCTAGGCTCAATTTCGCTAGTCTGTCGGCTTCCTCGTTTCCTGGGATACCGGCGTGCCCTGGGATCCAGAGGAATTTAATACTACTGTTTCTGCTGTTAAAATACTTAATTAGCTGTCTAATTTTAAATACTATCGGATTTCTACTGTCACTGATCGAGGAAATGGCAGAGAGCGAGGCGGAAGAGTCTGTGCAAATGACGACTTCCTTAAGTTTTTCTTTTCTGACATATATTAATGCCAATAAAATGGATGACAATTCCGCTGTGTATACGCTATTTATGTCCGGAAGTCTAAAGTTATTGCTAACAGTGTTTGTGAAGTATGCACCACCGGTTCGGCCGTCGCCCCGTGAACCGTCCGTGAATATGTATGTGTATGTGTTGTGTTGTGCTTTGTGTTCGTTGAAGAGTGTGTGTGTCTCTGACGCGGTGACTGTGTTTTTGTTGTGTGTGAAGAGGCGGTGTGTGTCTGGTGTTGTGTCGAGCCAGTGAGATGTGAGTAGTGTCGTTGGCATTGTGTTGATGTGAGCGATGTTGAATAGTGTGAGTGTTTGTCTGATTCTGTGACTGATAAGTGGGTGTCGTGTTTGTAGTAGTGTTTGTCGTCTTGTGGGTGCGGGGTGATTTAAGATGTGGAATGTTGGGCGTGTCGGGTGTGAACTTGCTCTGGCGTAGAATCTAAGTAATTTGTATTTGCGTCGGCGGCAGAGTGTGGGAATGTTTGTGTCGATGTGTAAGTTTGTGGTGTTGGTGGTGCGGCAGGCCCCAGTTACGATCCGCAAGGCAGCGTTTTGGACAGTTTGCAATTTTTTAATTTGTTTGGAACATATGTCATCAAATAAGAATGCGTTATAGTCCAGTATTGAGCGTATCAGGGAAGCATATAGTTGGAGGAGAGTGGCACGATCTGTGCCCCACTCTCGACCAGCCAATGACTTCATAATGTTAATTCGTCGCGTACATCTCTGCACTAAATCATTGAAGTGTGGGATGAACGAGAGACGTGTGTCTAGCGTTATTCCCAGATACTTGAATGATTTGACGAAAGGGATAATTTGATTGTTATATTTTAATGGAATGTAGGGTTCCACATATGCAGTTTTTTGTGAAAAAATTAGGGATGCAGATTTACTTGGAGAAATTTCCAGACCCCATTGGTCGCACCATACATTTATATCAATGAGTACTAGTTGTAAAATGTTGCTGGCTTGATCGACACTAGGGTGCGAGAACCACACCGCCAGGTCATCAGCGTACATTGCAAATTTGAGACCTTTGTCGATCTTGTTAATATTACTGAAAATGTCGTTAATCATAATTAAAAATATGGTTGGGGAGAGGACCGATCCCTGTGGGACACCGTGGTCCTGATTTTGATTTGGAGAATATGTGTTGCCGCACCTTACATTGTTTATTGTTTATTATTGTTTATTAGTTATAAAACAACCACAGGCCGAAGCCCACTTACGGCTGTAGTCAAAACACACAACACACGCATCCTCATACATTCACGCATTCATACCTAAGACATGATGACAATGATAAACAATATTTACAAATGATAAACATTAAAAGTTCTGTTGTCTAAAAAGTTTTTGATAAATTTAGCGAGTCGACCTCAAATTCCGGCCTTATTGACCTTTACTAGAAGTGCAGTCTTATTGACTCTGTCAAACGCAGCTCTCAAATCAAGGAAGAGGGCAACTGTGACCTCTCTCTCTCTCGAAAGCCGCGCTGGACAGAGTCGATAAGACCAACTAAATTGCCCGCAGTGGAGCGACCAGGTCGAAAACCACTTTGGTGTGGGGAAAGTAAATTATTTGATTCAATGTATGTTCTGATGCGTCCATTAACCATGCGTTCGAATAGTTTACATGCACAACTAGTTAGAGAAATAGGGCGATAGCTAGCGGGAGAAGATTTAGGTTTGCGAGGTTTAAGTATAGGAATTAGCGTACTATTATGCCAAGATTCAGGGAAAGTGCCATCAAACCACATGGTATTGAAGGCTGCTAGTAAGTTGGTGAGACCAGTCTCTGTCAAGTTTTTAAAGAAGGAGTAGTCAATTTGATCTGGCCCTACGGAAGTTTTACCACATTTACCAATAGCGTATGTTAACTCTGAGTTGGTAAAAAGAGAGTTATAGATTTCTACGTTGTTAGAGTCAAAGCTAAGAGATTGAAATTGATCGTTAAGTTGGTTAGTAAAAGTTGGTGAACATTGTTGTGTTGATGATATGTTAGCGTAGAGTTGTGCAAATTGTGTTGCCACCTCTAGGGGAAGCGTGTAAGATGTGTTGTGTATTTGTAAGTGTGGGATTTTGTATGACGGTAGTCTTTTATTTGAAAATGATCTAATTAATGTCCAATTTTTTTTAAAGGGAGGTAAATCGATTAAAGGAGAATTCCTGCCAAGATTCCTTTTTTGCTTTGCCAATTATTGTTTTAGCCAAAGAGCGGGGTTTCCGTACTTCGTGTTCGTTTTCTGCAGTAATACAGGCTTGAAATTTCCGAAATGCTCTTCTCCGGAGGGCAACAGCTCTCTGGCATTGTGTTCCACCACGGGGCAGTACGCTGCCTCGGGTGGTGTTGTGTGTGTGTGCGTGTGTGTGGAATGTGCTGATGAGCTGATGCGATAATAATGTTTAAAAAAGTGTTAATGTCAGTCTGGGATTGATCGGGGTGGTTAGCGTCAATGAGTTTTTGAAAGGAGGACCAGTCTGCTTTGCCGAAGGTTCCATCTAGGCAAGGAGTAAAAATATGTCTGTCCTGAAGGGACTTGTAGTTCTAAGTGAATTGGGAAATGATCGCTAAAAAGAGGGTCAGATTGTGCGTTAAATGTAAAAAGCGTCGCGATGCGTGGTGTGGCGAAGGCGAGATCAATGGCGATGTAAGTCACCTCGCCTCCTGAGTGGTGTATGTGTGTGGGTGATTGATCGTTAAGGAAGACCAAATTATGCCGGTCCAGTAGGTCCAGCATAATTTGGCCTGGTCGGGTGTTCAAGCAGCACCCCCACGCCCCACTATGCGCGTTGAAATCGCCCATAATCAGACATGGGGTGTTAATATTTGTAATAAGCTGAGAAAAAGAATCAATGTATATGTCCTCAGCAGGACGGAAATAAATAGAGATAAGAGTTAGTTCTAGCTGAGCGATTTTAATATTAACGCCGACCGCGTCTAAGGTTGTTTGAAGGTCGATTTGGTGATGCAAAATTTGGTTTGAAATAAGCAAAGCCGAGCCGCCTCGGCGCGGTGATGCATTTACGTTATTTGTATAAAGGCTATAGCCGGGGATTTTAAAGTATAATTATTAAAGTCGGCGTCAATAAAATGGGTTTCCTGAACGGCGGCTACTAATGGATTATTATTTAAGACATAATGTTTGAATTGCCCCCAATGGGATATTAAAGATCTAACATTCCATTGGAGGACGAATTCTGACTTTTTGTTATTCATCTAGATTTACTGTCCAAGCCCCGCCTGGCGGTCGCTCGAGTACGCCTGCGGCGGGAGCGAGGGCGGCTCGACCTGCCTTCAGGTTCAGCCGGGCGGGAGGAGGACTGGGAGGGCGAGGGACAGGAGTCACTCTCAGAGAGTCGGGGAGGGGGAGGGGAGAGCGGGCGGGCAGGGAGCTGGAGCGGGAGGGCGGGGACTGGGCGGGGTTGCGGGCGACTTTACGGGAGACGGCTCGCATGAGCGAGTCGTCTGAGGAGGGGTCCTCCGAGGTTCGGCGCTCCGCTGGTGCTGCGGAGGCCGGGGAGGCGGGGCCAGAGTCGGTGTTCGGCTCGGCTGGTGAACGCGGTGCTGGTGGGTCCGAGGCGGCGCCTTCGAGGTCCGACAGGGGGGGGGGGGGAACTGGGCTGGCGGTCGGGGGGTCTGTCGGATGGGATGGGGTATTGCGGGAGGCCGGTATGACCTTCTCTTCCTGCGCATGCAGAAGGAGTGGTAGCAGCTCCAGGCGCGCATGCAGCTTCTGCGACAGCTGCTGGTCTACATGCACCCGGTGGCGCAGCCGCAGGAGTCCGCCATGCTGCTTTTTTTTCTTCTCCCGGACCGGCCTATAGCCATTTTCCGGGTGGGGAAAATTAAATCTGGCAATTTGCCAGGAAAATAATTACGTTAACCGGTTTATGTGAACCCGGATCAAACTAGGGAGTAGGGTATCTATTTTACGTTAATTGAATTGTTCAAAGTAAATATAATGTCTATCTTACGTTAAGTATTTCGTTCAAAGTCAAAATTAAATAAAGCACGAGACACACCTCTACACACCTCTACACACCTCTACGCACGCACGCACGCACGCACGCACGCACGCACGCACGCACACACACACACACACACACACACACACACACACACACACACACACACACACACACACACACACACACACACACACACACACACACACACACACACACACACACACACACACACACACACACACACACACACACACACACACACACACACACACACACACACACACACACACACACACACACACACACACACACACACACACACACACACACACACACACACACACACACACACACACACACACACACACACACACACACACACACACACACACACACACACACACACACACACACACACACACACACACACACACACACACACACACACACACACACACACACACACACACACACACACACACACACACACACACACACACACACACACACACACACACACACACACACACACACACACACACACACACACACACACACACACACACACACACACACACACACACACACACACACACACACACACACACACACACACACACACACACACACACACACACACACACACACACACACACACACACACACACACACACACACACACACACACACACACACACACACACACACACACACACACACACACACACACACACACACACACACACACACACACACACACACACACACACACACACACACACACACACACACACACACACACACACACACACACACACACACACACACACACACACACACACACACACACACACACACACACACACACACACACACACACACACACACACACACACACACACACACACACACACACACACACACACACACACACACACACACACACACACACACACACACACACACACACACACACACACACACACACACACACACACACACACACACACACACACACACACACACACACACACACACACACACACACACACACACACACACACACACACACACACACACACACACACACACACACACACACACACACACACACACACACACACACACACACACACACACACACACACACACACACACACACACACACACACACACACACACACACACACACACACACACACACACACACACACACACACACACACACACACACACACACACACACACACACACACACACACACACACACACACACACACACACACACACACACACACACACACACACACACACACACACACACACACACACACACACACACACACACACACACACACACACACACACACACACACACACACACACACACACACACACACACACACACACACACACACACACACACACACACACACACACACACACACACACACACACACACACACACACACACACACACACACACACACACACACACACACACACACACACACACACACACACACACACACACACACACACACACACACACACACACACACACACACACACACACTTGAACATACACTTGTGAAACGGTGTCAGTGTTGATGGAGCCGAGGCGCCATCATTGCAGCAACGGGAGGCTGTTGCCAGTCCCCTGGCTCCGGCGCCCCGGCGAGACCTGATTGTGGGATGTATTCTGCTGGGAGAAAAGTCATAAATACTAAACAAAAACAGCGTCTATCGCAAAGGGGAAAAACCTGCGCAGAAAGCCAAAATTGCGCTAGGCAAAACAAAAACTGTTATATTTCATTAACTAATCGTGTTTGGTAAAGAAAATCAAAGAAGAGGCCAATCAATTGGATGGCCGTGCCGACGCTGCCTCGCCATGTGGGCCCGCTGGAAGTGCCGTCCACCCCGCTTGTGAACGGGATTGTAGCGTGGCACATCTCCTATTAAAATCACCTATTAAAATCATGGGTGACCATTGACCGTAGCAGGCCGGCTCCCAGACCGAACCCAGTCGGCCACCGCCCTTCTCACCAGACAACGACACTGGTAAAAAGACCAGTGCGCGACCGTCTAGACTGCACGTTTCAACAAAGTCATGATGGCCGCCATTAGCAGGCAGCCATTAGCAGACAGCCATTAGCAGTTAGTTATGGCCCGCAGGGAAGGCGAGCCTGGCGAAGCTCCCTCTGAATCCTATCATTCAACGTGAACCCGCACAGTCAGCGAACCACATCATCCAGTATGAACCCGCACCACCAGAACCGCCACACCCTTCCCTTCCCCTCCCCATTTCCCCCTCCCAGCCTCCCGACGCATGCGCGACCGACGCATCACGGGACGTCACGGGACTCAAGACGTTACCAAATAAGGGCACCGACGGGAGCGACATAAATGGCACCATGCAACGGCGGCGTAAGCAGGAGAATACAAATCAAGATAACAAGAGGAATTGATGGAAAGCTAATGATTGAAGAACTGATGCCAAGAGAACAAATCGTGAAAGTAATTAATCACCATATCCTATCGACATATCTATGATCAGCGGTTGAAAAGTGACAAATCATTACGGACAAAGTGATATGATGGACCAAGCAGGATGCAAATGCAGTGGCAATAACCACAACGCCTTACCAAATCACTGTAGCAAGGATAGAAATAATGTATAAAATACCCAAACCTGGTATGAAAACGCATCCCGAAAAGGAGAGAAACCACCAATTAAAAGAATGCAGGAACGAGATAGATCAGCCAGAAATGTGCCGCACCAGCAACGTATCACGAAACAAGAACTGAAAGGGCGTGTCCCCGTTATCAACAATCAAATCCGGCTAAGGAAGTCAGATATAAGTTATTTTCCAGAAGGTTCTAAGCTCGCAATTGAATGAGAAAAGGCGTCAGCAGCTTGGATAATTAGTAAGCACCAAGTACAGAGACGCTCGGCCAATCAGAGGACGGGGGTCCTGCCACACCCCGCTGCCGCAGCAGCCGCTGACCGGAAGAAACTATAAAAGGCGACCCGCCCGGCGGTACGACACAGAGGCCCGGTGGACAAGTGACAGGGAAGTTGTGGTCTCACCGCCGCTGACAGCGCTACAATGTGAGTGTTCTCTGCTGCCAAGTTGCCGCCGTAAAGTCTGCAAGTCCCTTTCCCTTCCCCGCCGGTTTCCGTAACCCTGCCAGGTCCGTGACCAGTGCCAAGCGAAATTAAGTAACAGACCATGTCAGCCAATTCAGGGAGAGATAAGCTAAATTATGTGAGTTAGGTTACCGTCCAGACTGGGAACCTTAAACTGGGGTAGGACGTAACAATTAACATGTAGAGTGTAGGGATATGTAGAACGGATCAAGTCAGTAGGACTCGTGCGTGTATGTGTGTGTGGTAGGCATTATACTGGGTGTACGTGTGTTCTGTGTATAGTTCCAGCGGTATCGGAACCACGCGTTCAGTAGGACTCGTGTGTGTATGTGTGTGTGGTAGTAATTATACTGTGGGTGGGTGTGTTCTCTGTATAGTTCCAGCGGTGTCGGGACTACGCGTTAATTAAGGTTACATTAAGAATAAGCATTTCAGTGCTGCTTCAGCGCATAGACTGAATTCAGGACACTTGTCGCTAGCCGATGCTTTGTATACACGCACGATAGGAAGTCAGTACGGTACGGTTCTACAATCGTGTAATTATCTGTCCGTCATTGTAGTGAACGTGGTTTAGACTGGGGTTCACTCAGACACGGTTAACCCTATTTGTAACAGGGGGGGGGGGCGGATTCCGCCCCCCCCTCATGTTTTTCGCGGATATCTCCAGAACGGATGGGAGCAGGCCCATGAAATTTTGGGACTTTTCATAGAATTGAACTCCGCATTTGGAGTCAAAATTTTGAGTTCTTAACTTGAACAGAGGCGGTTCCAGGGCACAGTTTTGGGTGGGTTCGGAGGCGACATTTGGCGAAAATACGGAAATGCGATCTTCACGGTTTCTTCCTAACTGCATCAAGTATGAAGGAGTTACATCGGCTTACCGTGATTGCAACAAGTGCAAATTAGATGATGTTAATGAAATATCATACAAAATTGCATGGCAGAGGCGGTTTCAGGGGCTTGAAAAGGGGGGGGGGGTTTCCAGGAAGTATTCAATGCTTGGCGGGAAGCCAATAGAGCAATGTAAGGGGCATTTATAGCTATCAAGATGTAAAAGATAGCTTCTGCTTCCATTATTTTCATAATTTATTACATATAGAGTTTCAGGGGCGCGTTCAGGAACATGAAAAGGGGGGTGACTGGCATGGTGATGACGATATGCCAGCGATAACGGCGCAATATACGTTTAGCTTATAATAATATATGCACATATGAGACCAGAAAAGGGAATAAAGTCATTTTTTTTGCAGAGGCGTGCTCAGAAATGGAAGAAAGGGGGTCATATTATTGCAAGGAAACTAAGAGGCATCGGCGTACAATGACATAACATACTGCAGTTTTCGGATGAAACACGCACCACAGGCTACTCTACGAACGATTATAAGGTAATAGGCGAGTCCAGGTAGGGTAAAAAGGGGGGTAAGCAATGTTAATTGAAGTTGTAAGTGAAATAGTCACTGTTGACTAGTTAGTATCATAATAGTGGATAATATACTTATCAAACGGTCTTGCGCCGCCCTAGTTTGGATCCTGGATACGCCTATGATGAAGTACAACATGCAAAAAGGAACTATCTACGATCAGCAACATATTTATAGTGCTGGGTAGCAACTTGTCTGCGGTTAATATTTTTCCTAATTTTACCCCCCTTTTTCACTAACCTGGTACCGCCTATGGCAAAAATTATGATTTATAACTGTTTTTTCTAATGTCTCAATCACATACCATTTCATTTATAAAAAAACAACATCAAAAAATGGTTTTATTACGCATTTACTTCACCCCCATATTGAGTGACCTGCACACGCCTATGATTTTTGAATTTTCAAACGTCACCGTCATATATCAATTTCCGATTCAATCTCTATCGATTCCTATTAGTTGTGTTAAAATCGGTCAATAAACATGAAAGCTATGTTGAATCAAAAATACACTAAAATTTGTCGTTTTTGCCCCCCTGTTGCCCCCCTATCCAAAATTTATATTTTTTATTATTTATAAATGTAGATCGTGTTGAGAGGAACCAAACACCGTTTCATTTTTGAAAATCGGACGGGTAGATCTCGAGATCTCCGGGGGGGGGGGGCGGAATCCGCCCCCCCCCCCCCCCCCCCTGTTACAAATAGGGGTAGCCAGGAGCCTGTTACAAATAGGGTTAAGCTGGAGTTGACCGACAGTAGATCGCAGGTGTTGGTCGCACCATCTATTTAATAGCGAATAAACGTTTGGACCTTAGAATTGGTGACGTGGACAACAGGCGGTACGGGACTGACGTAATGGCTGAGTAAACGACACGAGCTGCTCACGCGCCCCGTACTTTTTCCGACTGGCAGGGAGGCATGAGGGTTACGAACGGTTGATCACTGTCCGCCCGGGTTCACAACTACTCTAGATGTCAAGGGAACTGTAGTAACAACGGTACTCGCAGGGGAGGGAGGTGTAGTGTAACAGTACACCGATTGACCAGCGGTAGGCCGTCAGTAAATGGGGCAGGTATGCGTCACGAGAAGGGTGGGCAGTATATGTAACAGTTCAGCACTCCAGTACTTCCGTTAGACACTCATATAACGTAGGGGCCGAATCATTCGGGAGAGGTATTACAATCAGATAGGACAATTGGGCTAGATAATCAATTGCCACCACTATTCTTATCAGTTCAGTGGAGTGTCGTTGGTTCACGAGATTAGCAACTTGACCGTTATTTCCCTATACACGTTTAATTTCGGTACAACGATGCAGGAGTGCATTTGGTGTTAAATTACGGCCAAATATGCAGAGATAATCGTCCCACCACGAGGGGCCCTTCAACGACAACATTCGAAATCATTGTAGTCGCCATTAGACCGTCCAACACCCAGGCAAGGCCCGTCATTCCGTCATTCAGTCTGCTCTCACCGTCTGATCAGAGTTGGCATTCCGTTCGCACTTGTATTCAAGACTCCAGACATACCACACCAGTCACCACTACAACGAGGAACGAAGAAATCTAGGCTGAGATGGAGCAGATGAACTGTATGACGAGTGTAGTCATTACATTTTTAAGCCTATTGGATATTACAGTAGATATAACCTTATAGTCCGCGTTTAACAGTGTAATCGGCCTCCATCCCTTATATGTGTGAGGAGACTTTCCTTTTTTTGGAATAAGTGTTATAATGCCCTCCCGATGTGAGGGAAGCCCACCGCTTTCTGTGAACGAAGTTCTTGCCGCTCGATATAAAAAAGGGCCCACTTCTAACCAGAAACAACGAAAGAACTCGACTGGAAAACCGTTCGACCCTGGGGTTTTCCCCTTTTTCATTGAGTTTAGTGCACTCGTTAGTTCAGCCATAGTAACATCGGAATCAAGCTTTATTTTATCTTCTGTGTTAAGCCTGTTCGTAACATTGTTTGCTATGAATGAAGAGTCCGATATTGTGTCTTATATTTAGGTTATATTTGCTTTGAAAAATATTGGAAAAATTATCAAGTATTTCTTTAGTATTGGAGATAATGTTGTCTCCATCCTGAATATGTTGGATGTTCTTCTTATTGGAGTTTCTCTTTTCTAATGATAGAAAATATTTAGTGTTTCGCTCCCCTTTTTCATGCCAGGACACTCGGGAACGAACAATCAGTCCGTCGATCATCGGACGTCTCAGCTTCTCTAGATTGTTTTTTAATGTAACTAAATTTGTGACGTCACTCTGTAGACCTGAGACTAAAAGTTGGTCCTCTGCTTTGGCTATTTCGGTCACTAAATTTGCCTCTGTTATTCGTGAGCGTTTTGCTTTCTGTTTTGAAAAACGAACTGTTTCACCTCTGATCATCATTATAAGCGTTTCGTAAAACAAACTGTCGCTTATTGTTAGTTTAATAGATTCGTAATATTTATAATCATTGTAGACTACTTCATTATACACGGGCACAGCGTATTGCTGTACTGTATGCGTGATGCACGACTTAACTCTGTGTATGTAGTCTTCGTCGGTTAAATGTGAAGTGTTAAATTTCCATATACCATTTCCTCTTTGCTGTTTACTTTGTATTGATAATGTAATTGCATTATGGTCCGTGCAATATCCTGGTATAATTTCGACGTCCAACAGAGAGTTTATCATATCATCACTAACAAAAACATGTCTAGACGTCCGGCTTTAATAGGGGTTTTCCGTAACCATGTATATTTACGCTCTTTTGGGTGCATATGTCGCCACACATCAATTAGACTGTATTTGTATGATAATTCTAGAAAGGTTTGTTTTGCACGGACGTTGTTTTCGCCTACATAATTCAATGAATCTACATCTGGTATCATCACGAAGTTAAAGTCACCGGCGACAATCGTATGATGGACATCGAATTGTTCTATCTTATCATTCAAATTCCTGTAGAATGTTGGGTTATCTTCATTGGGTCCATACACATAAGATTCGTTGTGAATTTTACAAGCTATCATGTGAAAATTCCCGCACTCTGACTTCTTTTCTGCTATTAGGCTATATTGCACATTGTTGTTAAATAAAATACTTGTTCCTCGACTTCGGGAAGAAAAACAAGAATGATAGGCTTTTCCATACCATAAATTATCAAAATATGGTACCGTCTCTGCTGTCAGATGTGTATCTTGTAGAAATACTATGTTGAAACGTTTACTTCGAATATAGTGCATTACATCTCTGCGTTTCCTCGGATCGCCAAGGCCTCGGCAGTTCATAGACATTATTGTTATTTTGTCCATCATGGTTATGTGACTGTTAGATGAAAGAGCATACCGAACAGGGAAGGAGATGAGCAGTAACTACTGTTAGTGACAGTACGTGACCGTCCGATCCAACTGGCGAGGCCCGCGCCGCCCCAGGGCGCACTGTGTGCGTGTGCGTGTGCGTGTGCGTGTGCGTGTGGCGTGTGCGTGTGCGTATGCGTGTGCGCGCGCGCGTGTGTGTGTGTGTGTGTGTGTGTGTGTGTGTGTGTGTGTATATATGTGTGTCTGTGTGTATGTGTGTATGTGTGAAGTACTCGCATCGATCCCGGTTGGCTTTACAGTTGGAGATACAATTCCTACCCAATCTATACTCGTGACCATCGGGGTGCGACTTGCCCCGGAGCGCCAATAGCAATGAAAAAAAAAAACTATTGTCTAACTAGAACCACACAGGTACATCTTACCAAGCGAGCACTGAGCCGGGCCCCCGCCGGACCCAAGCCGCCGCCGCCGGCCGACGGAGACGCCGCCAGGGTTGACGGAGGCCAGGCTGCACCGCCACACCAAATCGCCGAACTAAGCAATGCACGCTGGCGCGCGCAGCCGACCACCGCCCCCCGACGCGGCCCCACCGACGGCCGGCGAACCCGACACGGGCCCCGCAAGGCCAGGCTCCTGAAGGCACATGAGATCAGGTACAGTGCAATACAGTGCAAGGTGTACAATGTAACATTAGATGAACACATTCTAAACCAGCTAGTTGCAAAGAGCGAAAAGAAAACCGTAACAGATCGGAAGCAGTTGCGATCTCGTGAACTAACTTAACGTTAACTCCCATTCGCTGACGCGATACAATATCCATCAGTGACCACTCTAAACATGGATTACTTTTCTCCAAAAGACAACTATTTCAAAGACAATCGCTCAACGAGGGTTCTCAAATACTTATCACCCTCCAGTGGGCCGCCGAAGTGTCCGATCCAGTCACCTCCGCCGGCGGAATCAGTCGCTCCGCAGGGGATCACGGCCGCGGCGTCAAGCGACGCCACCCGGCGGCGCGGACTCCGCAACAGCAGGCGACCCGTCAGTCACGACAGCGGGCGGCCCAGCAGCTGCAGCCGCAGGCCCAGCAGCTACAGGCACCCCAACAGCCGCAGAAGCAGGCAGACCCGCAGTCGCACCGCCCGACGGTCCGGCCGCCCCCACTGGAGCCGAATCAGCACCTCCAGCAGCAGACAGACCCGAGGCCGGGACGACCGGCAGCCCCGCGGCCGCGACAGGGGGCGACCCAGCAGCCACGCCAGCAGATGGCGCCCCAGCCGACGCCGCCACCACCGGCGCAGCAGGCACGGCGCCCGGCCCGGCGGAGGCGGGACGCGGCGCTCCGACACTTCCACCGCCGACCGACGCAGAGGCGCCGGACAGCCGGCCACCGCGGTCAGGCCGCGCCCCGGTAGCCGACGGCGGGCCAGGACGAGAAGTCTCGATGTTGGTACCTCCGATGATTCGCCGCAGGGCCGCCTCGTCTGGAACCCGGATGTTAGGTCCGTTCTTGACGGTGCGGCAGAACACGAGGCCTCGTCGGCTAAAGACCGATGCCACCCTGGATCCGCCACTCGACCACCGCGCTTGAAGCAGCTGGTTGTACAGCCACTGGTTGAAGGTCGTGAGCGACTCGGAGATGTACAGAGACGACATCCGGCGGCCACCGTGTGACCCGAGCGCGCCTCCAGCGCGAGACTCGGCTCCGGTCGACCTCGCACCGCTCGTCGCCAGGTTGAAGCGTGCGTCGCAGACTCTGTCCCTCACACCTCGCTTGACAAACTTGCAGATTACTTTATTGTCTCGCTGGAGACGATGCGCTACGTTAATATCTGCGGTAGTCAGGTTCAAACCCACAATTCTCTCGTTGAGAAGGAGTACTACCTTTGGCTCGATGTCTTCGTTCACCGATCTTCGTCCGAAGTCATCACATGTGAGTATGAGCGACGACAGTCTCCTGTTCAGGTCCATACTCTCTACTTGCGCTTGTAGATCTGTGTTGCTTTTCATCTGGCGAGCTAACTGTTCGCCAAGACGTTTCACCTCAAGCTCTCCGTCCATTGCTTCTGATTCAAGCACGTTCAAGCGTCTTTCCATCCCTTCAAACTTCGCTTCGAACGCACCGATGACAGAAGCGATGCTGCTGTCTAGCAGCTGACGGATCGCGGCCAGTGCACTTGTACTCAGCTCCACCGCCGGCGGCTCGGCCGGCTCCGCGAGCGGCCGCTTAGCCGCGGGCAGTGCTGGGTCGCGCGGTGATTTGGAGCTGCGGTCGGGTGCCGGACGTTTCGGTTTGCGGTTCTCGGTTCGCCGCATCATCTCCGGCACTGAGATCTGTCGCTGGCGACCGGCTGGTGTGGTAGCGCTCGTCTCAGTCCCTGACGCCACACAGTCCGTGAACGCTGACTCGTCGGCGCTCTCTTCCGACGCCATCACCGAGCTCGACACCGTCCGCAATGCACACCGCTCACTCGTCCGCCTTCACTCAACACTGCCACTGCTCTCCTGAGTAAACTATGCGTTCAGCTCAGTCACTCGGGGTCACTGCATATCGCTGTGTGGTCGGTATTGGCCGCCCCGGCGCACTCGCCAGCGCTCACTCGACTGACATGCCGGGAGCTCGCGGAGAACGGTCCGACCCCGACCAAGGTCACACACCAACTGATGTAATGACTAAACTTATAAACCCCGCCCAAACAGCATACACCTCCGGTCCCTATATCGGCGAAAATACCAGACTCGTTTATGACTTAATACACTGGACTAAACACAATAAAAAAACAGGAACTATAGTAGCGGCAGATTTCGAAGCTGCATTTGAATCCATCGCTTGGGAATATCTCAGATTAGTTATTAACGAGTTGAATTTCGGCCCGAACCTAAAGCACATGATTAACCATTTATCCCTCAACACCGAAAACCATTCACGCATTCTACTAAACGGTCACTTAGGGAAAGAAATACATCTACAACGGGGGATCAGACAGGGGGACCCAGCATCGGGATACCTATTTAACTTGGCAGTTTCCATATTGACTGAGCAAATTAGTAAGTCAACCCGATTGACTGGGATAAAAATAGCTCATAATCATGAAATTAGAATAAGTCAATACGCAGACGACACAATTATGTTCCTTGACGGTTCCAAAAGATCTATTACAGGGTCGATAGAAGAACTTACTAAATTCGGTTATCAGTCTGGTTTGAAAATAAACGTGGAAAAAACATCCTGCATGGCAATAGGGACATCAACGGAAGACGAAGTTAGTATAGAACATAATATCAACTTTGTAAACGGGTTAACAATTTTAGGAATAAGAATAGACCGCGATATCAAAAACATAACAGATTGCAACATACAGCTTAAAATACCTGCAATAAAAAATGAACTAGAGCAATGGAAAAGGCGAAGCCTTACCCCGATCGGAAGGATAAGCATAGTAAAAGCTCTACTTTTATCCAAATTAGTTCATTTATTCATTGCACTGCCTAATCCCTCAACACGGTGTACAAAAGATCTTGAAAGGTTATTTTTTGGATTTGTGTGGGGTCAAAAGAATGACAAAATAAAACGCACCAAACTCGTACAACACCCTTCAAAGGATGGATTAAACATGGTACAGATTGATTCCTTTATCAAAAGCATGAAACTGTCATGGTTAAAACGTTTAAGTACGTCTAGCACCGACTGGACAGTTCTTGCAGCGCAAGAACTTCCAAACATTTGGCTTCTATTAACGTACGGATGTAAGAAACTCAAATTGCTACGAAACAAGTCAACAAATCCATTTTACATAGACCTGGTGGATGCATTAATTAAATTCAACGAGGAATATAACCCATCGGATGAGGAGATAATAACGGGAAAAATATGGTTTTCAGATCGGACTAAATACGAAACAACAATTGTTAGGAAATGGGATGCTAGAGGACTGAGGTTCATAGGAGATCTATATAACGTAGATACTGGCATAATCTATTCCAAGCAGGAACTGGAAACCGTTTACGGTATACAAATGACCTTTTTATGTTATGCAGCATTAGTACATAGTCTTCCACAAAATTTTCAGAGACAGGTCGATAAAACCCATATTAAGAGACCAAACATGCCATACAAAATAGATTTAGTACTAAATAATAAAAAGTTTTCCAAATCCGCGTACAAGACATTCGTTGAAAAGACAACGGTAAAAAATAATGCTTCTAATGAACGTCTCCGAGCAAAATGGATAGCTGATATTGGCGAATTCACCCAAGGGACCCTACAGAAAGTTACTATGGCCACAATGTCCACCTACCTTGTTTACCTTCATTTTCGAATTATTAATCGAATATACGCAACAAATAAATACTTAGCCAGTATTCAAGTTCGTCAATCCAATACCTGCACCTTCTGCGAAAGGGCGACTGAAACGATTATCCATCTGTTTTGGCAATGTCCAAAAACACAAATATTCATTAAGGAAATACTATCACATTTAAGGTTAGAATATGACACCGTCTTGAGTTTTAATTCAGTTAATTGGTTTCTTTTAACAGACCTTTCCAACATAGATGTGCTTATAGTAACGCTTAGCAAAGCATGCATACACAAGTCACGCTTAAAATCAGTTAAACCTTCATTGGAAATCATGATGCAAAGCCTTAAATTTGAAGCAATCAAAGAATATAATATTGCTAGAGCAAACAATAAGACAAGCATCTTCGATCAGAGATGGGGTGAGCTTAGCAGATTAATGAGTTAATAAATTATGATGGTGACTGATCCGTAAACGGTGGGCCCGCGCCGCCCCTGGGCGGGTGGGTCACAGATACACATGTGCGAGCGTGCGCACGCATGCACACACCCTACAACACGCACACACACACACACACACGCACACGCACACGCACACGCACACGCACACGCACACGCACACGCACACGCACACGCACACGCACACGCACACGCACACGCACACGCACACGCACACGCACACGCTCACGCACACGCACACGCACACGCACACGCACACGCACACGCACACGCACACGCACACGCACACGCACACGCACACGCACACGCACACGCACACGCACACGCACACGCACACGCACACGCACACGCACACGCACACGCACACGCACACGCACACATACACATACACATACACATACACATACACATACACATACACATACACATACACATACACATACACATACACATACACATACACATACACATACACATACACATACACATACACATACACATACACATACACATACACATACACATACACATACACATACACATACACATACACATACACATACACATACACATACACATACACATACACATACACATACACACACACACATACACATACACATACACACACACACACACACACACACACACACATACATACATACACATACGCACACACATACACTCTCACATGCGCGAGCACGTGAACACTCGGGCAGCGCTGCCGTTACCGTCGGCCGTCCCTGTGCGGTAGATACAGGACATTCGTTCTGGCGCCGCGAGCCGTGTCAGTTGGGTGGCTGGTGCGCCCTATCCCGCGCGACCGCTCGGCTCGGACGGCGGCGCGCGTGCGCTATTGTGAGCGTTGTTTCGGGGGACGGTTGCTTTCCGCTGTGTGTATGTTCAATCTGTACTGTTGCGTTGCCGCGCTGTGTGTTGCTATGGCTGTTGCTGTAACATGAGTTGTATTTTGCTGTTTAAATACATCTGAAAAAAACTGTATGACGAGTGATGGAGGATGAAGCTGAAGCGGGCGATCTGGGGGAGAGAAAACACGTAATCAGAGGGGTTCCCGGGCGGCCGTGTAAAACAGTAGACACAGGAGTGACCAGAACTGTCAATGAAAAGTACTCAGTTGGCGCAACAGATGGAAGCCACGGGTCGATTAATTGTACGCCTAATTAATACGACAGACACGCGAACATCATTAACGCCGAGCATGAACAACAGAGGCTCAACACAAATTAGAATGGGATGGGACAAGGCCTCTGACTGGTTATGTAAAGTTGCCATCACTGATCAGGAATTTAATTCCAGACGCGCGGTGTTTGGGTGAAACCAGCTGGACTCACCTGGTGAATTTGGGTTTAAAGTTATTCTTGCAGCGCGACGAGGGCCCACTCAGCGGCCGCTTCTAGGCGAGGTGGTAAGGCCGCAGATAGGACAATTGGCTAAGGCTCTCACCCGCAACGCGTATATGATCTCACGAAGCCGGCGGGTTTGCCTCCGGGAAATACGCCGATGTTCGGCGAGCGTCTGCTCCGCCGCTAACATTCGACGCTCCGCCTCTTCGACCCGCCGCTGCAAAAATCAACATAATGAACACACAGGAGTACTGAGAGTCTATTAAGGACAAGAGGCAACGGGTGAGATTAACATAGGGCGTCATAAAGTATGCAAGGACCACAAGCATTAGGATGTGACGAACGCATCATAGGGACCATTTAACAATTAGATGAGGAAACCATTAACCGCATTAGAAGAATATACACAGTGTCCAGCCCTTTACACCCCTGCTATAACTTACCTCCGCCTTTACGACAGCCCGATGCAGTTCCATTAAATCCAGTTGGAAGGCACAGGGCGCGGCCGCCGAGAAAGAACTCGGCGATCGGCTAGTGCTGGGAACCTCTACCTCCTAAGATGATGTCGACATGGCCGCGGGATATGGTCGTGAGTGGGCGGGGCCCCGCACTTATATAGGTGCCGCCCGAGCCATTAACCCGCGAGATACTGGGGGGGGCTATTTTTTGCCCCCCCTCCCGTTATTTTGCAATAACTCTTAAACGAACACCCATATCGTCACCAAACTTGCAGTAACTTTTCTCACATTAATCCTACACATGTTGGCAAAATTAAAAATATGAGGCTATGATATGTCAACCGGGAATGACGTCAGAGTGACGTCATGTTCTTCGGTTTTTGTTGCAAATTAATGGTTTTCGGAAAACGCTGTCAAAGGTACGATATTGGAGATAAACTAAATTGTAATATATCAAATTACTGAAATTAGACCGGGCTATCAAACTGCTATCTCGGATTTTTGATTTTTTTAATGCAAAATTTTGAGAAATCCAAAGATTTTTTTTTTTTAACAAAATTTTCAAGAAAAAAATCAGAATTATCCAAAAACCGGAATATATGTGATCGAGACGTATGCGGTGAATATGTGTACCAAATTTAAAGTCGATATCTTCAAAAATGACCGAGTTATGATCTTTAAATGACAAAAATCGACCACTTCTCACAGCATTACTATGGCAAAAAACGCATTTCCATTTTTGCTTTTTACTTCTATTTATATGGAACAAACAATGTTCTAAGGTTATTTTTCGCGTTCTAGACTAAAAACAAACCCATAAACATGTGTTACAACGCCTAATGACCGTAATCTGCAGTTTGGCCTCGTGACCTAGGATGACCTTGACCTGACCCAAGGTCATGAACAGCTTGAAAGGTACTTAGAAGTGTCAGACACACGAATCATATCGATTTATCAACGGCTTATGCGTTTAATATCGCAATTTTGCTCGACAATTCCATCCATAGAGACCTTTTGACACGGTCAAACATTTTGTACTTGACCTGACCTGTGACGTTATCGGTGACCCCGAGGTCAACAATATTATGTTTCCCTCGATAAATTTCCCAGGGCTATCGAATGCCGTTTGAATTTTAACATTCGGTCCAGTAGTTCCGGAGATCAGAGGGGGGGGGGCAAAAAATAGCCCCCCCCCCCCCCAGTAAGTCGCGTTATGAAATATACCCCAGTAACTCGCGGGTTAAGAGTCTGCACCAAACTGGCAACCTCAGCGGTAGTGAAGCAAACTAGTGGTTCAGTTTTCTCCGCTAGATAGCAGGCCGGGAGCAAGACTGAGCCAGTAAGCAAAATGTGGTCAGGAAGCAGAGGTGTTACGCTCATACAGCCGGGAATTAAGGGCCTGCCAATCAATCGCACCACCAGAATAGCCAATAGGACACCTAGGTCATACCAGGGTTGGCATTTCTAGGATACTCAACTACTCATTTAGGCACTCATTCTACTCATTCATTAGACTTTTAGGCAACATTGATTTCCCTAGCTCTCTCCTGGGTTTCTCCACTCACAAGTGAACTTAACCGGTGGAGAGGTCAGACAATAGCAAATTCCTTGGTATACATGCGCCAGATCTCATAAACAGGTTTACATCATTGAGGAGAGGGAAGTGAAGGAGGACGGAGATGCAATCCTAGCTGTTACAGCCAAGAAGAAGTCAATAGCTTAGCACATTCCCATAGGCTACAACAATCTAGCTATCTAACCCTAAGTCTAATGTAACTGCTCACCTGCTGCAATCTACATCCTTGCACTACCGTCCCATGGTGAGACGCTCAGAAATTCTGGAATAAACTCAAAACCACAGCGTGATTGCCCCCTACATACACCACTATCCGGGAACAACGTCACATTCAGCTTAAAGGAAATAGTTCACCTTCAACATGGGATTTTGAACTGAAATGGTAGTTTTGTAGCCCGTGTTGAGAAATCCGTATCTGCAACTTTTCTTGGCTGACAATACTCTCCAGCCGAAGATATTTGACTTTTTGGCGAAGGAATGCGGCGCATATATGATATACCGTACCGCCTGAGAGTGCCAGCACTGGTCTGAGCATGCGCAGACCAATAACGCACACCATAACATTAATAATTTACAACCTTCTGTCCTGAATTGGCGCGATGTGATGTAGGACCATTTTTGAAAAGAAAAAAAGAAACTATTAAAAAATATAATAAAATCGTGTTCTGAAAAAATTCCGAAAGTGAACTATTTCCTTTAAAGGAAATAGTTCACCTTCAACATGGGTTTTGAACTGAAATAACAGTTTTGTAGCCCCTGTAGAGAAATCCTTATCTGGAACTTTTCTTGGCTGAAAAGACTCTCCAGCCGAAGATATTTGACTTTTTGGCGAAGGAATACGGCGCATATATGATGTACCGTACCGTCTGAAAGTGCCATCACTGCCATGGAGCATGCGCAGACCAATAACGCACACCATAAAATCAATAATTTAAAACCTTCTGTCCTGAATTGGCGCGATGTAGGACCATTTTTAAACAGAAAAAAAAGAAACTGTATTAAAAAATATAATAAAATCGTGTTCTGAAGAAAAAAATCCGAAGGTGAACTATTTCCTTTAACCCGCGCCGTGCCGGGGGGGCGTTTAGACGCCCCCCCCTCCGTTTTTTGCCAATAGCTAAAAAACCGTTGCAGCCAGGTAGCTGAAATTTTCAGTACCTGTCCGCTGAACATTTTGACAACTTTTGTGAAACCAAAAGTTGCAGGTCTTATCAGGTCAGGTCACCAGGTCAGGTCACGTGACCCAACCTCAGAAAAAGTTTGTGGTCATGCCACGTCTACAGTTTCCGGGTGATCACTTTTAAACTTTTAGAGTTTGATAAGGATATCATTACCTACAATTTGCATATCTCGGATTTTTTTATTCGGTGACCTAAGGTCTGATCGATCACGTGACCTTCCCCTTTATAAGTCAATGGGGAAATATTGAAATGCTTTGCTTTCCATGTAAACGCATCCAATCAACGTTTTTTCTTCAGGATCATGTGGTAATAGACCATTACTCATTACCCAGATACTATTTTGGTTTATTTGACCCCCCACAAGGTCATCCGAGGTCACATGAGGTCACATACACTTTTTTGCCAATAACTTTTGATCGAAGAGAGATAGAAACTTGAAGAAGGCACGAATGTGATTTTCTCATCAAGACGCATCGACTCATATGCAACATGACCCACCGTGACCGACTTGGTCACCATGTGACCTTCACCTGAGGTCAAATTTTTTAATTGACTTTCCAAGGTCAAGATGTATATTATTCGATGCGTCTTGCCGATGGAAACACGATGGAGCCACAATAAATGCTCTATCTTGAATAGCAAAAAAGTTATTCGCGAAAAACGTTTTCCAAGATAACAGCCATTTTGACCTTTGATGACCTCTGGAGCCTCAACTATTGACCTGAACTCAAATCTGACGGTAAAATGTTGCTGGAGCGTTTCAAGAGCTATCTATTGCTTTTTTTCGGTTTTGTCCTAGCTATCATAGTTCCCGAGATATCGTGGGATTTCAGGATCAAGTTACCTAAAACGGGAAAATTTGACCTATGATGACCTCTGGTGACCTCAATAATAACCTGAGCGAAAAAATGACTGAAGTAGTTTCTAAATCATTTTTGACGAGCTTTCAAACGCTGTTTTTAGTTTTGCGCTACGTTGCCTAGGAGCAGAGTTAAAAGGGGGGGGCGTCGAAACGCCCCCCGGGGCCCCGGCACGGCGAAGGTGGCGCCGAGCACCGGCACGGCGCGGGTTAAAGCAAGGATCCAGACATCAAGGGTGTGAGCGGTTAGGTTAGGATACTCAGTAGGCATTGAATGACCCACCAAATGGTTGAACCTAGAGATCAATAAAGTAGCCTAAAATTACTCAACACAGGTTCTCATCAGATTCACGTCCCACAAAAACCCTTCCGGAGATTCAGTTAATACATAGGAAACATCTGTTAAAGGAAATAGTTCACCTTTAACATGGGATTTTGAACTGCAATAGCAGTTTTGTAGCCCGTGTTGAGAAATCATTATCTGCGCAACTTTTCTTGGCTGAAAAGACTCCAGCCGAAGATATGACTTTTTGGCGAAGGAATGCGGCGCATATATGATATACCGTACCGTCTGAGAGTGCCAGCACTGGTCTGAGCATGCGCAGACCAATAACGCACACCATAACATTACTAATTTACGACTTTGTCCTGAATTGGAGCGATGTAGGACCATTTTTTTAAAGAAAAAAAGAAACTGCATTAAAAAATATAATAAAATCGTAATCTGAAAAATGTTCCGAAGGTGAACCATTTCCTTTAACAGTGACCCAGCTCTTGACAGATATTCAGATACAAGTCAGCAAGGTTATGGAGGTATTTATTCACTGCCTCACACCGGAGTATGCATCTACAGATCTACCTGGTCTGTTTAATTACAATAAATTAGGGTTAACACAGGAAGCATGACTACAATCGAAGTCAGTAGTGGAAAATTGTGCCGTTCTTGCACATCAAATAAGGAACGAATGGAATCCCGAATGTTCCTCATCGCAAAAATAGTTGTAAGGCTATACAAGTATATTTTCCCATTGTTGGTATAACTTACCAGGTACTTACCACGTATTAGGCCGATGAGCACCGTCATCCGGTCAACACGCCCAACGCAATGTCCCACTCAGGCCATTGTCGTCCCAATACCTAGCAGCTATTCAATAAATGCCACCGGTGACGTCACTGGAGTATTACTTTTGGATCCCTGTGAGAGTTCTGCGACATTAATATGAGGCTTGATACGGTCTAACATACATTATAGATGATGTACCGTACATGTTATCACTTTGCGAAATAGTGTTTCATATATTTAGCTGCTATGCCGGATATAAGTTTGCCTCAGTGACGTCATGACAGATTTGGGGCGCAGCAGGAACGGTTCTACCTGGTAATAGGGCCTTGGACCACCGACTCTGACTAACTGATATATTCATTTATCGGTCCACGAAGGAAATACGCAGCCGACCCGGACACAAAGATGGCCGCCGTAGGTATTAAGTAAATCTGGCCACGTGACGTCACTGGGCTGGAGGGATTCCTCTCTAACAGTGAAGGAAATTCTTGACGATTGTTAGTCAGCAAATACGACACATATACAAATTGCGTTTACACCAATGCAAAATCCACGACGATAGAGCTGATATGGAGACAATAATTGTTGAGTCTAATGGTCGAAGCTAATTATTTACAACTAAGCTGGAAGGGTGAACGCAAAGTCCGAAAGTCGCTGTATTTGTAATGTTACATTACCCTGCCGTGAGCAGCATAGAGACTTGTTCTTATTAAATATTCCTTCCAATTGATTACATCTATTGAAAAACATAATTTTACACAGTCAAGTTCGTTCATTTAATCATACAGTTTGAACATTTAGTTTCAAAGCATCAAGTTAAGCAGCAACCGCAGCAGCAGCAGCAGCAGCTGATGAGGGAAGAGGAGGGGAGAGCACAGGTGCCTGCAGCTGCGCGGTTTATAGCAGGCATGCATCCACAGGTAAGATCAATACAACTGATCTAATAAAACTGAATAATAATAGATATATTATTCAGATATAATAGATACAACTGAATATAAATGTTTCCTCCAGATATTTCCTTTCCTAGAACCAAATTTCAGAGCAATTGGCTTGAATTCTGCTTTTGTTTGCAGTTGCTGCCTGCCGGCTTCAGGCCTTACGAGATGCTCAACGAGCCAGAGCAGCGAAAGCTCCGTGAGCTGCATGAGCTGCTACTCCTGCAAATACACAAGGTTCGGCAGCAGCTCCAGGCGCGCATGCAGCTTCTGCGCCAGCTGCTGGTATATATGTACCCGGTGGCGCAGCCGCATGAGATTCTACAGCAGGTGCAAGATCATGAGGAGGAGCCAGAGGAGCAGGAGCCGGTGGCCGGGCCGGCAGCTGGGCCGCAGAGGCGGGAGGTCACCTGCCGTCGCTGCTAGAGACCAATGGAGGAATGCAACTATAATAAGCCATTGATATTGAGACATGGATCGTCGCTGGATTCGGGGTTCGTCGAGCCGCTGAATCTGTTCAGTCGCTAATGTCTATGAGATCGTGTGATCGCTTCTTCAGCTGTGGGTGCTGTGGATGCAGGTAAGATCAATAAAACTTATCCTGCCGGATATTACGCAGGTAAGATCACTACAACTTATCCTGCCGGATATTACGCAGTTGAGCAAGCTCGTCACGTATTTAATGTTATCGATTTAATGCTATCGATGAGTAAATATAAAACTGACTGAGCTCATCAGAGATGTTGTCCAAGCGAAGAAGTAATGAATATAAATATGTCTTCCAGATATCTTGTTCCTTTCCTAGAACCTAATTTCAGAGAAATTGGCTTGAATTCTGCATTTGTTTGCAGTTGCTGCCTGGCGACTTCACCATCAGCCGTACGCAATGATCAACGAGCCACAGCAGCGAGACCTCTGTGAGCTGCATGACCAACTGTTACATCCACCTGCTAGAAACCGCGCAGCTGCAGGCGCCTGCGCTCTCTCGTACTCTTCCCTCATCAGCTGCTGCCGCTGCTGCTGCTGCGGGTTCATCTCATTCAGCTGAGGCCACTGCTTCTGCATGCCATCCAATATAAGTGTTGCTAAAGCTAGGTGCTGCTCTGTCACTGTCCTAGAACCAAATGCATCCCGTAAGCCTGCAGCGGCTCCCTGAAACGTGGAAGCCTGGTGAGCGGGCAGGCTGTCAAATGCATCACAAGCGATACCATTGAGTGACAGCGGAAACATTTCACATTTGCTCCTCAGTCCACTCTCGGGGCACTGCATACCGCTGAAAATTATCGAGAAAACTACGTAGCGAGCCATGACCATCAAAACATGGCATCAGTAACCCAGCCGCTACTGTCTGAACCGGCAGACCAGGCACCGTACCAGCACCGAAACACGATTTTGACTCCATACTGAAGGGGAAGTATCAACAACTGGTGAAAATATAACCGTAACCGAGACCTTAATACCAGCTAACACCACAAACCGACCATTTGAAGCTGAGCAGGCTGCCCCAGATCAGGACAGAAGCCGAAGTCGACGAACGGTACAGCGCAGGCCTGGGCGGTGACTATTGCGGGAGCAGGTAGCAGGAGCAGTGTCACAGCGTGACGTGCCGCGCAGGAGGCGCGAGCCAGACTGACCCGGCCGCGGTCACACAGCTGGCGGGCGGCGGGGGCGGCGAGTGGTCGCTCGCAGACGCGCGCTCAGCGACGAACATCAGGTAGGCGGCCACGTGCAGACGGACGATAGCAGGAGCCACCTCATGTCGAACGCGACGGCCAACGACGGCGTGGGCCCTCTCATGGCTCACCGGCTGCAGTTGCGCCTGACATGACCTTGAGAAACAGTTTATAGGTCACGGCTCATGTGAGTTAGAAATGCCAAATTTTAGGAGTAGGTGGGACATTGTTCAAAAGTATGGTACTGAAAGTTGCATTGAAATCGGTTGGAAACTACGAGAGTTATTCCAGAAAAACCGAGGGCGGTGGCATCCAGCCCCCACCCGGGCGAGGGTTAAGCCGTGTTATCATACGGTGTTCACTGTTGACCAATCCTTCAGCTTCTAAAGACCAAGGAGTGTGTTGACTTAAGTCACTTCGACTAGTGGGTTCCAATTGCAAAACCAAATGATCAAACTGCATGGTTAAATGAGCGAACTAATGGATTCCTAACTATGTGTAAAAGTATGATTTTTAATAGAAGTAATCAATTTGAAGGAATATTTCACAAGAACGAGTCTATGCTGCTCATGATAGGGTAATTCAACATTGCATAGGTGTTTTGATTGTATAAAGCGTTATTCTGAGCATAACTATTATAAAAAGTAGAACGAACTTTAACCTGTGCACAGTGGATTGGATTGATTGGTGGATTGATGATGGCTATATATGAGCTGCACCCTCGGCCGATGGAATTGGATCTCATGCAGCAGCAGTGGCCTTATTCGATGAGTGAGAAGGGAGAGCGCCAGCGCCTCCAGCTGCGCGGGTCCTACAATCACAGGTAACGTCAGTAAAACTTATGCTGCCGGATATTACGCAGTTGAGCAAGAGGGCTATGTATTTAACCCGCCATTGACGGGGGGGAGGGGGCGTTTAATGGCCCCTTGATGAATTTTCGTAATAGCTCAAAAAACAATAGCGCTATCAACGTGAAACTTCGGGTACTTCCCTATAAATTACGTCTACGTCTAGTGACAAAATAAAGCAATTTCGTCGAAAAAATTCGAGTGATAGCGAATTTAGTGACTAATCACTACAAACCAGCTTTACACCAAAATCAGCTAAAATGTATAGACCACACAAATGCCATATTGAACAAAATGCAATCCAAAAAAGCAAAAGATAGAAAATGGCAAGGGCTACAACATTGCTTTCTCGGATGTTTCAAAAAAAAATTCTGACCCCAAAAATGCAGAAGTTTTTTTGGGGAAAATAACCACAAAATACAATTTTGAAAGATATTAAAAAAGCCGGAATATATGTCTGAGAACCACACATCGGAAACAATCATTCTAAATTTAAGAATGATATCACCATTTTGGACTGACTTAATTCATCTAAAGTATGGGTAGCTCATGAAGCCTTTAAAATTGGGTTTTTGGCGTTTATTGACCCAGATACAGACAAATAAATGGCACCACTGTATATCTGAGACAAAACTGATTATCAATTACAAACCTTGACCTTCAATGACATAAACTTGACCTGAACTTGACATTAAATTCACGTAAATGAAGTTAGTGGTAACATGACTCACTATCGAATTATACGTGGAAAATAACTCATAAAACATGTGTTGCATGACTTTCTTAGATATTTTGAGCATAGCGACCTTTTGTGACCTGACCTTGACCTTGACCTAGATCTTAGCAAACTGTAATAGAGCTATGCCGGCTCTACCCTGACCACCCCTACTCGCCGTGACCGGTGGACTCGCCCTGTCCCGGGCCAGCTGAGCAGAGGTCGGGCGAGCCGCCTGATTCGAATAGACAGTCTGGAACGGGACGCCGCAGTGTTCACTTCAATGGCGACGAGGCAGTGAACTCAAGAGTCGAGTGTGATGGCGTCCGTGGGCAAGTTGCTGGAGTTTGACGCGGCAGCGGAATCGTTCGGCGCATACAGCAGGCGTCTGGAGCAGTATTTTGTCGCCAATGGCGTCGATGAAGATGAGGTTGCGAAACGCCGCGCCATACTGTTAAGTGCAGTCGGCGCAAGCACGTTCAGCCTGCTTGAAGACCTGATCGCACCTGCGCCAATGGGTGAGAAGACATTCAAGGATCTAGTCAAGATCTTGGTGGATCATTTTGAGCCACAGCAGTCTGAAATAGTCTCCAGGTTCCGGTTCCATTCGTGCAATCGTGCCGCTGGTGAATCGGTCTCGTTATTTCTGGCGAGGCTGCGCAAGCTCGCGAAGCCCTGCAAGTTTCAGCCGAGCTTGCTGGACGAGATGCTTCGTGACAGATTGGTGTGCGGTATCCAGCACGAGCGGCTGCAGTCGCGGCTGCTGAGCGAGCCGCGGCTGACTCTGGCCACAGCAGTGGAGATCGCCCAGGCTCACGAGTCGGCAGCTGCCAGTGCTGCTGAGCTCAGTGGCCGGGTGGAGCAGTCTGACGTCATCAGGCGGGTAGAGGGAGCGGCTAGAAGGGACCGGCAAGCTCTGGTGAACAGAGTTACCAAAGTCGAGCAGTATCCGCTTCCGCGGGTTGAGGAGTTGCTAGCCGGGTTGGCTGGCAGCACAGTTTTCTCAAAGATAGACCTAAAGTCCGCATACAATCAGATGGTATTGGACGAAAACTCGCGGGAGTACCTGACGGTGAACACGCCGAAGGGGCTTCTGAGGCCCACCAGACTCAGTTTCGGGTACGCCTCTGCTCAGTCTCTTTTCCAGCAGACTATGGATGCGTTATTAGCGGGGATAAAGGGGTATGTGTGTTTTTTGATGACGTGGTCGTGGCCGGTAAAACTGTAGAAAGTCACGATGTAGCGCTACGTGAGGTTCTGCGCAGGCTGAGCGGAGAGGGTCTCAAAGCAAATCGTGAAAAGCGCTGTTTTGGCATCAGGCTCCCTCTACCCGTCATCAGGCGGGTAGAGGGAGCGGCTAGAAGGGACCGGCAAGCTCTGGTGAACCAGAGTTGCCAAAGTCGAGCAGTCGAACCGGCAAGCTCTGGTGAACGACAACCGGCATAGCGCGGGGCGTGGGGGCGCCTGGCGGGAGTCGCCGCCGCGAGACGCGTGCGGCCGCTGCCTCAGCCGGCGCCACGTCCCGGCGGCCTGCCCGTTCCGCACGCGGAGCTGCTTCGCGTGTGGTGCCGTCGGCCATACGAGAGCGGCCTGTCGGTCTCGGGCCGGCTCTCAGCGAATCCGGCGGGTGGCTGAAGAAGAGGAGCAGCTGGAGCTAGCGTCTGCGGTCGCGGCCCCGGCTGGGGAGCCCTCTGGCGGTGATGCGGCCAACTATGACGGTGAGAACGAGCCATATTTTTCGTTTCGTGCGCCGTCGGTACAGGCGGGTGGAGATCGCAAACCACCGCTGATGGTTGATGTGATGGTGGAAGGTCAGCCGTTGGAGATGGAGCTTGACACGGGAGCTGCATTGTCCGTTTGTTCCGAGCAGGAGTTTAAGCGTGTGTGGCCAGTGAATTGGCCAGAAATTAAACCGTGTAATAAGCTGCTAAAAACCTATAGCAGTGAGGTTTTGGTGTTGAGTGGCCAGGTGATGGTGGATGTCTGTTATGGTGGGCAGCGTGCGCAGTTGCTGTTGATTGTAGTCAAGGGGGAGGGGCCGTTCCTTTTCGGCCGCAACTGGCTGTTGCATTTGAAGCTGGATTGGCCATCCATCTGTCACGTGTCGAACCACTGTCAGGTCGAGACCGTCTTGACTGAGTTCCCTGAAGTTTTCAGTGATGGTTTAGGGTGCTATCGAGGCGCTGAGGTGAACATCTCCGTGGACCCGGACGTAAAGCCGAGGTTCTTCAAGGCTCGCACTGTTCCACTGGCATACCGCGAGCAGCTGGATGCTGAGCTTGAGAAACAGATCCAGCAAGGACTGTGGGAGCCAGTGAAGCAAAGTAAGTGGGCAGCCCCCCTAGTCGTGCCAAAGCCCGAGGGAAAAATTCGGTTGTGCGGTGATTACCGGCTCACTGTGAACAGAGATGCCAAAGTCGAGCAGTATCCGCTTCCGCGGGTTGAGGAGTTGCTAGCCTGTTCACAGTGAGCCGGTAATCACCGCACAAGGTCAGTGGGAGAGATGTTGAGACGACTGATGACAAGGTCGCAGCCATCACTGGCGCCCCCGAGCCGCGAGATGTCTCTGCACTGCGGTGCTGGCTGGGTCTCGTGAACTATTACGGCAAATTTTTGCATGGGTTAGCGACCACTCTCTCACCTCTGTACGTTTTGCTTCGTAAGGATCATCCTTGGCGGTGGACAGCTGTTGGAAAGAGGGCTTTTGAAGACGCAAAGCGTCTGCTAAAGAACCCTCCCGTTTTGGCTCATTTTGATCCGAAACTTCCTGTGATTTTGGCTTGTGACGCCAGTCCAGTCGGAGTGGGCTGTGTTCTCAGTCAGCAGACGAGGCAGGGGGAGCGACCGATCGCGTTCTACTCGCGATCGTTAAATGACAATGAGAAACGTTATTCTCAGACAGATATAGAAGGTCTAGCAGTGGTGGCAGGCGTGAAAAGTTTCACTACTATCTGGCAGGTCGTTCGTTTTCCATACGGACAGATCACAAGCCACTGTTGGGCCTGATAGGCGAAATGAAACCGCTACCACTGATGGCGTCACCTCGGGTGGTTCGATGGGCCCTGATGCTGGGGGCGTATGATTATCACTTTCGTACCCGGCGTCAAACAGGCTCACTGTGACGCGCTCAGCCGGCTGCCCTTACCGGAGGTGGCCAGTCCGTCGAGTCCTGTGCCGGCGGAGACAGTTCACCCATCGAAGCCCTCGGGTGCGGAACGGGGGCAGCTCGTGTATTGCACTTCTCACATCTAAAGCAAAAATACTTGATGGAAGCTTCCATTCCAGTCCACCAGAACTCGCGTCTGGCCGTGGACGTAAGAATCTGAACCGAAATGGCCACCAGCAGGACCAACGTGAAGAGAGGTCAGTACACCAGCAATCAACTGTTCTCCGACAACCAACTGCAGCTGGTCTTCACCACCTGGGCAAAACCGATAACGGAAAACAACGCCATCTACAAGACGCAAACGGTGCCACTGACGAAAAAGGGGGAAAGTTTCTTGGGCAACAGAGGAAGACCTGGGTCTCTTGCCAAGAGATAAATATCTCGCGATCTCCGAAATCGCAGCATCCTGATCCTGCTCGTGACGCAAAAAGCTATTAGACCAGGAAGTTGCAGACACCGCACGCACATGGTGGTCAGTTTGGGTCTCAGCATCACACGATTGTGGGCAGCGACTCATCACATCGGCAGGTACATTCTCAGCGCCAGGTCGGTGCACAACTTCAAAATCAAACGCAGAAAGTATTTCGAACCATCTGGCCAGTATCCCAGTAGGATTTTTAAATGTCGGGAGCCAGGGCAAACTGGCGTGGTCAGTGCGAAGTTCGAAACGTTTCCCAATCAAGTAATGTCTGAAATGTTGGGTGAACACCACACATGCTAATAGTTCTTTGCGGGTTGTGCTATAATTCCGCTGGGACTTGCTCAGTTTTTGGGAAGCATAAGCAATTACATGATCCTCGCCATCCTGTTCCTGAAAAGGGTCGCTCCGATCCCCAGTCAGAGGCATCAGTGTCAAGGCGAAACCTTCCGGCTCCAGCTGAAAACGTAGGAATGACACCACAGGTGTACTGGACAGGCCTGCTACAACATCTCAAACGCACTTTGCGTCTCCGCTGTCCACACGAACTTAGTGTCTATTGGTCAGACGGAACAAGGGAGCGGTAATCTCTGCGAAGTTTCGCACAAACTTTCGAAAATAAGAAGCCAGCCCAAGTGAGCTACTGAGCTCCTTCTGCGTCCTCGGGCAGGGCCAGTCCACTATTCTCTGGACCTTCTTTGGATCAGTGGACACTCCTTCAGCGGACACAACATGCCCCAAAAAGTAGACACTTTTCGTGAAAAACACTTTTGGAGGTTCAGGGTCAGCGGACACTTTCAAATCGCTGCAACACATTGTCAAGTTTGGTCATCACGTCATCAAATCCACGCCCATGTACAATGATGTCGTCAAAATAGTGAACACAGTCGCGGGGGTCACATCTCCCAGAACAATATCAAGAAGAAGGGCACAGGTAGCTGGTGCCCCTGCCAATCCAAAAACCATAACCATAACCAACCAAAAACCGGTATGCACCAAACGTTGTGGTAATTGTAGTGTTCCTGTCCCTCGGATCCACAGCAACCTGAAAATAACCACTATTCATGTCTAACTGGCAAAATGTATCGGAACCTGACAATGCTTCCAGCGAATCATCAACCCTCGGTATCTGGTATACTGGTACTTTTGACACAGCGTTGAGGCGTCGCAAGTCGGCCACCAGCCAATACGCACCATTTTTTTTCTTCTTCAGACAAGTTGGAGACGACCACTCACCATCAGACTCCTCCAATATGCCTTGGTTGTCGAGATCACGAATCTGAGAACGCAGTTCGTCGGAAAAGTGCGGTGGAACATGCCTAGGGGCCTGACGAAGGGGAGGGTGATCACCGGTATCGATTTCATGAGTAACCAGATCGGTAAACCCGACATGCCCCTCAAATATTGCAGCGTGTCGTTTGAGCAGCTCACCCTTCTGCTCAGCAGACAAGTCGGAGCCGCACTGGATATACTGCAGTTTGACAGCAGGCTCAGTCTCGTCCCTAGAACTATGCGGCTGCTCAGCAAAGCCAACCTCCACACTGGCCAGGGCCTGCTTTTTGGAATGATTATGGGTCCAGTAGTCACATTGCGCACGATGGACGGTACCCTGGAACCCGTGACAGTCACCAGAGCACTGATAACCTCTAAACCTTGCAAGTCACCAACGGGTTCGACGAGAGCAGGGCCATGATCGTCGTTATTCGGTACCAATCCGTTCAAAATCACCTCCGTGCCGGGAGCAACGACACGATCAGCATAAAGACACACATTCCCGATGATCACAGCATGAGCGGACACTGAACGAACGGCTTCAGCTGGTGTAACGAAAAGTAGTTTGGCACGCAAATCAATGGCACAAGGGCAATGCTGTAAAAAATCAACACCAAGCAAACGGGGCACGTCTGTGGCCTCCGAAACGAAAAAAGGAACAGTGCACTTGACTCCCGCAATGTCGACTGGCACCACCGTTCGACCAAGCAATGGGAGCTCAGAGTGAAGCAGTGCGTGCCTGAACAGACGGTCTTTCTCAGAGTCAGATTTGGGAAGGCATCAAACACAGACTTATGCAACAAGCTGATCGAGCTACCTGTGTCGAGGAGACATCGACAGTTCACGCCGGTCAGACGTGCTGACAGACGCATGTCATCAGTCAGAGGAATCACATTCGCTGGTGACTGAGCGGCATCAGAGTCTGAGAGGTCCGTTCGCTGGGTGGCGGCACGGCGCGCTGTAGACCGTTCTCCCCGCGGCTGGACCCCGCAACGTTTCCCTGAGCCTGTGGTTGAGACTTCTGGGGACACATCACGGCCAAGTGGCCGACCGAGTGACTTTTGAATCATCGCCGGATCTGCAGTCTGAAGCGGTCACGGACGTGGGTACGCCAACGAAACACAGACAACCGGGAGTCGCGGTTCTGCCGACGCTCGGGAGCGCTGCTGGGAAGAGCAGCCGACCGGACTGCGGCCTCCAAGTCGGCCACCCTGCTGGCCAACTCAGCCCCCTCACCATCAGAGCCGAGACGGCGGACGGCGCTTGGCTGCGTCTGTCTCAGGAATGTTTGCGAAGCAATCATGTTGCGCACCTTATAAACGGTACTATCGTAGGACGAAATGCCATCAGCTGCATGCAGTTCAGCGGGCAGTGTGGCCAGGAAGTGGCTGAACATCAGGGGACCAGTGTCAGCGAGCGTGGGGAAAGCCAGAGCCATCAATGTTCGAAATCTGATAACGAACGAGTCTATATTCTCGTCAGGACTGAACTTGAGTTCACGCAAAGCTAGGTGCTGCTCTGTCACTGTCCTAGAACCAAATGCATCCCGTAAACCTGCAGCGGCTCCCTGAAACGTGGAAGCCTGGTGAGCGGGCAGGCTGTCAAATGCATCACGAGCGATACCAGTGAGTGACAGCGGAAACATGTGACATTTGCTCCTCAGCTCCTCAGTTATATTTCATTAACTAATAGTGTTTGGTAAATAAAATCAAAGAGGAGGCCAATCAATTGGATGGCCGCGTCGACGCTGCCTCACCATGTGGGCCCGCTGGAAGTGCCATCGACTCCGCTTGTGAACGGGATGCCCGAGTCGGCCGCCTCTGGCGCTCGGCTGCGCCAGGGGGCGGGCCCAGCCATGGTAGGTGAAGCGGAGCCGGAGCAGTAGCCGGAGCAAGAGCCGGAGGAGATACCAGAGCAGGTGCAAGAGCATGAGGAGGAGCCGGAGGAGCAGGAGCCGGTGGCTGGGCCGGCAGCTGGGCCGCAGAGGCGGAAGGTCACCTGCCGTCGCTGCTGGAGACCAACGGATCAATGTAACTGCAACAAGCCATTGATATTGAGACATGGATCATCGCTGGATTCGGGGTTCGTCGAGCCGCTGAATCTGTCCAGTCGCTAATGTCTATGAGATAGTGTGATCACTTCTTCAGCTGTGGATGCATGTACCACAGGTAAGATCAATAAAACTTATCCTGCCGGATATTACACAGTTGAGAAAGCGTGTTACGTATTTAATGTTATCGATATCTTGTTTCCTTTCCCAGAACCTAATTTCAGAGAAATTGACTTCAATCCTGCCTTTGTTTGCAGTTGCTGCCTGGCGACTTAAGGCATCAGCCGTATCCCGTAAGCCGTATCCCGTATCCAGACGCCCCTTATCCCGTAAACCTGCAGCGGCTCCCTGAAACGTGGAAGCCTGGTGAGAGGGCAGGCTGTCAAATGCATCACAAGCGATACCATTGAGTGACAGCGGAAACATTTCACATTTGCTCCTCAGTCCACTCTCGGAGCACTGCATACCGCTGAAAATTATCGAGAAAACGACGTAGCGAGCCATGACCATTAAAACTTGGCATCAGTAACCAAGCCGCTACTGTCTGAACCGGCAGACCAGGCACCGTACCAGCAGCCACACACGATTTTGACTCCGTACTGAAGGGGAAGTATCAACAACTTGTGAAAATATAACCGTAACCGAGACCACAATACCAACTAACACCACTAACCGACCATGTAAGCTGAGCAGGCTGTCCCAGATCAGGACAGAAGCCGAAGGCGACGAACGGTACAGCGCAGGCCTCGGCGGTGACCATCGCGGGAGCAGGTAGCAGGAGCAGCGTCACAGCGTGGCGGGCCGCGCAGGAGGCGCGAGCCAGAATGACACGGCCGCGGTCACAGACAGCTGGCGGGCGGCGGGGGCGGCGAGTGGTCGCTCACAGACGCGCGCTCAGCGACGAACATCAGGTAGGCGGCCACGTGCAGACGGACGATAGCAGGAGCCACCTCATGTCGAACGCGACGGCCAACGGCGTGGTCCATCACATGGCTCGCCGGCGCCACCAGTTGTAGTCGGCCGATCACAAAAGACACACTTCAATTCTGCTGCATGCTGTATTGCAACGTCCTACCGACGCCTGCTCTAGGTCGCCTCTCCCTCACGCTCACAGACGCCAACGAAACATCGGTAATTCATAGCTAGGGCTATGAATTACATTAGCTAGGGCTATGAACATATCCGAAAGAGAACTAACAGAACCGAGAACAAATGTAGCAATACGAAATTAACATTGGAAGACAATATATTAGACTATCGCAGAAGCGAACTTCAAATATAGTAATAAATCACGACGAACGGGAGAAAAGCGAGCAGCAAATAAAATACGCTAACCCAGCACTAACACTTGCCACTACTACACAAGCATCGATACTGCGGGACGCCAGTTGCGCCTGACATGACCTTGAGAAACAGGTTATAGGTCACGGCTCATGTGGGTTAGAAATGCAAAATTTTAAGAGTAGGTGGATTTTTTTCTTCAAAAGTAGGGCACTGGAAGTTGCATTGAAATCGGTTGGAAGCTACGCGAGTTATTCCAGAAAAGCCGAGGGGGTGGCATCCACCCCCCCCCCCCCCCGCGGGCGAGGGTTAACCCTCGCCCTACGGGGGCCCTGACAGGCCTGTTACGTGGGGGGGGGGCAGTTAACTTACAAACCAAGCAACTTAAGAGCAATGCGGAAAGAATCAGCATGTTGCCTGTCATGCGAGGAATCTAACAGTCTGCGAATGAGGTTTTAGGTCAACGGGCGACTTTCCAGGTCAAGTGAATGACCTCGGATTTACCACGTCCAGAACAGTGATTTTGCTCTTCAGAAAACCTCAAAATTAGAAATTGATAAATGTAAATAAAAAGGCATGTTCCTAGACCAGTTTGGGCTCTGAAAAACCAAAAAATGTAATTATTTGTTCATATCTCGTCAAAAAAGTCAAAAAGTTATTTTTAAAAAAGACGTCATCAGTTTCCTACACTTAGGGAGCCATCACTCAGTCAAAAATGAAGATATTGCTTTGAAAGTCAGTTTTTTTATTTATTTTAGGGGTCAAAAACTAAATTTTGAAAATACGAGATAGCCATTTTAAAGATAATGTCATTTTGTATCTTCGGTTAATTGCGTTGGTAATTTGCTATAAAACTGTTTTCTACGATTTTTCAGATGGGGTGCTGACTTGGAATAGTGCAATACAAACCTATCAGTATTCATGGGCTTCGGTCTTCGGAAACCAATATGGTCAATAATCATTGGCGACCAAGCTTTACTGAAGAAACCTTGAGTAAAGCTTGTAAGCCTCAAGAAAACAGAAAACATAACAGAAAACATAAAATAATGACCTGCCTATACCTATACACCTGCCTGCAAATCATGCTCCCAAATTCAGTGTCGGCAAGCCCAAGTAGTGCTCAGAGAATAAGCGTGTAACTAACTGAGGAAAATAATGGAAAAGAGCGTAGAATATCGGGAGCGCTTAGCTGTTCAACTGCCCGACTCGTATGATCACTGAAGCAAATTAACTCATTTAAATTCATGTAATAATTATCCTCAGCATCTTATATGCAAGATTCAAGATCAGAACCACTGTCAGATTTCAGAACCTCTTAGTCGGACCCTCCTACAAGGTGTTTTCCCCTCTCCCCCAGTGGTTTCGGAAATTACAAGGTACATTTTCCCATTTTGGTATTAACCCGCGCACTGCAGGGGCTTTGCGCCGAACACGAACTGCAGGGGGGGTTGATTTCCGCCCCCCCCCCCGAGATCTCGAAAACTACGCAACGTAGCGAGAAGCGGAAAAAGGCATGTGATAGCTTCATACATGTTCTATCGAAAGTTTTTCAGTGTTTTTTTTAAAAGTCAGGTCAAAATTGAGGTCACCAGAAGTCATCAAAGGTCAAATTTTCCAGTTTTTCCTGTTTTAGGACATCGCTCCAGATATTCCCATATATCTCAGAAACCATGATAGTTAGAAACAAACAGAAAAAAGAAAACGCCAGCCAGTGAAATTTGTAATCGCTACGGTGTCCTCAGATTTGATCTCAGGTCAATATTTGAGGCTCCAGAGATCAAAAAGGAAAAGATGCAGTGTTTTTTTCTAAATCGTTTTTTGCTATTCACTTTTTACTTAAAGAAGATAACGAAAAACTGTTTACGCCATTGTGTTTATCTTGTCAAGGCGCTTTGACTGATTAATTTGGTGACTTTGTTAAGTCAACTTAACAATTTGACCTAAGGTCAAGGTCAAGGGTGACCCAAATAGGGCATGTTGCATATGTGAAGACGTGTCTCGACCAGACAAACACATTGATGTCTGTTTTGCTTCTCTATCTTCATTATATCGAGAGTTATTGACAAAAAAGTGATGGTGACCTCGCATGACTTCAAATGACCCAATAGGGGTCACTGAACAAAACTTACACTTGGATCATCAAGAATATCCTATAATAACATGATCCAGAAGTAATTGGCCTAGCACTATGCATATCCTTGAAATAGGAAGCATTTGTATATTTCCCCATCGACTTATTATGGGAGGTTACGAAATTGACCTGACCTTAGGTCACTGATATCAAAATTTCGAGTTTAATGAATTGTAAGTACTGATGCCCTCATGACATCCTGTAAGTTTCAACCTGATCGGTGAAAAACTCTGGCTTTGGCACAACTGCAAACATTTGTGGTGGTGGGGTCACTTGACCTGGTCTGGTGACCTGACCTGAGATGACATGAGCATATTTTTTATCTCAAAGTTTGCGCAATTGATGTCCTAACAAGTGTATCAAAACCCAGTGGCGCTGCGCGCCGCCGTTTTTTCGCTATCTTTGAAAAACCTGAGGGGGGCGGAAATCAACCCCCCTGCAGAGCGCGGGTTAAAATCGTAAAATCGTATATTAAAATCGTATAAAAACAAGTAAGTGGCCGCGGCTGACTTCTCTCAATTTCATAAGCCAGGTAATATAGGGGCGTAGCCAATATATTTTTGCTGGTACCGCAATTTTTCCGTTAGAGCCCTCCAGTCAAAATCTGGCCTCCGCTAACAAATTGGTAATTTATAATTTTATTGTAAATTACAATTGGTATCTTGATAGCGATAAGCTTATTCCTCCGACCATACTGAGGAACGTTTTTGTTTTGCCACGCATCCACATTTACAAGCTTCAGTTTATTTTATGACCATTTATGGCCAAATGCGTCAGTATGGGACCTCTCGTGTCAGAAGTGGTGCTGTATGATTTTTTTGTCATTTTATTATAATTTTGTAACGTTATATTTGGTGCCCGAGAGCAATATCTGGTTTTCGATAAGCCAATATAAATAATAACAAACTTCACCCTGCGATACCGCATGTGCAGTCTTTGCTAACATGTACTCGTAGCTACGCCCCCGAGCTGAGGGCGGCGCAGCGCCGCGAGTGCACAGAGCGAGCGCAGAGCGGACTGACTTGACCCTGACCTAGCTCCCGACCACCACGCCAACCGGTATCCCCGCCCAGCACGCCGAATACGTACGGCCTCTGGCAGCGCGCCCCGAACGGGAGCGTTACACCAGGCCGGTTAGAGGCTAAATAATGCAAAGAAACGGAAATTCATGATAATTTATACCCTTTTCTGGGCTTTATCTCTACTAGGCTTCGCTCCATGTGCTTGTCTAACTGGGCCGACCATCTTAACTCGAAATGTAAAATTCCAACGCCAGATTCGCCTACAATTTGCCAACACACAGTTCCGTAGAGGGGGTCGGCGGCGGCCGGCGCTGCGCGAGCGGGTCGCGATGGTCGAGCAGGCGTTCACTGGAGCCGGGGAGGTGAGCCGCACGGCAGCTATTGGGGGCGATTCACTATCGCTGGTGATTGTTGCTTATATCAAAAGCATGAGGTTCAGCTATCTGTTGGTAGTTGTTCTACAGTCTGTAGCGAGTTTGCACATATGCCATTTGTCAGCCTCTTTGCTCTAAAGTAAGTGGTAGCATCGGTCATCCGAAAAGTTCCAAGATTTCGACAAAAATGGCATTTGCAAAAAAAACTAGACAGATTAAAAAAAAAATATATACATATCTCCGAGATCCTCACGAGGTAAGCTTTCGAATGGCATGACTGGTCTTTTGAGCCCTCCTACACCTAACGAACCGTGCTGGGCCGCAGAGGCGGGAGCTCACATGCCGTCGTTGCTAGAGACGCATTGATAAATGCAACTGTGTCAAGCCGTTGATTTTGAGTCTCGGATCGTCGCTGGATTCTGGGTTCGTTGAGCAGCTGAAACTGTTCCGGCGCTAATGTCTATGAGATCGTGTGATCACTTATTCAGCTGATTCCGACCTTATGTCGCTCACTTATGTTGCATTAGACTAGTTTTCTGTTGTATTCTCAGAGTTATTTTGCTAGCATGCTATCGTTGTATTACTTGTTCTATTTCTTCTGTAGTTTTAATGGTGCAATTTACTTGTGCGTATTTTAGCACCACTTGGTCATTCACTGCATTCCAAAGTATGCACATTTATTCCCTCACGTAATTTCTTTCTTAATCACCTATTCAATAAAAAGTAGAACGAAGTTTAACATTATGCTCATATTAACCCGCGAGTTACTGGGGGGCTATTTTTTGCCCCCCTCCTCTCGTTATTTTATAATAAATCCTGAGCGAACAACAGTATCGTCACCAAACTTGCAGTACCTTCTCTAACATCAATTCTACACAAGTTGGCAAAAGTAAAAATATGAGGTAGTGATAGGTCAACCGGGAATGACGTCAGAGTCACGTCATGCTCTTCGGGTTTGGTTGCAAAATAATGGTTTGCGGAAAATGCTGTCAAAGGTACGATGTTTGATATAAACTAAATTGTCTTAAATCAAAATACTGACAATAGACCGGGCTATCCAACCACCCTCTCAGATTTTTGGGTTTTTGTTTAATTCAAAATTTTGATTAATCCAAATACATTTGTTTACAAACTTTTCAAACAAATTCAGAATTATAAAAAAAAACGGCATATAAGTGATAAGACTTGTTCGGTAAATATGTGTACCAAATTTGAAGTCGATATCTTCAAAAATGACTGACGTATGACCTTTAACCCTATTTGTAACAGGGGGGGGCGGATTCCGCCCCCCTCATGTTTTTCGCAGATATCTCCAGAACGGCTGGGAGCAGGCCCATGAAATTTTGGAACTTTTCATAGAATTGAATACCGCATTTGGAGTCAAAATTTTGAGTTCTTAACCTGAACAGAGGCGGTTCCAGGGTACAGTTTTTGGGTGGGTTCGGAGGCGATATTTGGCGATAATACGGAAATGCGATCTTCACGGTTTTTCCTAACTGCCTCAAGTATGAAGGAGTTACATCGGTTCACAGTGATTGCAACAAGTGAAAATTAGTTGATGTTAATGAAATATCATAAAAATTCCATGGCAGAGGCGGTTTCAGGGGCTTGAAAAGGGGGGGGGGGGTTTCCAGGAAGTATTCAATGCTTGGCGGGAAGCAAATAGAGCAATGTAAGGGGCATTTATAGTTATCAAGATGTAAAAGATAGCTTCTGCTTCCATTATTTGCATAATGTATTACATATAGAGTTCCAGGGGCGTGTTCAGGCACAGGAAAAGGGGGGCGACTGGCTTGGTGATGACGATATGCCAGCGATAACGGCGCAATAGACGGTTAGCTTATGATATATGCACATATGAGGCCAGAAAAGATAATAAAGTCATTTTTTGCAGAGGCGCGCTCAGGAATGGAAGAAAGGGAGTCATATTATTGCAGGGAAACTAAGAGGCATGGGCGTACAATGACTAACATACTGTAGTTTTCGGATGAAACACGCACCACAGGCTACTCTACGAACGATTATAAGATAATAGGCGAGTCCAGGTAGGGTAAAAGGGGGGTAAGCAATGTTAATTGAAGTTGTAATTGAAATAGTAACTGTTGACTAGTTAGTATCATAATAGCGGATAATAGACTTATGAAAAGGTATTGAGCCGCCCCAGTTTGGATCCTGGATACGCCTATGATGAAGTACAACATGCAAAAAGGAACTATCTACGATCAGTAACATATTTATAGTGCTGGGTAGCAACTTGTCTGCGGTTAATATTTTTCCCAATTTTACCCCCCTTTTTCACTAACCTGGTACCGCCTATGGCAAACAAAAATATGATTTTTAACTGTTTTGTCTAATGTCAGTCACATACTATTTCATTTATTTAAAAAAACATCAAAAAATGGTTTTATTACGCATTTACTTCACCCCATATTGAGTGACCTGCACACGCCTATAATTTTTGAATTTCCGAACGCCACTAACATATCAATTTCCAATTCAATCTCTATCGATTCGTATTAATTGTGTTAAAATCGGTCTATAAACATGAAAGTTATGTTGGATCAAAAATACCACTAAAATTTCTGGTTTTTGCCCCCCTGTTGCCCCCCTATCAAAAATGTAGATTTTTGTATTATTTAGAAATGTAGATTGTGTTGAGGGGAACCAAACGCAGTTTCATTTGTGAAAATCTGACTGGTTGATCTCGAGATCTCCGGGGGGGGGGGGGGGGAATCCGCCCCCACCCCCCCCCCCCCCCTGTTACAAATAGGGAGCCTGCCAGGAGCCTGTTACAAATAGGGTTAAATGACACAAATCAACCAACTCTCACAGCATTACTATGCATAAAAAACATTTCCGTATTTGCTTTTTACTGCTATTTATATAGAAACAAGCAATGTTCTAAGGTCATTTTCCGCGTTCTAGACGAAAAACAAACCCATAAACATGTGTTAATAACGCCTAATGACAGTAATCTGCAGTTTGACCTCGTGACCTCGCATGTCCTTGACCCAAGGTCATAAACAGCTTCGAAAGGTATTTAGAAGTGTCAGGACACGAATCATATCAATGTATTGACTGCTTATGCGTTTAATATCGCAATTTTGCGCGGCAATTCCATCCATCGAGACCTTTTGACACTGTCAAACATTTTGTACTTGACCTGACCTGTGACGTCATCGGTTACCGAGGTCAACTATATTATGTTTTCCTCGATAAATTTCCCAGGCCTATCGAATGTCGGTTGAATTTGTACATTCGGTCCAGTAGTTCCGGGGATTCGAGAGGGGCAAAAAATAGCCGCAGGCGGCACGGCCGCGGGGAACCCGCCCGCAGACAGAACGGCCGCGAACAGCACGGCCGCGTACAACACAAATTAAGCGTAAGGCGTTGAATTATCTGAAAAGAAGATACGCTGATCATTGGGATAATTGCGGCTAAATGTCATGGCGAAGTGTGAAGTCCCGTACACAGGACTTCAACCGATAGGGCGTCCCCAATCGGCCTGCCGTGGCATTGCCAAACATGGCACCTGCAAAATGACCCAAACAGCATATTGCTCTTCAATTCATCCACTGCAGAAATGAAGAAACATACCTCTTTAATACATTGAAATATTCACAGTGACTTAACTAAGGGCGGTACCGGTGCGGCGGTCTCGACTCTCTGTTGGAGCGCCGCGGAATAGTTACCGGAGCTGTGGAGGCAGACACGTCAGGCGCCAAAACCTGAGCCGTCTGAGGAATATCATCCTCTGGAGCAGAATCTGGGACGTCAGGCAAAGGTGAGGGGCGAGATACAGCACTCTCCTCTGAAGTTTCAGGCAACTCACGTTCCGATGAACCGGGTGGTTCCATGGAGTGGGCGTTGAGCTCTCCACAATGTCAGCCGGGTCCGCCTGATTACCGTTCACATGGAGTGTCGCGGAACTGAGACAGGTACGAGTCGCCATCTAGCGGCGCGAAGTGTGGCGACGGGGGCAAAGGAGGCGGCGGCTGCGCGCCGGCCTCAGAGCAGCGACACCGCCGAGCCGGGAATCGAGAGATCTGGACTTGCGACAGGGACAGAGGGGTCATCAGCACGAGGTTTCAGTCTATTGTGGTAAACAACAACAGACTTCTTCCTTCACAGCACTCTCACCCTGTAGTTGAGATCAGACAGCTTTTTCATGACTACTGCAGGCTTCCATGGCCTGACGAACTTGTAATATTGGCCACGCTGAGTCACGCTCCTGAACAGGTAAACAGAGTCACCATCCTGAAAATCGTACATGGTCAGCTTTTTGTCGTGCCATCGGTTATTGCGCGCGAGACGCCTGTTTGAAGACTCAAGCGCAGCTTTGTGAGACAGCTTGATGCGCTCAGTGAGTTTCGTCAGATACTCTGAAATTGAGGTACTTTTGGGGCGGTGGACGGTGCCTGAATTTTCACCGCAGCTGGCATCTTTGGATTTCTACCGAACATCTGGTAGTACGGCGAGTGCCCGATTGACGAGTGTACCTTTGCTCTGTACCCAAGCAGGAGGAGCGGCAAGTGAACATCCCATTCATCATAGTTCTCATCAAAGTATTTTGACAGCATTCCGAGAATCGTTCGCATCATTCTTTCGCATTTGGAATTCCCCTCGGGATGGTATGCGGAATAGCTAGACTTCTTGACGCCCAACAGTCGACAGAACTCGGTCAGCAAAGCACCGGTAAAAATTGGCAGCATTGTCAGAGTGAATGCGGCGAGGGCATCCGAAACGCGCGATAAATTGGTTCACAATCACATCAGCAACAGTGGCAGCAGTCATATCGGGGACAGGAAACACCTCACACCACCGAGTAAAGTGGTCATAGATGACGAGAAGATGTCTGTTGCCACGGACGGTGGTGAGAAAACCACACATAAAATCAATAGAAACAGTCTCGAACGGCTCGTCGGAATACAGTTCACCCATGGAAGCCCTCGGGCGCGGAACGGGGGCAGCTTGTGTGTTGCACTTCTCACATCTACAGCAAAAATATTTGATGGAAGCTTCCATCCCAGTCCACCAGAACTCGCGTCTGGACGTGGATGTAAGCGACTGAACCAAAATGGCCACCAGCTGGGCCAGCGTGAAGAGAGGTCAGTACACCAGCAATCGACTGTTCTCGGACAACCAATTGCAGCTGGTCTTCACTACCTGGGCAAAACCGATAACGGAAAACAACGCCATCGACAAGACACAAACGGTGCAACTGACGCGAAAGGGGAACAGTTTCTTGGGCAACAGAGGAAGAGACCTCGGTCTCTTGCCCATAGATAAATGTCTCGCGATCTCCGAAAGCGCAGCATCCTGATCCTCCTTGTGTCGCAAAAAGCTATTAGACCAGGAATTTGCAGACACCGCATGCACATGGTGGTCAGTTTGGGTCTCAGCATCACACGATTGTGGGCTGCGACTCATCACATCGGCAGGTACATTCTCAGCGCCAAGTCGGTACACAACTTTAAAATCAAACTCAGAAAGTATTTCGAACCATCTGGCCAGTATCCCAGTAGGATTTGTAAATGTCGGGAGCCAGCGCAAACTGGCGTAGTCAGTGAGAAGTTCGAAACGTTTCCCAATCAAGTAATGTCTGAAATGTTGGGTGAACACCACACATGCTAATAGTTCTTTGCGGGTTGTGCTATAATTCCGCTGTGACTTGCTCATTTTTTGGGAAGCATAAGCAATTACATGATCCTCGCCATCCTGTCGCTGAAAAAGGGTCGCTCCGATCCCCAGATCAGAGGCGTCAGTGTCAAGGCGAAACCTTCCGGCTCCAGCTGAAAAACTTGGGAGTGACAACGGGTGCACTGGACAGGGCCTGCTTCAACATCTCAAACCCACTTTGCGTCTCCGCTGTCCACACGAACTTAGTGTCTTTCTGGGTCAGACGGAACAAGCGAGCGGTAATCTCTGCGAAGTTTCGCACAAACTTTCGAAAATAAGAAGCCAGCCCAAGGAAGCTACTGAGCTCCTGCGTCCTCGGGCAGGGCCATTCCACTAATCTCTGGACCTTCTTTGGATCAGTGGACACTCCTTCAGCGGACACAACATGCCCCAAAAAGTAAGACACGTTTCGTGAAAAACGAACACTGAGGTTCAGGGTCAGCCCAGCACATTCAAATCGCTGCAACACATTGTCAAGTTTGGTCAACACGTCATCAAATCCACGCCCATGTACAATGATGTAAAAAATAGTGAACAGAGGAGTCACATCTCCCAGAAAATATCAGCAAGACTGGCACAGGTCGTTGGTGCCCCTGCCAATCCAAAAACCATGCGCGTATACCGGTATGAACGAAACTGTGTGGTAATTGTAGTTTTGTCCCTGTCCCTCGGATCCACAGCAACCTGAAAATAAGCACTATTCATGTCTAACTGGATGTATCGGAACCTGCCAATGCCTCCAGCCAATCATCAACCCTCGGTATCTGGTATACTGGTACTTTCGACACAGCGTTGAGGCGTCGCAAGTCGGCCACCAGTATATACGCACAATTTTTTTTTCTTCACCAGACAAGTTGGAGACTACCACTCACCATCAGACTCCTCCAATATGCCTTGGTTGACGAGATCACGAATCTGAGAAAACAGTTCGTCGGACAAGTGCGGTGGAACACTCCTGGGGGGCTGACGAAGGGGAGGGTGCTCATCGGTATCGATTTCCTGAGAAACCAGATTGGTAAACCCGACATATCAGTCAAACATTTCAGCGTGTCGTTTGAGCAGAAACTCCGGCTCACCCATCTGCTCAGCAGTTAAGTCGGAGCCGCACTGGTTATACTGCAGTTTGACAGCAGGCTCCGTCTCGTCCCTAGAACTATGCGGCTGCTCAGCAAAGCCAACCTCCACGCTGGCCAGGGTCTGCTTTTTTGGAATGATTATGGGTTCAGTAGTCACATTGCGCATGATGAACGGTACCCTGGAACCAGCGACAGTCACCAGAACTCCGATGACCTCTAAACCATGCAAGTCACCAACGGTTTCGACAAGAGCAGGACCATGATAGTCGTTATTCGGTACAAATCTGTTCAAAATCACCTCCGTTCCGGGAGCAACGACACGATCAGCATACCGACACACATTCCTGATATGGTCACAACATGAGCGGACACTGAACGAACGGCTTCAGCAGGTGTAACGAAAAGTTGTTTGGCACGCAAAAAAATGGCACAAGGGCAATACTGTTAAAAATCAACACCAAGCAAACGGGGCACGTCTGTGGCCTCCGAAACGAAAAAAGGAACAGTGCACTTGACTCCCGCAATGTCGACTGGCACCACCGTTCGACCAAGCAATGGGAGCTCGAGAGTGAAGCAGTGCGTGCCTGAACAGACGGTCTTTCTCAGAGTCAGATTTGGCAAGGCATCAAACACAGACTTATGCAACAAGCTGATCGAGCTACCTGTGTCGAGGAGACATCGACAGTTCACGCCAGCCAGACGTGCTGACAGACGCATGTCATCAGTCAGAGGAATCACATTCGCTGGTGACTGAGCGGCATCAGAGTCTGAGAAGTCCGTTCGCTGGGTGGCGGCACGGCGCGCTGGAGACCGTTCTCCCCGCGGCTGGACCCCGCCACGTTTCCCTGAGCCTGTGGTTGAGACTGCTGGGGACATCACGGCCAAGTGGCCGACCGAGTGACATTTGAATCATCGCCGGTTCTGCAGTCTGAAGCGGTCACGGACGTGGGTACGCCAACGAAACACAGACAACCGGGAGTCGCGGTTCTGCCGACGCTCGGGAGCGCTGCTGGGAAGAGCAGCCGACCGGACTGCGGCCTCCAAGTCGGCCACCCTTCTGGCCAACTCAGCCCCCTCACCATCAGAGCCGAGACGGCGAACGACGCTTGGCTGAGTCTGTCTCAGGAATGTTTGCGAAGCAATCATGTTGCGCACCTTAGAAACGGTACTATCGTAGGACGAAATGCCATCAGCTGCATGCAGTTCAGCGGGCAGCGTGGCCAGGAAGTGGCTGAACATCAGGGGACCAGTGTCAGCGAGCGTGGGGAAAGCCAGAGCCATCAATTTACGAAATCTGATAACGAACGAGTCTATATTCTCGTCAGGACTGAACTTGAGTTCACGCAAAGCTAGGTGCTGCTCTGTCACTGTCCTAGAACCAAATGCATCCCGTAAACCTGCAGCGGCTCCCTGAAACGTGGAAGCCTGGTGAGAGGGCAGGCTGTCAAATGCATCACGAGCGATACCATTGAGTAACAGCGGAAATACATTTCACATTTGCTCCTCAGTCCACTCTGAGCACTACATACCGCTGAAAATTATCGAGACCCAGCCGCTACTGTCTGAACCGGCAGACCAGGCACCGTACCAGCACCCACACACGATTTTGACTCCATACTGAAGGGGAAGTTTCAACAACTTGTGAAAATATAACCGTAACTGAGACCACAATACCAGCTAACACCACTAACCGACCATTTAAGCTGAGCAGGCTGTCCCAGATCAGGACAAACGCCGAAGGCGACGAACGGTACAGCGCAGGCCTCGGCGGTGACCATCGCGGGAGCAGGTAGCAGGAGCAGCGTCACAGCGTGACGCGCCGCGCAGGAGGCGCGAGCCAGAATGACACGGCCGCGGTCACAGACAGCTGGCGGGCGGCGGGGGCGGCGAGTGGTCGCTCACAGACGCGCGCTCAGCGACGAACATCAGGTAGGCGGCCACGTGCAGACGGGCGATAGCAGGAGCCACTAATGTCGAACGCGACAGCCAACGGCGTGGTCCATCTCATGGCTCGCCGGCGCCACCAGTTGTAGTCGGCCGATCACGAAAGACACACTTCAATTCTGCTGCACGCTGTATTGCAACGTCCGCCCGCCGCCAGCACTAGGTCGCCTGTCTCTCACGTGCGCTCACAGACGCCTACGAAACATCGGTAATTCATAGCTAAGGCTAGAACATATCAGAAATAAAACTAACAGAGCCGAGAACAAATGTAGCAATACGAAATTAACACTGGAAGACAATATATTAGACTATCGCAGAGGCGAGCTTCAAATATAGTAATAAATCACGACGAACGGGAGAAAAACGAACAGCAAACAAAATACGCCAACCCAGCACTAACACTTGCCACTACTACACAAGCATCGATACTGCGGGACGCCAGTTGCGCCTGACATGACCTTGAGAAACAGGTTATAGGTCACGGTTCATGTGGGTTAGAAATGCAAAATTTTAAGAGTAGGCGGATTTTTTTCTTCAAAAGTAGGGCACTGAAAGTTGCATTGAAATCGGTTGGAAGCTACGCGAGTTATTCCAGAAAAGCCGAGGGGGTGGCATCCACCCCCCCCCCCCCGGGCGAGGGTTAACCCTCGCCCTACGGGAGCTTTTTTCACCTTCGCCCTACAGGGGGCCTGACAGGCCTGTTACGTGGGGGGCTGTTAACTTTCAAACCAAGCAACTTAGAGCAATGCGGTAAGAATCAGCATGTTGCCTGTCATGCGAGGAATCTAACAGTCTGCGAATGAGGTTTCAGGTCAACGGGCGACCTTCCAGGTCAAGTGAATGACCTCGGATTTACCACGTCCAGAACAGCGATTTTGCTCTTTAGAAAAAATTAAAATTAAAAATTGATAAATGTAAATAAAAAGGCATGTTCCTAGACCAGTTTGGGCTCTGAAATACAAAAAAAGAAGTAATTATTTGTTCATATCTTGTCATAAAAAGTCAAAAAAAGTTATTTTAAAAATGACGTCATCAGTTTCCTACACTTAGAGGGCTATCACTCAGTCAAAAATGAAGATATTCCTTTGAAAGTCAGTTTTGTATTGATTTTAGGGGTCAAAAACTAAATTTTAAAATACGAGATAGCCATTTTAAAGAGAATGTCATTTTGTATCTTCGGTTAATTGCGTTGGTAATTTGCTATAAAACTGTTTTCTACGATTTTTCAGATGGGGTGCTGACTTGGAATAGTGCAATACAAACCTATCAGTACGCATGGGCTTCGGTCTTCGGAAACCAATATGGTCAATAATCAATCGCGATCAAGCTTTACTGAAAAAACCTTGAGTAAAGCTTGTAAGCCTCAAGAAAGCAGAAAACATAACAGAAAACATAAAATAATGACCTGCCTATACCTATACACCTGCCTGCAAATCATGCTCCCAAATTCAGTGTAGGCAAGCCCAAGTAGTGCTGAGAGAATTAGCGTGTACCTACTGAGGAAAATAATGGAGAAGAACGTAGAATATCGGGAGCGCTTAGCTGTTCAACTGTACGACTCGTATGATCACTGAAGCAAATTAACTCATTTAAATTAATGTAATTATTATCATCAGCATCTTATATGCAAGATTCAAGATCAGAACCACTGTCAGATTTCAGAACCTCGGAGTCGGACCCTCCTACAAGGTATTTTCCCCTCTCCCCAATGGTTCCGGAAATTACAAGGTACATTTTCCCATTTTGGTATTAACCCGCGCACTGCAGGGGCTTTGCGCCGAACAGGAACTGCAGGGTGGGGTTGATTTCCTTTCCCCCTTCCCCGAGATCTCGAAAACTACACTACGAAGCGAGAAGCTGAAACGGTATTTGATAGCTTGATACATGTTCTATCGAAATGTTTTTTTTAAATTGTTTTAGGTCAGGTCAAAATTGAGGTCACCAGAGGTTATAAAAAGTCAAATTTTCCAGTTTTTCCTGTTTTAGGACATCGCTCCAGAAATTCCTATATATCTCACAAACTATGCTAGTTAGAAACAAACTGAAAAAGCAAACGCTAGCCAGTGAAATTTTCAATCGGTAAGGTGTCCTCAAATTTGATGTCAGGTCAACATTTGAGGCTCCAGAGTTCAAAAAAGAAAAGAAAAATGCCGTTTTTGCTAAATAGTTCTTCGCTATTAACTTTGTATGTAATAAAGATATCGGAAAACTGTTTACACCATTGTGTTTATCCTATCAAGGCACTTCGAATAATATACGTGGTAACCTTGTAAAATTAACTTAAAACATTGACCTCAGGTCAAGGTCAATTGGTGACTTGAGTAGGGCATGTTGCATATGGGAATACGTGTCTCGACGAGACAAACACATTGATGTCTGTTTTACTTCTCTATCTTTATTATGTCGGGAGTTATTGACAAAAAAGTGATGGTGACCTTGCATGACCTCAAATAACCCAATAGGGGTCACTGAACAAAACTTACACTAGGATCATCAAGAATATCATATAATAACATGATCCAGAAGTAATTGGACTAATGTCATGCATATCATTGAAATAAGAAGCATTTGTATATTTCCCCATTGACTTATTATGGGGAAGTTACGAAATTGACCTGACCTTAGGTCACCGATATCAAAATTCCGAGATAAATGAATTGTAAGTACTTATACCCTCATGACATCCTGTAAGTTTCAAACTGATCGGTGAAATACTCTGGCTTTGCCACATCTGCAAACATTTTTGGAGGTGGGGTCACTTGACCTGATCTGGTGACCTGACCTGAGATGACCAGAGGTTATTTTTTTATAAAAGTGTGCGCAATTTATTTACTAACAGGTGTGAAAAACCGCTGTTTTTTCGGTATCTTTGAAAAACCTGAGGAGGGGAGGGGGGGGGGGGGGGGGGGGGGGAATCACCCCCCCCCCCCCCCCTCTGCAATGCGCGGGTTAAAATTGTCAAAAAAATTGCGTCCCTTGCGAGTTTTATGCAAGATTCAAGATCAGAACCACTGTCAGATTTCAGAACCTCGTAGTCGGACCCTCCTACAAGGTGTTTTCCCCTCTCCCCCAGTGGTTTCGGAAATTACAAGGTACATTTTCCCATTTTGGTATTAACCCGCCCACTGCAGGGGCTTTGCGCCGAACACGAACTGCAGGGCGGGTTGATTTCCGCCCCCCCCCCCGAGATCTCGAAAACTACGCAACGTAGCGAGAAGCGGAAAAGGCATGTGATAGCTTCATACATGTTCTATCGAAAGTTTTTCAGTGTTTTTTTTAAAGTCAGGTCAAAATTGAGGTCAACAGAATTCATCAAAGGTCAAATTTTCCAGTTTTTCCTGTTTTAGGACATCGCTCCAGAGATTCCCATATATCTCAGAAACCATGATAGTTAGAAACAAACGGAAAAAAGAAAACGCCAGCCAGTGAAATTTGTAATCGCTACTGTGTCTTCAGATTTGATCTCAGGTCAATATTTGAGGCTCCAGAGATCAAAAAGAAAAAGATGCAGTGTTTTTTCTAAATCGTTTTTTGCTATTCACTTTTTACTTAATGAAGATAACGAAAAACTGTTTACGCCATTGTGTTTATCTTGTCAAGGCGCTTTGACTGATATATATGGTGACCTTGTTAAGTCAGTTTAACAATTTGACCTAAGGTCAAGGTCAAGGGTGACCCAAATAGGGTATGTTGCATATGTGAAGACATGTCTCGACCAGACAAACACATTGATGTCTGTTTTGCTTCTCTATCTTCATTATATCGAGAGTTATTGACAAAAAAAGTGATGGTGACCTCGCATGACTTCAAATGACCCAATAGGGGTCACTGAACAAAACTTACACTTGGATCATCAAGAATATCCTATAATAACATGATCCAGAAGTAATTGGACTAGCACTATGCATATCCTTGAAATAGGAAGCATTTGTATATTTCCCCATCGACTTATTATGGGAGGTTACGAAATTGACCTGACCTTAGGTCACTGATATCAAAATTCCGAGTTAAACGAATTGTAAGTACTGATGCCCTCATGACATCCTGTAAGTTTCAACCTGATCGGTGAAAAACTCTGGCTTTGGCACAACTGCAAACATTTGTGGTGGTGGGGTCACTTGACCTGGTCTGGTGACCTGACCTGAGATGACCAGAGCATATTTTTTATCTCAAAGTGTGCGCAATTGATTTCCTAACAGGTGTATCAAAACCCGGTGGCGCTGCGCACCGCCGTTTTTTTCGCTATCTTTGAAAAACCTGAGGGGGGGGGGGGCGGAAATCAACCCCCCCTGCAGAGCGCGGGTTAAAATCGTAAAATCGTATAATAAAATCGTAAAAAAACAAGGAAGTGGCCGCGGCTGACTTCTCTCAATTTCATAAGCCAGGTGATATAGGGGCGTAGCCAATATATTTTTGCCGGTACCGCAATTTTTCCGTTAGAGCCCTCCAGTCAAAATCTGGCCTCCGCTAACAAAAGGTTAATTTGTAATTTTATTGTAAATTACAATTGGTATCTTGATAGCGATAAGCTTATTCCTCCGACCATACTGAGGAAGGTTTTTGTTTTGCCACGCATCCACATTTACAAGCTTCAGTTTATTTTATGACCATTTATGGCCAAATGCGTCAGTATGGGACCTCTCGTGTCAGAAGTGGTGCTGTATGATTTTTTTGTCATTTTATTATAATTTGTAACGTTATATTTGGTGCCCGAGAGCGATATCTGGTTTTCGATAAGCCAATATAAATAATAAAAAACTTCACCCTGCGATACCGCATGTGCAGTCTTTGCTAACATGTACTCGTAGCTACGCCCCCGAGCTGAGGGCGGCGCAGCGCCGCGACTGCACAGAGCGAGCGCAGAGCGGACTGACTTGACCCTGACCCGAGCTCCCGACCGCCACGCCAACCGGTATCCCTGCCCAGCACGCCGAATACGTACGGCCTCTGGCAGCGCGCCCCGAACGGGAGCGTTACACCAGGCCGGTTAGAGGCTAAATAATGCAAAAAACGGAAATTCATGATAATTTATACCCTTTCCTGGGCTTTTTGATAATTTATACCCTTTCCTGGGCTCTACTAGGCTTCGCTCCATGTGCTTGTCTAACTGGGCCGACCATCTTAACTCGAAATGTAAAATTCCAACGCCAGATTCGCCTACAATTTGCCAACACACAGTTCCGTAGAGGGGGTCGGCGGCGGCCGGCGCTGCGCGAGCGGGTCGCGATGGTCGAGCAGGCGTTCACTGGAGCCGGGGAGGTGAGCCGCACGGCAGCTATTGGGGGCGATTCACTATCGCTGGTGATTGTTGCTTATATCAAAAGCATGAGGTTCAGCATCTGTTGGTAGTTGTTCTACAGTCTGTAGCGAGTTTGCACATATGCCATTTGTCAGCCTCTTTGCTCTAAAGTAAGTGGTAGCATCGGTCATCCGAAAAGTTCCAAGATTTCGACAAAAATGGCATTTGCAAAAAAAACTAGACAGATTTTTTTAAAAAATATATACATATCTCCGAGATCCTCACGAGGTAAGCTTTCGAATGGCATGACTGGTCTTTTGAGCCCTCTGACACCTTCTAACGAACCGTGCTGGGCCGCAGAGGCGGGAGCTCACATGCCGTCGTTGCTAGAGACGCATTGATGAATGCAACTGTGTCAAGCCGTTGATTTTGAGTCTCGGATCGTCGCTGGATTCGGGGTTCGTTGAGCCGCTGAATCTGTTCCGGCGCTAATGTCTATGAGATCGTGTGATCACTTATTCAGCTGATTCCGACCTTATGTCGCTCACTTATGTTGCATTAGACTAGTTTTCTGTTGTATTCTCACAGAGTTATTTTGCTAGCATGCTATCGTTGTATTACTTGTTCTATTTCTTCTGTAGTTTTAATGGTACAATTTACTTGTGCGTATTTTAGCACCACTTGGTCTTTCACTGCATTCCAAAGTATGCACATTTATTCCCTCACGTAATTTCTTTCTTAATCACCTATTCAATAAAAAGTAGAACGAAGTTTAACATTATGCTCATATTAACCCGCGAGTTACTGGGGGGCTATTTTTTGCCCCCCCCCCCCTCTCGTTATTTTATAATAAATCCTGAGCGAACAACAGTATCGTCACCAAACTTGCAGTACCTTCTCTAACATCAATTCTACACAAGTTGGCAAAAGTAAAAATATGAGGTAGTGATAGGTCAACCGGGAATGACGTCAGTCACGTCATGCTCTTCGGGTTTGGTTGCAAAATAATGGTTTGCGGAAAATGCTGTCAAAGGTACGATGTTTGATATAAACCCAATTGTCTTAAATCAAAATACTGACAATAGACCGGGCTATCCAACCGCCCTCTCAGATTTTTGGGTTTTTGTTTAATTCAAAATTTTGAGCAATCCAAATACATTTGTTTACAAACTTTTCAAACAAAATCAGAATTATAAAAAAACGGCATATAAGTGATAAGACTTGTTCGGTAATTATGTGTACCAAATTTGAAGTCGATATCTTCAAAAATGACTGACGTATGACCTTTAACCCTATTTGTAACAGGGGGGGGGATTCCGCCCCCCCCCCCTCCCCCCTCATGTTTTTCGCAGATATCTCCAGAACGGCTGGGAGCAGGTCCATGAAATTTTGGAAATTTTCATAGAATTGAATACCGCATTTGGAGTCAAAATTTTGAGTTCTTAACCTGAACAGAGGCGGTTCCAGGGTACAGTTTTGGGTTGGTTCGGAGGCGATATTTGGCGATAATACGGAAATGCGATCTTCACGGTTTTTTCCTAACTGCCTCAAGTATGAAGGAGTTACATCGGTTCACAGTGATTGCAACAAGTGAAAATTAGTTGATGTTAATGAAATATCATAAAAATTCCATGGCAGAGGCGGTTTCAGGGGCTTGGAAAGGGGGGGGGGGGGTTCCAGGAAGTATTCAATGCTTGGCGGGAAGCAAATAGAGCAATGTAAGGGGCATTTATAGTTATCAAGATGTAAAAGATAGCTTCTGCTTCCATTATTTGCATAATGTATTACATATAGAGTTCCAGGGGCGTGTTCAGGCACAGGAAAAGGGGGGCGACTGGCTTGGTGATGATATGCCGGCGATAACGGCGCAATAGACGGTTAGCTTATAATGATATATGCACATATGAGGCCAGAAAAGGGAATAAAGTCATTTTTTGCAGAGGTGCGCTCAGGAATGGAAGAAAGAGAGTCATATTATTGCAGGGAAACTAAGAGGCATGGGCGTACAATGACTAACATACTGTAGTTTTCGGATGAAACACGCACCACAGGCTACTCTACGAACGATTATAAGATAATAGGCGAGTCCAGGTAGGGTAAAAGGGGGGTAAGCAATGTTAATTGAAGTTGTAATTGAAATAGTAACTGTTGACTAGTAAGTATCATAATAGCGGATAATATACTTATGAAAAGGTATTGAGTCGCCCCAGTTTGGATCCTGGATACGCCTATGATGAAGTACAACATGCAAAAAGGAACTATCTACGATCAGTAACATATTTATAGTGCTGGGTAGCAACTTGTCTGCGGTTAATATTTTTCCCAATTTTACCCCCCTTTTTCACTAACCTGGTACCGCCTATGGCAAACAAAAATATGATTTTTAACTGTTTTGTCTAATGTCAGTCACATACTATTTCATTTATTTAAAAAAACATCAAAAAATGGTTTTATTACGCATTTACTTCACCCCCATATTGAGTGACCTGTACACGCCTATAATTTTTGAATTTTCAAACGCCACTAACATATATCAATTTCCAATTCAATCTCTATCGATTCGTATTAATTGTGTTAAAATCGGTCTATGAACATGAGTTATGTTGGATCAAAAATACCACTAAAATTTCTGGTTTTTGCCCCCCTGTTGCCCCCCTATCAAAAATGTAGATTTTTGTATTATTTAGAAATGTAGATCGTGTTGAGGGGAAACAAACGCAGTTTCATTTGTGAAAATCTGACTGGTTGATCTCGAGATCTCCGGAGGGGGGGGGGGGCGGAATCCGCCCCCACCCCCCCCCCCCTGTTACAAATAGGGAGCCTGCCAGGAGCCTGTTACAAATAGGGTTAAATGACACAAATCAACCAACTCTCACAGCATTACTATGCATAAAAAAAGCATTTCCGTATTTGCTTTTTACTTCTATTTATATAGAAACAAGCAATGTTCTAAGGTCATTTTCCGCGTTCTAGACGAAAAACAAACCCATAAACATGTGTTAATAACGCCTAATGACAGTAATCTGCAGTTTGACCTCGTGACCTCGCATGTCCTTGACCCAAGGTCATAAACAGCTTCGAAAGGTATTTAGAAGTGTCAGGACACGAATCATATCAATGTATTGACTGCTTATGCGTTTAATATCGCAATTTTGCGCGGCAATTCCATCCATCGAGACCTTTTGACACTGTCAAACATTTTGTACTTGACCTGACCTGTGACGTCATCGGTGACCGAGGTCAACTATATTATGTTTTCCTCGATAAATTTCCCAGGGCTATCGAATGTCGGTTGAATTTGTACATTCGGTCCAGTAGTTCCGGGGATTCGAGAGGGGCAAAAAATAGCCGCAGGCGGCACGGCCGCGGGGAACCCGCCCGCAGACAGAACGGCCGCGAACAGCACGGCCGCGTACAACACAAATTAAGCGTAAGGCGTTGAATTATCTGAAAAGAAGATACGCTGATCATTGGGATAATTGCGGCTAAATGTCATGGCGAAGTGTGAAGTCCCGTACACAGGACTTCAACCGATAGGGCGTCCCCAATCGGCCTGCCGCGGCATTGCCAAACATGGCACCTGCAAAATGACCCAAACAGCATATTGCTCTTCAATTCATCCACTGCAGAAATGAAGAAACATACCTCTTTAATACATTGAAACATTCACATTGACTTAACTAAGGGCAGTACCGGTCCGGCGGTCTTGACTCTCTGTTGGAGCGCCGCGGAATCGTTGCCGGAGCTGTGGAGGCAGACACGTCAGGCGCCAAAACCTGAGCCGTCTGAGGAATATCATCCTCTGGAGCAGAATCTGGGACGTCAGGCAAAGGTGAGGGGCGAGATACAGCACTCTCCTCTGAAGCTTCAGGCAACTGACGTTCCGATGAACCGGGTGGTTCCATGGAGTGGGCGTTAGGCTCTCCACAATGTCAGCCGGGTCCGCCGGATTACCGTTCACATGGAGTGTCGCGGAACTGAGACAGGTACGAGTCGCCATCTAGCGGCGCGAAGTGTGGCGACGGGGGCAAAGGAGGCGGCGGCTGCGCGCCGGCCTCAGAGCAGCGACACCGCAGAGCCGGGAATCGAGAGATCTGGACTTGCGACAGGGACAGAGGGGTCATCAACACGAGGTTTCAGTCTATTGTGGTGAACAACAGACTTCTTCCTTCACAGCACTCTCACCCTGTAGTTGAGATCAGACAGCTTTTTCATGACTACTGCAGGCTTCCATGGCCTGACGAACTTATAGTATTGGCCACGCTGAGTCACGCTCCTGAACAGGTAAACAGAGTCACCATCCTGAAAATCGTACATGGTCAGCTTTTTGTCGTGCAATCTGTTATTGCGCGCGAGACGCCTGTTTGAAGACTCAAGCGCAGCTTTGTGAGACAGCTTGATGCGCTCAGTGAGTTTCGTCAGATACTCTGAAATTGAGGTACTTTTGGGGCGGTGGACGGTGCCTGAATTTTCACCGCAGCTGGCATCTTTGGATTTCTACCGAACATCAGGTAGTACGGCGAGTGCCCGATTGACGAGTGTACCTTTGCTCTGTACCCAAGCAGGAGGAGCGGCAAGTGAACATCCCATTCATCATAGTTCTCATCAAAGTATTTTGACAGCATTCCGAGAATCGTTCGCATCATTCTTTCGCATTTGGAATTCCCCTCGGGATGGTATGCGGAATAGCTAGACTTCTTGACGCCCAACAGTCGACAGAACTCGGTCAGCAAAGCACCGGTAAAAATTGGCAGCATTGTCAGAGTGAATGCGGCGAGGGCATCCGAAACGCGCGATAAATTGGTTCACAATCACATCAGCAACAGTGGCAGCAGTCATATCGGGGACAGGAAACACCTCACACCACCGAGTAAAGTGGTCATAGATGACGAGAAGATGTCTGTTGCCACGGGCGGTGGTGAGAAAACCACACATAAAATCAATAGAAACAGTCTCGAACGGCTCGTCGGAATACAGTTCACCCATGGAAGCCCTCGGGCGCGGAACGGGGGCAGCTTGTGTGTTGCACTTCTCACATCTACAGCAAAAATATTTGATGGAAGCTTCCATCCCAGTCCACCAGAACTCGCGTCTGGACGTGGATGTAAGCGACTGAACCAAAATGGCCACTAGCTGGGCCAGCGTGAAGAGAGGTCAGTACACCAGCAATCGACTGTTCTCGGACAACCAACTGCAGCTGGTCTTCACTACCTGGGCAAAACCGATAACGGAAAACAACGCCATCGACAAGACACAAACGGTGCAACTGACGCGAAAGGGGGACAGTTTCTTGGGCAACAGAGGAAGACCTCGGTCTCTTGTCCATAGATAAATGTCTCGCGATCTCCGAAAGCGCAGCATCCTGATCCTCCTTGTGTCGCAAAAAGCTATTAGACCAGGAATTTGCAGGCACCGCATGCACATGGTGGTCAGTTTGGGTCTCAGCATCACACGATTGTGGGCTGCGACTCATCACATCGGCAGGTACATTCTCAACGCCAGGTCAGTACACAACTTTAAAATCAAACTCAGAAAGTATTTCGAACCATCTGGCCAGTATCCCAGTAGGATTTGTAAATGACGGGAGCCAGCGCAAACTGGCGTGGTCAGTGAGAAGTTCGAAACGTTTCCCAATCAAGTAATGTCTGAAATGTTGGGTGAACACCACACATGCTAATAGTTCTTTGCGGGTTGTGCTATAATTCCGCTGTGACTTGCTCATTTTTTGGGAGGCATAAGCAATTACATGATCCTCGCCATCCTGTCGCTGAAAAAGGGTCGCTCCGATCCCCAGATCAGAGGCGTCAGTGTCAAGGCGAAACCTTCCGGCTCCAGCTGAAAAACTTGGGAGTGACAACGGGTGCACTGGACAGGGCCTGCTTCAACATCTCAAACCCACTTTGCGTCTCCGCTGTCCACACGAACTTAGTGTCTTTCTGGGTCAGACGGAACAAGCGAGCGGTAATCTCTGCGAAGTTTCGCACAAACTTTCGAAAATAAGAAGCCAGCCCAAGGAAGCTACTGAGCTCCTGCGTCCTCGGGCAGGGCCATTCCACTAATCTCTGGACCTTCTTTGGATCAGTGGACACTCCTTCAGCGGACACAACATGCCCCAAAAAGTAAGACACGTTTCGTGAAAAACGAACACTGAGGTTCAGGGTCAGCCCAGCACATTCAAATCGCTGCAACACATTGTCAAGTTTGGTCAACACGTCATCAAATCCACGCCCATGTACAATGATGTAAAAAATAGTGAACAGAGGAGTCACATCTCCCAGAAAATATCAGCAAGACTGGCACAGGTCGTTGGTGCCCCTGCCAATCCAAAAACCATGCGCGTATACCGGTATGAACGAAACTGTGTGGTAATTGTAGTTTTGTCCCTGTCCCTCGGATCCACAGCAACCTGAAAATAAGCACTATTCATGTCTAACTGGATGTATCGGAACCTGCCAATGCCTCCAGCCAATCATCAACCCTCGGTATCTGGTATACTGGTACTTTCGACACAGCGTTGAGGCGTCGCAAGTCGGCCACCAGTATATACGCACAATTTTTTTTTCTTCACCAGACAAGTTGGAGACTACCACTCACCATCAGACTCCTCCAATATGCCTTGGTTGACGAGATCACGAATCTGAGAAAACAGTTCGTCGGACAAGTGCGGTGGAACACTCCTGGGGGGCTGACGAAGGGGAGGGTGCTCATCGGTATCGATTTCCTGAGAAACCAGATTGGTAAACCCGACATATCAGTCAAACATTTCAGCGTGTCGTTTGAGCAGAAACTCCGGCTCACCCATCTGCTCAGCAGTTAAGTCGGAGCCGCACTGGTTATACTGCAGTTTGACAGCAGGCTCCGTCTCGTCCCTAGAACTATGCGGCTGCTCAGCAAAGCCAACCTCCACGCTGGCCAGGGTCTGCTTTTTTGGAATGATTATGGGTTCAGTAGTCACATTGCGCATGATGAACGGTACCCTGGAACCAGCGACAGTCACCAGAGCTCCGATGACCTCTAAACCATGCAAGTCACCAACGGTTTCGACAAGAGCAGGACCATGATAGTCGTTATTCGGTACAAATCCGTTCAAAATCACCTCCGTTCCGGGAGCAACGACACGATCAGCATACCGACACACATTCCTGATATGGTCACAACATGAGCGGAAACTGAACGAACGGCTTCAGCAGGTGTAACGAAAAGTTGTTTGGCACGCAAAAAAATGGCACAAGGCCAATACTGTTAAAAATCAACACCAAGCAAACGGGGCACGTCTGTGGCCTCCGAAACGAAAAAAGGAACAGTGCACTTGACTCCCGCAATGTCGACTGGCACCACCGTTCGACCAAGCAATGGGAGCTCGAGAGTGAAGCAGTGCGTGCCTGAACAGACGGTCTTTCTCAGAGTCAGATTTGGCAAGGCATCAAACACAGACTTATGCAACAAGCTGATCGAGCTACCTGTGTCGAGGAGACATCGACAGTTCACGCCAGCCAGACGTGCTGACAGACGCATGTCATCAGTCAGAGGAATCACATTCGCTGGTGACTGAGCGGCATCAGAGTCTGAGAGGTCCGTTCGCTGGGTGGCGGCACGGCGCGCTGGAGACCGTTCTCCCCGCGGCTGGACCCCGCCACGTTTCCCTGAGCCTGTGGTTGAGACTGCTGGGGACACATCACGGCCAAGTGGCCGACCGAGTGACATTTGAATCATCGCCGGTTCTGCAGTCTGAAGCGGTCACGGACGTGGGTACGCCAACGAAACACAGACAACCGGGAGTCGCGGTTCTGCCGACGCTCGGGAGCGCTGCTGGGAAGAGCAGCCGACCGGACTGCGGCCTCCAAGTCGGCCACCCTGCTGGCCAACTCAGCCCCCTCACCATCAGAGCCGAGACGGCGAACGACGCTTGGCTGAGTCTGTCTCAGGAATGTTTGCGAAGCAATCATGTTGCGCACCTTAGAAACGGTACTATCGTAGGACGAAATGCCATCAGCTGCATGCAGTTCAGCGGGCAGTGTGGCCAGGAAGTGGCTGAACATCAGGGGACCAGTGTCAGCGAGCGTGGGGAAAGCCAGAGCCATCAATTTTCGAAATCTGATAACGAACGAGTCTATATTCTCGTCAGGACTGAACTTGAGTTCACGCAAAGCTAGGTGCTGCTCTGTCACTGTCCTAGAACCAAATGCATCCCGTAAACCTGCAGCGGCTCCCTGAAACGTGGAAGCCTGGTGAGAGGGCAGGCTGTCAAATGCATCACGAGCGATACCATTGAGTAACAGCGGAAATACATTTCACATTTGCTCCTCAGTCCACTCTGAGCACTGCATACCGCTGAAAATTATCGAGACCCAGCCGCTACTGTCTGAACCGGCAGACCAGGCACCGTACCAGCACCCACACACGATTTTGACTCCATACTGACGGGAAAGTATCAACAACTTGTGAAAATATAACCGTAACCGAGACCACAATACCAGCTAACACCACTAACCGACCATTTGAAGCTGAGCGCACTGTCCCAGATCAGGACAGAAGCCGAAGGCGACGAACGGTACTGCGCAGGCCTCGGCGGTGACCATCGCGGGATCAGGTAGCAGGAGCAGCGTCACAGCGTGGCGCGCCGCGCAGGAGGAGCGAGCCAGACTGACCCGGCCGCGGTCACAGACAGCTGGCGGGCGACGGGGGCGGCGAGTGGTCGCTCGCAGAGGCGCGCTCAGCGACGAACGTCAGGTAGGCGGCCACGTGCAGACAGACGATAGCAGGAGCCACCTCATGTCGAACGCAACGGCCAACGACGGCGTGGGCCCTCACATGGCAAACCGGCGCCACCAGTTGTAGTCGGCCGATCACGAAAGACACACTTCACTTCTGCTGCACGCTGTATCGCCACGTCCGCCCGCCGCCAGCTCCAGGTCGCCTCTCCCTCACGTGCGCACACAGACGCCAACGAAACATCGGTAATTCATAGCTAGGGCTAGAACATATCAGAAAGAAAACTACCAGAGCCGAGAACAAAGGTAGCAATACGAAATTAACACTGGAAGACAATATATTAGACTATCGCAGAGGCGAACTTCAAATATAGTAATAAATCACCACGAGCGGAAGAAAAGCGAGCAGCAAATAAAATACGCTAACCCAACACTAACACTTGCCACTACTACACAAGCATCGATACTGCGGGACGCCAGATGCGCCTGACATGGCCTTGAGAAACAGGTTATAGGTCACGTCTCATGTGGGTTAGAAATGCACAATTTTAAGAGTAGGTGGATTTTTTTCTTCAAAAGTAGGGCACTGGAAGTTGCATTGAAATCGGTTGGAAGCTACGAGAGTTATTCCAGAAAATTCGAGGGGGTGGCACCACCCCCCCCCCCCCTGGGCGAGGGTTAACCCTCGCCCTACGGGAGCTTTTTTCACCTTCGCCCTACGGGGAAGGGAGCGGACAATCGTTCAGTGTCCGCTCATGCTGTGATCATCGGGAATATGTGTCTTTATACTGATCGTGTCGTTGCTCCCGGCACGGAGGTGATTTTGAACGGATTTGTACCGAATAACAGGCCTGACAGGCCTGTTACGTGGGGGGGGGGGGCTGTTAACTTCCAAACCAAGCAACTTAGAGCAATGCGGTAAGAATCAGCATGTTGCCTGTCATGCGAGGAATCTAACAGTCTGCGAATGAGGTTTCAGGTCAAAGGCGACCTTCCAGGTCAAGTGAAAGTCAAGTTCCAGGCCAGGAAGCCTGGTGAGCGGGCAGGCTGTCAAATGCATCACGAGCGATACCAGTGAGTGACAGCGGAAACACATGTGACATTTGCTCCTCAGCTCCTCAGTTATATTTCATTAACTAATAGTGTTTGGTAAATAAAATCAAAGAGGAGGCCAATCAATTGGATGGCCGCGTCGACGCTGCCTCGCCATGTGGGCCCGCTGGAAGTGCCGTCGACTCCGCTTGTGAACGGGATGCCCGAGTCGGCCGCCTCTGGCGCTCGGCTGCGCCAGGGGGCGGGCCCAGCCATGGTAGGTGAAGCGGAGCCGGAGCAGTAGCCGGAGCAAGAGCCGGAGGAGATACCAGAGCAGGTGCAAGAGCATGAGGAGGAGCCGGAGGAGCAGGAGCCGGTGGCTGGGCCGGCAGCTGGGCCGCAGAGGCGGAAGGTCACCTGCTGTCGCTGCTGGAGACCAACGGATCAATGTAACTGCAACAAGCCATTGATATTGAGACATGGATCATCGCTGGATTCGGGGTTCGTCGAGCCGCTGAATCTGTCCAGTCGCTAATGTCTATGAGATAGTGTGATCACTTCTTCAGCTGTGGATGCATGTACCACAGGTAAGATCAATAAAACTTATCTTGCCGGATATTACACAGTTGAGCAAGCGCGTTACGTATTTAATGTTATCGATTTAATGTTATCGATGAGCAAACATAAAACTGACTGAAGCTCATCAGAAATGTTGTCCAAACGAAGAACTAATGAATATAAATTTGCACTCCAGATATCTTGTTTCCTTTCCTAGAACCTAATTTCAGAGAAATTGACTTGAATTCTGCCTGTTTGCAGTTGCTGCCTGGCGACTTAAGGCATCAGCCGTATCCCGTAAGCCGTATCCCGTATCCAGCCGCCCCTTATCCCGTAAACCTGCAGCGGCTCCCTATAACGTCGAAGCCTGGTGAGCGGGCAGGCTGTCAAATGCATCACGAGCGATACCATTGAGTGACAGCGGAAACATTTCACATTTGCTCCTCAGTCCACTCTCGGAGCACTGCATACCGCTGAAAATTATCGAGAAAACGACGTAGCGAGCCATGACCATCAAAACTTGGCATCAGTAACCAAGCCGCTACTGTCTGAACCGGCAGACCAGGCACCGTACCAGCACCCACACACGATTTTGACTCCATACTGAAGGGGAAGTTTCAACAACTTGTGAAAATATAACCGTAACCGAGACCACAATACCAGCTAACACCACTAACCGACCATTTAAGCTGAGCAGGCTGTCCCAGATCAGGACAGACGCCGAAGGCGACGAACGGTACAGCGCAGGCCTCGGCAGTGACCATCGCGGGAGCAGGTAGCAGGAGCAGCGTCACAGCGTGGCGCGCCGCGCAGGAGGCGCGAGCCAGAATGACACGGCCGCGGTCACAGACAGCTGGCGGGCGGCGGGGGCGGCGAGTGGTCGCTCACAGACGCGCGCTCAGCGACGAACATCAGGTAGGCGGCCACGTGCAGACGGGCGATAGCAGGAGCCACCTAATGTCGAACGCGACAGCCAACGGCGTGGTCCATCTCATGGCTCGCCGGCGCCACCAGTTGTAGTCGGCCGATCACGAAAGACACACTTCAATTCTGCTGCACGCTGTATTGCAACGTCCGCCCGCCGCCAGCACTAGGTCGCCTGTCTCTCACGTGCGCTCACAGACGCCTACGAAACATCGGTAATTCATAGCTAAGGCTAGAACATATCAGAAATAAAACTAACAGAGCCGAGAACAAATGTAGCAATACGAAATTAACACTGGAAGACAATATATTAGACTATCGCAGAGGCGAGCTTCAAATATAGTAATAAATCACGACGAACGGGAGAAAAACGAACAGCAAACAAAATACGCCAACCCAGCACTAACACTTGCCACTACTACACAAGCATCGATACTGCGGGACGCCAGTTGCGCCTGACATGACCTTGAGAAACAGGTTATAGGTCACGGTTCATGTGGGTTAGAAATGCAAAATTTTAAGAGTAGGCGGATTTTTTTCTTCAAAAGTAGGGCACTGAAATTGGGAGCTACGCGAGTTATTCCAGAAAAGCCGAGGGGGTGGCATCCACCCCCCCCCCCGGGCGAGGGTTAACCCTCGCCCTACGGGAGCTTTTTTCACCTTCGCCCTACAGGGGGCCTGACAGGCCTGTTACGTGGGGGGCTGTTAACTTTCAAACCAAGCAACTTAGAGCAATGCGGTAAGAATCAGCATGTTGCCTGTCATGCGAGGAATCTAACAGTCTGCGAATGAGGTTTCAGGTCAACGGGCGACCTTCCAGGTCAAGTGAATGACCTCGGATTTACCACGTCCAGAACAGCGATTTTGCTCTTCAGAAAACCTCAAAATTAGAAATTGATAAATGTAAATAAAAAGGCATGTTCCTAGACCAGTTTGGGCTCTGAAATACAAAAAAAAGAAGTAATTATTTGTTCATATCTTGTCATAAAAAGTCAAAAAAAGTTATTTTAAAAATGACGTCATCAGTTTCCTACACTTAGGGGGCCATCACTCAGTCAAAAATGAAGATATTCCTTTGAAAGTCAGTTTTGTATTGATTTTAGGGGTCAAAAACTAAATTTTAAAATACGAGATAGCCATTTTAAAGAGAATGTCATTTTGTATCTTCGGTTAATTGCGTTGGTAATTTGCTATAAAACTGTTTTCTACGATTTTTCAGATGGGGTGCTGACTTGGAATAGTGCAATACAAACCTATCAGTACGCATGGGCTTCGGTCTTCGGAAACCAATATGGTCAATAATCAATCGCGATCAAGCTTTACTGAAAAAACCTTGAGTAAAGCTTGTAAGCCTCAAGAAAGCAGAAAACATAACAGAAAACATAAAATAATGACCTGCCTATACCTATACACCTGCCTGCAAATCATGCTCCCAAATTCAGTGTAGGCAAGCCCAAGTAGTGCTGAGAGAATTAGCGTGTACCTACTGAGGAAAATAATGGAGAAGAACGTAGAATATCGGGAGCGCTTAGCTGTTCAACTGTACGACTCGTATGATCACTGAAGCAAATTAACTCATTTAAATTAATGTAATTATTATCATCAGCATCTTATATGCAAGATTCAAGATCAGAACCACTGTCAGATTTCAGAACCTCGGAGTCGGACCCTCCTACAAGGTATTTTCCCCTCTCCCCAATGGTTCCGGAAATTACAAGGTACATTTTCCCATTTTGGTATTAACCCGCGCACTGCAGGGGCTTTGCGCCGAACAGGAACTGCAGGGTGGGGTTGATTTCCTTTCCCCCTTCCCCGAGATCTCGAAAACTACACTACGAAGCGAGAAGCTGAAAACGGTATTTGATAGCTTGATACATGTTCTATCGAAATGTTTTTTTTAAATTGTTTTAGGTCAGGTCAAAATTGAGGTCACCAGAGGTTATAAAAAGTCAAATTTTCCAGTTTTTCCTGTTTTAGGACATCGCTCTAGAAATTCCTATATATCTCACAAACTATGCTAGTTAGAAACAAACTGAAAAAGCAAACGCTAGCCAGTGAAATTTTCAATCGGTAAGGTGTCCTCAAATTTGATGTCAGGTCAACATTTGAGGCTCCAGAGTTCAAAAAAGAAAAGAAAAATGCCGTTTTTGCTAAAGTTCTTCGCTATTAACTTTGTATGTAATAAAGATATCGGAAAACTGTTTACACCATTGTGTTTATCCTATCAAGGCACTTCGAATAATATACATGGTAACCTTGTAAAATTAACTTAAAACATTGACCTCAGGTCAAGGTCAATTGGTGACTTGAGTAGGGCATGTTGCATATGGGAATACGTGTCTCGACGAGACAAACACATTGATGTCTGTTTTACTTCTCTATCTTTATTATGTCGGGAGTTATTGACAAAAAAGTGATGGTGACCTCGCATGACCTCAAATAACCCAATAGGGGTCACTGAACAAAACTTACACTAGGATCATCAAGAATATCATATAATAACATGATCCAGAAGTAATTGGACTAATGTCATGCATATCATTGAAATAAGAAGCATTTGTATATTTCCCCATTGACTTATTATGGGGAAGTTACGAAATTGACCTGACCTTAGGTCACCGATATCAAAATTCCGAGATAAATGAATTGTAAGTACTTATACCCTCATGACATCCTGTAAGTTTCAAACTGATCGGTGAAATACTCTGGCTTTGCCACATCTGCAAACATTTTTGGAGGTGGGGTCACTTGACCTGATCTGGTGACCTGACCTGAGATGACCAGAGGTTATTTTTTTATAAAAGTGTGCGCAATTTATTTACTAACAGGTGTGAAAAACCGCTGTTTTTTCGGTATCTTTGAAAAACCTGAGGAGGGGAGGGGGGGGGGGGGGGGGGGAATCACCCCCCCCCCCTCCCCCTCTGCAATGCGCGGGTTAAAATTGTCAAAAAAATTGCGTCCCTTGCGAGTTTTATGCAAGATTCAAGATCAGAACCACTGTCAGATTTCAGAACCTCGTAGTCGGACCCTCCTACAAGGTGTTTTCCCCTCTCCCCCAGTGGTTTCGGAAATTACAAGGTACATTTTCCCATTTTGGTATTAACCCGCGCACTGCAGGGGCTTTGCGCCGAACACGAACTGCAGGGCGGGTTGATTTCCGCCCCCCCCCCCCCCCCCCGAGATCTCGAAAACTACGCAACGTAGCGAGAAGCGGAAAAAGGCATGTGATAGCTTCATACATGTTCTATCGAAAGTTTTTCAGTGTTTTTTTTAAAGTCAAGTCAAAATTGAGGTCACCAGAATTCATCAAAGGTCAAATTTTCCAGTTTTTCCTGTTTTAGGACATCGCTCCAGAGATTCCCATATATCTCAGAAACCATGATAGTTAGAAACAAACGGAAAAAAGAAAACGCCAGCCAGTGAAATTTGTAATCGCTACTGTGTCTTCAGATTTGATCTCAGGTCAATATTTGAGGCTCCAGAGATCAAAAAGAAAAAGATGCAGTGTTTTTTTCTAAATCGTTTTTTGCTATTCACTTTTTACTTAATGAAGATAACGAAAAACTGTTTACGTCATTGTGTTTATCTTGTCAAGGCGCTTTGACTGATATATATGGTGACCTTGTTAAGTCAGTTTAACAATTTGACCTAAGGTCAAGGTCAAGGGTGACCCAAATAGGGTATGTTGCATATGTGAAGACATGTCTCGACCAGACAAACACATTGATGTCTGTTTTGCTTCTCTATCTTCATTATATCGAGAGTTATTGACAAAAAAAGTGATGGTGACCTCGCATGACTTCAAATGACCCAATAGGGGTCACTGAACAAAACTTACACTTGGATCATCAAGAATATCCTATAATAACATGATTCAGAAGTAATTGGACTAGCACTATGCATATCCTTGAAATAGGAAGCATTTGTATATTTCCCCATCGACTTATTATGGGAGGTTACGAAATTGACCTGACCTTAGGTCACTGATATCAAAATTCCGAGTTAAACGAATTGTAAGTACTGATGCCCTCATGACATCCTGTAAGTTTCAACCTGATCGGTGAAAAACTCTGGCTTTGGCACAACTGCAAACATTTGTGGTGGTGGGGTCACTTGACCTGGTCTGGTGACCTGACCTGAGATGACCAGAGCACATTTTTTATCTCAAAGTGTGCGCAATTGATTTCCTAACAGGTGTATCAAAGCCCGGTGGCGCTGCGCACCGCCGTTTTTTCGCTATCTTTGAAAAACCTGAGGGGGGGGGGGCGGAAATCAACCCCCCTGCAGAGCGCGGGTTAAAATCGTAAAATCGTATAATAAAATCGTAAAAAAACAAGGAAGTGGCCGCGGCTGACTTCTCTCAATTTCATAAGCCAGGTGATATAGGGGCGTAGCCAATATATTTTTGCCGGTACCGCAATTTTTCCGTTAGAGCCCTCCAGTCAAAATCTGGCCTCCGCTAACAAAAGGTTAATTTGTAATTTTATTGTAAATTACAATTGGTATCTTGATAGCGATAAGCTTATTCCTCCGACCATACTGAGGAAGGTTTTTGTTTTGCCACGCATCCACATTTACAAGCTTCAGTTTATTTTATGACCATTTATGGCCAAATGCGTCAGTATGGGACCTCTCGTGTCAGAAGTGGTGCTGTATGATTTTTTTGTCATTTTATTATAATTTGTAACGTTATATTTGGTGCCCGAGAGCGATATCTGGTTTTCGATAAGCCAATATAAATAATAAAAAACTTCACCCTGCGATACCGCATGTGCAGTCTTTGCTAACATGTACTCGTAGCTACGCCCCCGAGCTGAGGGCGGCGCAGCGCCGCGAGTGCACAGAGCGAGCGCAGAGCGGACTGACTTGACCCTGACCCGAGCTCCCGACCGCCACGCCAACCGGTATCCCCGCCCAGCACGCCGAATACGTACGGCCTCTGGCAGCGCGCCCCGAACGGGAGCGTTACACCAGGCCGGTTAGAGGCTAAACAATGCAAAAAAACAGAAATTCATGATAATTTATACCCATTCCTGGGCTTTATCTCTACTAGGCTTCGCTCCATGTGCTTGTCTAACTGGGCCGACCATCTTAACTCGAAATGTAAAATTCCAACGCCAGATTCGCCTACAATTTGCCAACACACAGTTCCGTAGAGGGGGTCGGCGGCGGCCGGCGCTGCGCGAGCGGGTCGCGATGGTCGAGCAGGCGTTCACTGGAGCCGGGGAGGTGAGCCGCACGGCAGCTATTGGGGGCGATTCACTATCGCTGGTGATTGTTGCTTATATCAAAAGCATGAGGTTCAGCTATCTGTTGGTAGTTGTTCTACAGTCTGTAGCGAGTTTGCACATATGCCATTTGTCAGCCTCTTTGCTCTAAAGTAAGTGGTAGCATCGGTCATCCGAAAAGTTCCAAGATTTCGACAAAAATGGCATTTGCAAATAAAATAGACAGATTTAAAAAAATATATATACATATCTCCGAGATCCTCACGAGGTAAGCTTTCGAATGGCATGACTGGTCTTTTGAGCCCTCCGACACCTTCTAACGAACCGTGCTGGGCCGCAGAGGCGGGAGCTCACATGCCGTCGTTGCTAGAGACGCATTGATAAATGCAACTGTGTCAAGCCGTTGATTTTGAGTCTCGGATAGTCGCTGGATTCTGGGTTCGTTGAGCCGCTGAATCTGTTCCGGCGCTAATGTCTATGAGATCGTGTGATCACTTATTCAGCTGATTCCGACCTTATGTCGCTCACTTATGTTGCATTAGACTAGTTTTCTGTTGTATTCTCAGAGTTATTTTGCTAGCATGCTATCGTTGTATTACTTGTTCTATTTCTTCTGTAGTTTTAATGGTACAATTTACTTGTGCGTATTTTAGCACCACTTGGTCATTCACTGCATTCCAAAGTATGCACATTTATTCCCTCACGTAATTTCTTTCTTAATCACCTATTCAATAAAAAGTAGAACGAAGTTTAACATTATGCTCATATTAACCCGCGAGTTACTGGGGGCTATTTTTTGCCCCCCCCCCCCTCTCTCGTTATTTTATAATAAATCCTGAGCGAACAACAGTATCGTCACCAATCTTGCAGTACCTTCTCTAACATCAATTCTACACAAGTTGGCAAAAGTAAAAATATGAGGTAGTGATAGGTCAACCGGGAATGACGTCAGTCACGTCATGCTCTTCGGGTTTGGTTGCAAAATAATGGTTTGCGGAAAATGCTGTCAAAGGTACGATGTTTGATATAAACTCAATTGTCTTAAATCAAAATACTGAAAATAGACCGGGCTATCCAACCGCCCTCTCAGATTTGTGTTTTTGTTTAATTCAAAATTTTGAGCAATCCAAATACATTTGTTTACAAACTTTTCAAACAAAATCAGAATTATAAAAAAAACGGCATATAAGTGATAAGACTTGTTCGGTAAATATGTGTACCAAATTTGAAGTCGATATCTTCAAAAATGACTGACGTATGACCTTTAACCCTATTTGTAACAGGGGGGGGGGATTCCGCCCCCCTCCCCCCTCATGTTTTTCGCAGATATCTCCAGAACGGCTGGGAGCAGGTCCATGAAATTTTGGAACTTTTCATAGAATTGAATACCGCATTTGGAGTCAAAATTTAGAGTTCTTAACCTGAACAGAGGCGGTTCCAGGGTACAGTTTTGGGTTGGTTCGGAGGCGATATTTGGCGATAATACGGAAATGGGATCTTCACGGTTTTTTCCTAACTGCCTCAAGTATGAAGGAGTTACATCGGTTCACAGTGATTGCAACAAGTGAAAATTAGTTGATGTTAATGAAATATCATACAAATTCCATGGCAGAGGCGGTTTCAGGGGCTTGAAAAGGGGGGGGGGGGTTCCAGGAAGTATTCAATGCTTGGCGGGAAGCAAATAGAGCAATGTAAGGGGCATTTATAGTTATCAAGATGTAAAAGATAGCTTCTGCTTCCATTATTTGCATAATTTATTACATATAGAGTTCCAGGGGCGTGTTCAGGCACAGGAAAAGGGGGGGGGGCGACTGGCTTGGTGATGACGATATGCCAGCGATAACGGCGCAATAGACGGTTAGCTTATAATGATATATGCACATATGAGGCCAGAAAAGGGAATAAAGTCATTTTTTGCAGAGGCGCGCTCAGGAATGGAAGAAAGAGAGTCATATTATTGCAGGGAAACTAAGAGGCATGGGAGTACAATGACTAACATACTGTAGTTTTCGGATGAAACACGCACCACAGGCTACTCTACGAACGATTATAAGATAATAGGCGAGTCCAGGTAGGGTAAAAGGGGGGTAAGCAATGTTAATTGAAGTTGTAAGTGAAATAGTAACTTTTGACTAGTTAGTATCATAATAGCGGATAATATACTTATGAAAAAGTATTGAGCCGCCCCAGTTTGGATCCTGGATACGCCTATGATGAAGTACAACATGCAAAAAGGAACTATCTACGATCAGTAACATATTTATAGTGCTGGGTAGCAACTTGTCTGCGGTTAATATTTTTCCCAATTTTACCCCCCCTTTTTCACTAACCTGGTACCGCCTATGGCAAACAAAAATATGATTTTTAACTGTTTTGTCTAATGTCAGTCACATACTATTTCATTTATTTAAAAAAACATCAAAAAATGGTTTTATTACGCATTTACTTCACCCCCATATTGAGTGACCTGCACACGCCTATAATTTGTGAATTTTCAAACGCCACTAACATATATCAATTTCCAATTCAATCTCTATAGATTCGTAATAATTGTGTTAAAATCGGTCTATGAACATGAAAGTTATGTTGGATCAAAAATACCACTAAAATTTCTGGTTTTTGCCCCCCTGTTGCCCCCTATCAAAAATGTAGATTTTTGTATTATTTAGAAATGTAGATCGTGTTGAGGGGAACCAAACGCAAATTCATTTGTGAAAATCTGACTGGTTGATCTCGAGATCTCCGGGGGGGCCGGAATCCGCCCCCCCCCCCTGTTACAAATAGGGAGCCTGCCAGGAGCCTGTTACAAATAGGGTTAAATGACACAAATCAACCAACTCTCACAGCATTACTATGCATAAAAAAAGCATTTCCGTATTTGCTTTTTACTTCTATTTATATAGAAACAAGCAATGTTCTAAGGTCATTTTCCGCGTTCTATACGAAAAACAAACCCATAAACATGTGTTAATAACGCCTAATGACAGTAATCTGTAGTTTGACCTCGTGACCTCGCATGTCCTTGACCCAAGGTCATAAACAGCTTCGAAAGGTATTTAGAAGTGTCAGGACACGAATCATATCAATGTATTGACTGCTTATGCGTTTAATATCGCAATTTTGCGCGGCAATTCCATCCATCGAGACCTTTTGACACTGTCAAACATTTTGTACTTGACCTGACCTGTGACGTCATCGGTGACCGAGGTCAACTATATTATGTTTTCCTCGATAAATTTCCCAGGGCTATCGAATGTCGGTTGAATTTGTACATTCGGTCCAGTAGTTCCGGGGATTCGAGAGGGGCAAAAAATAGCCGCAGGCGGCACGGCCGCGGGGAACCCGCCCGCAGACAGAACGGCCGCGAACAGCACGGCCGCGTACAACACAAATTAAGCGTAAAGCGTTGAATTATCTGAAAAAAAGATACGCTGATCATTGGGATAATTGCGGCTAAATGTCATGGCGAAGTGTGAAGTCCCGTACACAGGACTTCAACCGATAGGGCGTCCCCAATCGGCCTGCCGCGGCATTGCCAAACATGGCACCTGCAAAATGACCCAAACAGCATATTGCTCTTCAATTCATCCACTGCAGAAATGAAGAAACATACCTCTTTAATACATTGAAACATTCACAGTGACTTAACTAAGGGCAGTACCGGTCCGGCGGTCTTGACTCTGTTGGAGCGCCGCGGAATCGTTGCCGGAGCTGTTAGGGCAGACACGTCAGGCGCCAAAACCTGAGCCGTCTGAGGAATATCATCCTCTGGAGCAGAATCTGGGACGTCAGGCAAAGGTGAGGGGCGAGATACGGCACTCTCCTCTGAAGCTTCAGGCAACTCACGTTCCGATGAACCGGGTGGTTCCATGGAGTGGGCGTTGGGCTCTCCACAATGTCAGCCGGGTCCGCCGGATTACCGTTCACATGGAGTGTCGCGGAACTGAGACAGGTACGAGTCGCCATCTAGCGGCGCGAAGTGTGGCGACGGGGGCAAAGGAGGCGGCGGCTGCGCGCCGGCCTCAGAGCAGCGACACCGCCGAGCCGGGAATCGAGAGATCTGGACTTGCGACAGGGACAGAGGGGTCATCAACACGAGGTTTCAATCTATTGTGGTGAACAACAACAGACTTCTTCCTTCACAGCACTCTCACCCTGTAGTTGAGATCAGCCAGCTTTTTCATGACTACTGCAGGATTCCATGGCCTGACGAACTTATAATATTGGCCACGCTGAGTCACGCTCCTGAACAGGTAAACAGAGTCACCATCCTGAAAATCGTACATGGTCAGCTTTTTGTCGTGCAATCTGTTATTGCGCGCGAGACGCCTGTTTGAAGACTCAAGCGCAGCTTTGTGAGACAGCTTGATGCGCTCAGTGAGTTTCGTCAGATACTCTGAAATTGAGGTACTTTTGGGGCGGTGGACGGTGCCTGAATTTTCACCGCAGCTGGCATCTTTGGATTTCTACCGAACATCAGGTAGTACGGCGAGTGCCCGATTGACGAGTGTACCTTTGCTCTGTACCCAAGCAGGAGGAGCGGCAAGTGAACATCCCATTCATCATAGTTCTCATCAAAGTATTTTGACAGCATTCCGAGAATCGTTCGCATCATTCTTTCGCATTTGGAATTCCCCTCGGGATGGTATGCGGAATAGCTAGACTTCTTGACGCCCAACAGTCGACAGAACTCTGTCAGCAAAGCACCGGTAAAAATTGGCAGCATTGTCAGAGTGAATGCGGCGAGGGCATCCGAAACGCGCGATAAATTGGTTCACAATCACATCAGCAACAGTGGCAGCAGTCATATCGGGGACAGGAAACACCTCACACCACCGAGTAAAGTGGTCATAGATGACGAGAAGATGTCTGTTGCCACGGGCGGTGGTGAGAAAACCACACATAAAATCAATAGAAACAGTCTCGAACGGCTCGTCGGAATACAGTTCACCCATGGAAGCCCTCGGGCGCGGAACGGATGCAGCTTGTGTGTTGCACTTCTCACATCTACAGCAAAAATATTTGATGGAAGCTTCCATCCCAGTCCACCAGAACTCGCGTCTGGACGTGGATGTAAGCGACTGAACCAAAATGGCCACCAGCTGGGCCAGCGTGAAGAGAGGTCAGTACACCAGCAATCGACTGTTCTCGGACAACCAACTGCAGCTGGTCTTCACTACCTGGGCAAAACCGATAACGGAAAACAACGCCATCGACAAGACACAAACGGTGCAACTGACGCGAAAGGGGGACAGTTTCTTGGGCAACAGAGGAAGACCTCGGTCTCTTGTCCATAGATAAATGTCTCGCGATCTCCGAAAGCGCAGCATCCTGATCCTCCTTGTGTCGCAAAAAGCTATTAGACCAGGAATTTGCAGGCACCGCATGCACATGGTGGTCAGTTTGGGTCTCAGCATCACACGATTGTGGGCTGCGACTCATCATATCGGCAGGTACATTCTCAGCGCCAGGTCGGTACACAACTTTAAAATCAAACTCAGAAAGTATTTCGAACCATCTGGCCAGTATCCCAGTAGGATTTGTAAATGACGGGAGCCAGCGCAAACTGGCGTGGTCAGTGAGAAGTTCGAAACGTTTCCCAATCAAGTAATGTCTGAAATGTTGGGTGAACACCACACATGCTAATAGTTCTTTGCGGGTTGTGCTATAATTCCGCTGTGACTTGCTCATTTTTTGGGAGGCATAAGCAATTACATGATCCTCGCCATCCTGTCGCTGAAAAAGGGTCGCTCCGATCCCCAGATCAGAGGCGTCAGTGTCAAGGCGAAACCTTCCGGCTCCAGCTGAAAAACTTGGGAGTGACAACGGGTGCACTGGACAGGGCCTGCTTCAACATCTCAAACCCACTTTGCGTCTCCGCTGTCCACACGAACTTAGTGTCTTTCTGGGTCAGACGGAACAAGCGAGCGGTAATCTCTGCGAAGTTTCGCACAAACTTTCGAAAATAAGAAGCCAGCCCAAGGAAGCTACTGAGCTCCTGCGTCCTCGGGCAGGGCCATTCCACTAATCTCTGGACCTTCTTTGGATCAGTGGACACTCCTTCAGCGGACACAACATGCCCCAAAAAGTAAGACACGTTTCGTGAAAAACGAACACTGAGGTTCAGGGTCAGCCCAGCACATTCAAATCGCTGCAACACATTGTCAAGTTTGGTCAACACGTCATCAAATCCACGCCCATGTACAATGATGTAAAAAAATAGTGAACAGAGGAGTCACATCTCCCAGAAAATATCAGCAAGACTGGCACAGGTCGTTGGTGCCCCTGCCAATCCAAAAACCATGCGCGTATACCGGTATGAACGAAACTGTGTGGTAATTGTAGTTTTGTCCCTGTCCCTCGGATCCACAGCAACCTGAAAATAAGCACTATTCATGTCTAACTGGATGTATCGGAACCTGCCAATGCCTCCAGCCAATCATCAACCCTCGGTATCTGGTATACTGGTACTTTCGACACAGCGTTGAGGCGTCGCAAGTCGGCCACCAGTATATACGCACAATTTTTTTTTCTTCACCAGACAAGTTGGAGACTACCACTCACCATCAGACTCCTCCAATATGCCTTGGTTGACGAGATCACGAATCTGAGAAAACAGTTCGTCGGACAAGTGCGGTGGAACACTCCTGGGGGGCTGACGAAGGGGAGGGTGCTCATCGGTATCGATTTCCTGAGAAACCAGATTGGTAAACCCGACATACCAGTCAAACATTTCAGCGTGTTCGCTGGGTGGCGGCACGGCGCGCTGGAGACCGTTCTCCCCGCGGCTGGACCCCGCCACGTTTCCCTGAGCCTGTGGTTGAGACTGCTGGGGACACATCACGGCCAAGTGGCCGACCGAGTGACATTTGAATCATCGCCGGTTCTGCAGTCTGAAGCGGTCACGGACGTGGGTACGCCAACGAAACACAGACAACCGGGAGTCGCGGTTCTGCCGACGCTCGGGAGCGCTGCTGGGAAGAGCAGCCGACCGGACTGCGGCCTCCAAGTCGGCCACCCTGCTGGCCAACTCAGGCCCCTCACCATCAGAGCCGAGACGGCGAACGACGCTTGGCTGAGTCTATCTCAGGAATGTTTGCGAAGCAATCATGTTGCGCACCTTAGAAACGGTACTATCGTAGGACGAAATGCCATCAGCTGCATGCAGTTCAGCGGGCAGTGTGGCCAGGAAGTGGCTGAACATCAGGAGACCAGTGTCAGCGAGCGTGGGGAAAGCCAGAGCCATCAATTTTCGAAATCTGATAACGAACGAGTCTATATTCTCGTCAGGACTGAACTTGAGTTCACGCAAAGCTAGGTGCTGCTCTGTCACTGTCCTAGAACCAAATGCATCCCGTAAACCTGCAGCGGCTCCCTGAAACGTGGAAGCCTGGTGAGAGGGCAGGCTGTCAAATGCATCACGAGCGATACCATTGAGTAACAGCGGAAATACATTTCACATTTGCTCCTCAGTCCACTCCGAGCACTGCATACCGCTGAAAATTATCGAGACCCAGCCGCTACTGTCTGAACCGGCAGACCAGGCACCGTACCAGCACCCACACACGATTTTGACTCCATACTGAAGGGAAAGTATCAACAACTTGTGAAAATATAACCGTAACCGAGACCACAATACCAGCTAACACCACTAACCGACCATTTGAAGCTGAGCGCACTGTCCCAGATCGGGACAGAAGCCGAAGGCGACGAACGGTACTGCGCAGGCCTCGGCGGTGACCATCGCGGGATCAGGTAGCAGGAGCAGCGTCACAGCGTGGTGCGCCGCGCAGGAGGAGCGAGCCAGACTGACCCGGCCGCGGTCACAGACAGCTGGCGGGCGACGGGGGCGGCGAGTGGTCGCTCGCAGAGGCGCGCTCAGCGACGAACGTCAGGTAGGCGGCCACGTGCAGACAGACGATAGCAGGAGCCACCTCATGTCGAACGCGACGGCCAACGACGGCGTGGGCCCTCACATGGCAAACCGGCGCCACCAGTTGTAGTCGGCCGATCACGAAAGACACACTTCACTTCTGCTGCACGCTGTATCGCCACGTCCGCCCGCCGCCAGCTCCAGGTCGCCTCTCCCTCACGTGCGCACACAGACGCCAACGAAACATCGGTAATTCATAGCTAGGGCTAGAACATATCAGAAAGAAAACTACCAGAGCCGAGAACACAGGTAGCAATACGAAATTAACACTGGAAGACAATATATTAGACTATCGCAGAGCCGAACTTCAAATATAGAAATAAATCACGACGAGCGGAAGAAAAGCGAGCAGAAAATAAAATACGCTAACCCAACACTAACACTTGCCACTGCTACACAAGCATCGATACTGCGGGACGCCAGATGCGCCTGACATGGCCTTGAGAAACAGGTTATAGATCACGTCTCATGTGGGTTAGAAATGCACAATTTTAAGAGTAGGTGGATTTTTTCCTCAAAAGTAGGGCACTGGAAGTTGCATTGAAATCGGTTGGAAGCTACGAGAGTTATTCCAGAAAATCCGAGGGGGTGGCACCACCCCCCCTCTGGGCGAGGGTTAACCCTCGCCCTACGGGAGCTTTTTTCACCTTCGCCCTACGGGGAAGGGAGCGGACAATCGTTCAGTGTCCGCTCATGCTGTGATCATCGGGAATGTGTTTCTTTATACTGATCGTGTCGTTGCTCCCGGCACGGAGGTGATTTTGAACGGATTTGTACCGAATAACAGGCCTGACAGGCCTGTTACGTGGGGGGGGGGGCTGTTCACTTCCAAACCAAGCAACTTAGAGCAATGCGGTAAGAATCAGCATGTTGCCTGTCATGCGAGGAATCTAACAGTCTGCGAATGAGGTTTCAGGTCAACGGGCGACCTTCCAGGTCAAGTGAAAGTCAAGTTCCAGGCCAAGAAGCCTGGTGAGCGGGCAGGCTGTCAAATGCATCACGAGCGATACCAGTGAGTGACAGCGGAAACACATGTGACATTTGCTCCTCAGCTCCTCAGTTATATTTCATTAACTAATAGTGTTTGGTAAATCAAATCAAAGAGGAGGTCAATCAATTGGATGGCCGCGTCGACGCTGCCTCGCCATGTGGGCCCGCTGGAAGTGCCGTCGACTCCGCTTGTGAACGGGATGCCCGAGTCGGCCGCCTCTGGCGCTCGGCTGCGCCAGGGGGCGTGCCCAGCCATGGTAGGTGAAGCGGAGCCGGAGCAGTAGCCGGAGCAAGAGCCGGAGGAGATACCAGAGCAGGTGCAAGAGCATGAGGAGCCGGAGGAGCAGGAGCCGGTGGCTGGGCCGGCAGCTGGGCCGCAGAGGCGGAAGGTCACCTGCCGTCGCTGCTGGAGACCAACGGATCAATGTAACTGCAACAAGCCATTGATATTGAGACATGGATCATCGCTGGATTCGGGGTTCGTCGAGCCACTGAATCTGTCCAGTCGCTAATGTCTATGAGATAGTGTGATCACTTCTTCAGCTGTGGATGCATGTACCACAGGTAAGATCAATAAAAACTTATCTTGCCGGATATTACACAGTTGAGCAAGCGCGTTACGTATTTAATGTCATCGATTTAATGTTATCGATGAGCAAATATAAAACTGACTGAAGCTCATCAGAAATGTTGTCCAAACGAAGAACTAATGAATATAAATTTGCCCTCCAGATATCTTGTTTCCTTTCCTAGAACCTAATTTCAGAGAAATTGACTTGAATTCTGCCTGTTTGCAGTTGCTGCCTGGCGACTTAAGGCATCAGCCGTATCCCGTAAGCCGTATCCCGTATCCAGCCGCCCCTTATCCCGTAAACCTGCAGCGGCTACCTGAAACGTGGAAGCCTGGTGAGAGGGTAGGCTGTCAAATGCATCACGAGCGATACCATTGAGTGACAGCGGAAACACATTTCACATTTGCTCCTCAGTCCACTCTCGGAGCACTGCATACCGCTGAAAATTATCGAGAAAACGACGTAGCGAGCCATGACCATCAAAACTTGGCATCAATAACCAAGCCGCTACTGTCTGAACCGGCAAACCAGGCACCGTACCAGCACCCACACACGATTTTGACTCCATACTGAAGGGGAAGTTTCAACAACTTGTGAAAATATAACCGTAACCGAGACCACAATACCAGCTAACACCACTAACCGACCATTTAAGCTGAGCAGGCTGTCCCAGATCAGGACAGACGCCGAAGGCGACGAACGGTACAGCGCAGGCCTGGGCGGTGACTATTGCGGGAGCAGGTAGCAGGAGCAGCGTCACAGCGTGGCGCGCCGCGCAGGAGGCGCGAGCCAGACTGACACGGCCGCGGTCACAGACAGCTGGCGGGCGGCGGGGGCGGCGAGTGGTCGCTCGCAGACGCGCGCTCAGCGACGAACATCAGGTAGGCGGCCACGTGCAGACGGACGATAGCAGGAGCCACCTCATGTCGAACGCGACGGACAACGGCGTGGTCCATCTCATGGCTCGCCGGCGCCACCAGTTGTAGTCGGCCGATCACGAAAGACACACTTCAATTCTGCTGCACGCTGTATTGCAACGTCCGCCCGCCGCCAGCACTAGGTCGCCTCTCTCTCACGTGCGCTCACAGACGCCTACGAAACATCGGTAATTCATAGCTAGGGCTAGAACATATCAGAAATAAAACTAACAGAGCCGAGAACAAATGTAGCAATACGAAATTAACACTGGAAGAATATACTAGACTATCGCAGAGGCGAACTTCAAATATAGTAATAAATCACGACGAACGGGAGAAAAGCGAGCAGCAAACAAAGTACGCCAACCCAGCACTAACACTTGCCACTACTACACAAGCATCGATACTGCGGGACGCCAGTTGCGCCTGACATGACCTTGAGAAACAGGTTATAGGTCACGGCTCATGTGGGTTAGAAATGCAAAATTTTAAGAGTAGGCGGATTTTTTTCTTCAAAAGTAGGGCACTGAAAGTTGCATTTAAATCGGTTGGAAGCTACGCGAGTTATTCCAGAAAAGCCGAGTGGGTGGCATCCACCCCCCCCCCCGGGCGAGGGTTAACCCTCGCCCTACGGGAGCTTTTTTCACCTTCGCCCTACAGGGGGCCTGACAGGCCTGTTACGTGGGGGGCTGTTAACTTTCAAACCAAGCAACTTAGAGCAATGCGGTAAGAATCAGCATGTTGCCTGTCATGCGAGGAATCTAACAGTCTGCGAATGAGGTTTCAGGTCAACGGGCGACCTTCCAGGTCAAGTGAATGACCTCGGATTTACCACGTCCAGAACAGCGATTTTGCTCTTCAGAAAACCTCAAAATTTGAAATTGATAAATGTAAATAAAAAGGCATGTTCCTAGACCAGTTTGGGCTCTGAAATACAAAACAAAGTTATTATTTGTTCATATCTTGTCATAAAAAGTCAAAAAAAGTTATTTTTAAAAATGACGTCATCAGTTTCCTACACTTAGGGGGCCATCACTCAGTCAAAAATGAAGATATTGCTTTGAAAGTCAGTTTTGTATTTATTTTAGGGGTCAAAAACTAAATTTTAAAATACGAGATAGCCATTTTAAAGAGAATGTCATTTTGTATCTTCGGTTAATTGCGTTGGTAATTTGCTATAAAACTGTTTTCTACGATTTTTCAGATGGGGTGCTGACTTGGAATAGTGCAATACAAACCTATCAGTACGCATGGGCTTCGGTCTTCGGAAACCAATATGGTCAATAATCAATCGCGATCAAGCTTTACTGAAAAAACCTTGAGTAAAGCTTGTAAGCCTCAAGAAAGCAGAAAACATAACAAAAAACATAAAATAATGACCTGCCTATACCTATACACCTGCCTGCAAATCATGCTCCCAAATTCAGTGTAGGCAAGCCCAAGTAGTGCTGAGAGAATTAGCGTGTACCTACTGAGGAAAATAATGGAGAAGAACGTAGAATATCGGGAGCGCTTAGCTGTTTAACTGTACGACTCGTATGATCACTGAAGCAAATTAACTCATTTAAATTAATGTAATTATTATCATCAGCATCTTATATGCAAGATTCAAGATCAGAACCACTGTCAGATTTCAGAACCTCGGAGTCGGACCCTCCTACAAGGTATTTTCCCCTCTCCCCCAATGGTTCCGGAAATTACAAGGTACATTTTCCCATTTTGGTATTCACCCGCGCACTGCAGGGGCTTTGCGCCGAACACGAACTGCAGGGTGGGGTTGATTTCCTTTCCCCCTTCCCCGAGATCTCGAAAACTACACTACGAAGCGAGAAGCTTAAAAAGGTATTTGATAGCTTGATACATGTTCCATCGAAATGTTTTTTTTTAATTGTTTTAGGTCAGGTCAAAATTGAGGTCACCAGAGGTTATAAAAAGTCAAATTTTCCAGTTTTTCCTGTTTTAGGACATCGCTCCAGAAATTCCTATATATCTCACAAACTATGCTAGTTAGAAACAAACTGAAAAAGCAAACGCTAGCCAGTTAAATTTTCAATCGGTAAGGTGTCCTCAAATTTGATGTCAGGTCAACATTTGAGGCTCCAGAGGTCAAAAAAGAAAAGAAAAATGCCGTTTTTGCTAAATAGTTCTTCGCTATTAACTTTGTACATAATAAAGATATCGGAAAACTGTTTACACCATTGTGTTTATCTTATCAAGGCGCTTCGAATAATATACATGGTAACCTTGTAAAATTAACTTAAAACATTGACCTCAGGTCAAGGTCAATTGGTGACTTGAGTAGGGCATGTTGCATATGGGAATACGTGTCTCGACGAGACAAACACATTGATGTCTGTTTTACTTCTCTATCTTCATTATGTCGGGAGTTATTGACAAAAAGTGATGGTGACCTCGCATGACCTCAAATAACCCAATAGGGGTCACTGAACAAAACTTACACTTGGATCATCAATAATATCATATAATAACATGATCCAGAAGTAATTGGACTAATGTCATGCATATCATTGAAATAAGAAGCATTTGTATATTTCCCCATTGACGTATTATGGGGAAGTTACGAAATTGACCTGACCTTAGGTCACCGATATCAAAATTCCGAGATAAATGAATTGTAAGTACTTATACCCTCATGACATCCTGTAAGTTTCAAACTGAACGGTGAAATACTCTGGCTTTGCCACATCTGCAAACATTTTTGGAGGTGGGGTCACTTGACCTGATCTGGTGACCTGACCTGAGATGGCCCGAGGTTATTTTTTTATAAAAGTGTGCGCAATTTATTTACTAACAGGTGTGAAAAACCGCTGTTTTTTCGCTATCTTTGAAAAACCTGAGGAGGGGAGGGGGGGGGAATCCCCCCCCCCCCCCCCTCTGCAGTGCGCGGGTTAAAATTGTCAAAAAAATTGCGTCCCTTGCGAGTCTTTTTTTTATAGACTACCAACAATGTCACTTAAGCTCATGCGTATGAGTATTATACCTTTGAGACCGCTGTGGGTGATCATGCTCGCAATCGAAGGCTTTTGATGGAAGAATGGCCCATATTCCTCAAATACCTTGATTTTGACATTTGACCTAACCTTGACATGACCTATGACCTTGAAACCCAAATATAAAGCATTAGTTAAATGAATATCCTTAAGACCTTTCGATCGCCGCATGTTGGGTCCAAATCTGACTATTAGTTTGGAAGCTAGAACATCTATACTTCCACCATCAACATATATCGATAAGGGGGGGTGGGACGCCATGACTTCATGAGTTACTTATACTTAGGGAGCCATAAGTTAGTCAAAAGTAAATATATTGCTTTGATATTTGGATTGAGTATCGTCCATACTTGGTTCTCTGAAATACATTACGGTTTTTAAATAGTTTAAAATGTTTGTTTTTTTGTTGTGGTAATTAAAACAGAGCATGTTTTTATTGGGGTGATCAAAAACCCAAAATTTCGTAAATCTGAGATAGCCATTGAGAAGAGAATGTGATTTCCTTTCTTTTGAATTTGTATTTGCAATTTGCATAAAAATTCAACTTTCTACCTTTTTCTCAAACATATATCGTTTTTCCACCAAAAATGGCATAACGTGACGTCCTTAACCCTCGCCCTACGTGTGTGTGTGTGTGGGGGGGGGGACAGCCCCCCAGGTTTTTCTTGAATCTCTTTTTACGTCTGCGGCGCATCTTGATGACATTTTCAGTAGCTTAGTTAGCAATTATAAGTTTGCTATAAAAATTACATTGAAATTGGTTCAGTAGTTTGGGAGATAATGATGTTTTGATGACGTCATGTTAGTGGAAAAATGATAAATGTTTGCAAAAACGTAGAGAACAGTTTAAGCAAATTGCAAACGCAATTCAACAAATATAGAAACTAGCATTCCCTTTAAAATGGCAATCTCGGATTTCCACACTTTTGGTTTTGTGACTCCTAAAATAAAATAAAACTCTTTTTTTTAAAATCACCACAAAATCAAAATTTGCATAGATGTTATAAAAACAGGAATATATGTAAGATACACCGAAAATACTCAAACCCAATTGCAAAGCGATATCTCTATTTTTGACTGAGTGATGGCTCCATAAGTGTATGCAACTAATGACGTTTTGTATAACCTTTTTGGACTTTGTTTGACAAGGCACGAACCAATAATTACATTTTCTACATTTCTGACACAAAACTGGTCTAGGAACACGCCTTTTTATTTACATTTATGAATTTATAATTTTGAGGTTTTCTGACATAGCAATATCGCTGTTCTGGACGTGGTCGGTACGAGGTCACTCACTTGACCTGAAAGGTCATCCGTTGACCTGAAACCTCAAAATCGCATACCCTTAGATTCCTCTCATGACAGGCAACATGCTAGTTCTTACCGCATTGCCCTAAGTTGCTTGGTGTGGAAGTACACAGGGGGGCCTGTCAGCCCTCCCCGTACGGCTAAGGTGAAAAAGCTCCCGTAGTGTGAAGGTTAAAACATTATCTCCCAAAGTACTACATCAATTTCATTGACTTGTGGTGAGAAGACTTACAATTGATGTAGCATAAGGTTTGGAAAGTTTCGCGTCGACATCTCATAGTTTTAAAGTTATTGAGAAAATCTGGGAGTGGGTGTAGATTTTGCAACCCCCCCTCCCGTTAAACCTCCATTGGCTGGGGGGCAGTGTCCTAGCATTGGGAAATTTGGATGGATAACGACACTATGGATATTATTTTCCACTCTTTTTCCCGAGCTTTATTGTTAATTTTCCATTCCTTAATTTAATATGTATTGGATAATTGGAACCCTGATGCTGATGTATGGATGCAATGATGGAGACAGCCTGTGTAGGGAAAGACAGGTAAGAATTGGCATAGGTACCTAATAACTAATTCTGGTGAACGGGTAATTGAATATTGATAAAGCCGATAACATATGATTGTGTTGAATTTTTTACTCTTTCTGCTTATTTTTAGCCGGAATTGTCCTCTCTGCAGCACACCAGCTCCAAAGCAATCCTAGGACCCTGCTGCTGGGGGGGGAGTTTTTAGCCCACCTTCCGTGAATAACTTTTTAAATAGCTAAAAAAAACAATAGCGCCATCGACGTGAAACTTCAGGTAGCTTCACCGACTCCGCCCTATCATTTTTCGCCAGGATAGGAATCCTGTTGTTGACGTCCAAACGGACAATACAGTGAGAGGCGCATTGGCTGAGACCCGGTTACCGTCCGCAACTCGGAAGTAACCCATTTCAGGTATAATTCATCGGATTATCCAACTGGGTATGGCTGAACTCATTGCACCTCCAGCAGACTATCGGCGCCGGTCAACCGCGACCGCGCCCTACCGGAGCACGAAAACATTCCCTCTGCATATGCCCTGTTGAGCCGCAGGTCTAACACGTCAGTCGAGACTCCCTCTCCTCCCCACCAGCGGCTCCCGGTCCCCGCCAGCCGGCCCACCCGCGTGGCGTGCATCTGCACTCTCCCTGGACGTGCCCCTGCGCACCGCACGTCCAGCACCTGACCCCGGCCGACCCACGCGGTGACGTCACAGCACCGCGGGCGGTGCCGGCCGCCGTCGCACCACGTGACGGGTGGGGAGGCAGTCCGCCGGAGCGAATCGCCTGGACCACGCGAGACAATTCCGCGTCCTCGCCCCGCAGCTGTGCGAGCTCACCGCCTTCAGCTGCACCGCCCTCACTGACGTGCTGAACAGGCGCCGGCTGCGAAGCGCACGATGACAGAGCCCCATCTACACGCGGGGCATGATCCGGAAGTTTATCGACTGTTACTTCTGGAAACAGTAGGCGTAACTGACCGGATACTGCCGGGTTAATACCATAAAAAAACGACCTTTGATCAGCGCGGCTGCTACTGGAGTATCAGCATCAGTGCCCGGGAATGCACCGCGGAACAGTGAACGTAAGCTCGACAGGAACATACCGTATATATCCTCGGGATGCCTGCGCCGCTTCGCGAAGTTGTCCTGATGCCGCCCGGACGAATTCCCAAATTCCTATTGGAGTGCCGCCTTCATTACCTTCTCACAAAACACAAAGCACTGTCACGGAGGCAAAGACACAAGCACTCTTCAACGAATATGGGTTACAAAATGACCCACACACAGGGGCGGATCCTGGAAAGGGGAGGGAAAAGGAGCCATGCCCCCCAAGGTCCTGATACTATGATTTCCCCCCCCCCGCCACAAACGGTCGGACGTACAGTTGTAAAAATTGCCTTTGGAGCCGTCAAAATCCAGCTATCCACAGAGAAAACTTGAAAATTTCGCGCCGCTTCGCGGCATGACACAAAAAGCAATTGCTTATACAAATTTGGAAAATGGGAAAATGAATTAAGTGTCTGGCAGTCTCTGCTTGGCGGTACCTAATTGCTATCCCAGGGCCCATTCCATTAATAAAATATTAACTTTCAAGCGCGCTAATTGTTTAGCTAATCTGCCGAGTTCCGACAAAAGGCGACGCGAACGCAAAAACGCGGACATCGGCACCCGGGAACTGCTCCAGCGGTGCCCAACTTGCTGGACCGAAGAGCTATTAGTGAGACCAGGCCAGGACCATATCCCCAAGCCATCTCGCCCCAGGCTCCTGCAGATCCGCAGGGACCATTTATGTGCGGAACAGTTGTTCTGCTTTCGGAAAGTGCGAAAAAGTGCAGGGAACGCGCGCGGGAAGATACTTGTATTGAATGCCCCCCCCCCCCGATTCCTTTGAGGGGAGGCGGGGTGGCATTAGCCGCTGATGCCCCCCCCCCCCCCCCTCCTGGATCCGCCAGTATAAATAAGGAGCGCAACATTATAATTTTTACATTTGTATTTACTCATAAAATACGTGAAATAAAGTGGAAGTCAGCGAGGCAGCGAGGCGTAAAGACAGCGAGGCACCTTCGTGGAAATTTTGCATCCCGATAGCTATTTCGTATACCGGGCTCTTTAACTCTCGCCCTACATTCATTTACAGCCCCCCCCCCCACCCCTGAGGTTTTTCTTGAATAACTTTGTACACATGCAGTGTTTCTTACTGCAATTTTTGGCAGTTGAGTTTACAACAATTATACGTATGCTGTAAACAAATAATTGAAATTAATTGAGTGGTTTGGGAGATAATCATGTTTTGATGACGTCATGTTGGTGGAAAAAGATACATATTTTAAAATGGCTGAAAACAGACTTTTAAAGGAAATTGGAAACGCAATTCACCAAAGATACAAAATGGCATTCTCTTTAAAAAGGCAATCTCTGATTTTCACAATTTTGGGTTTTTGACCACTCATTTTTTTTTTAAATCCCCACAAAATCAAAATTTTCACAAATGTTAAAGAAGGAATATATGTGAGATAAATGAGTATGGACAACACCCATAACAAATTTCAAAGCAATATCTTCATGTTTGACAGTGATGGCTCCCTAAGTGTAAGAAATTGATGACGTCATTATTTTAATAACTTTTTTGACCTTTTTTTACAAGATACGAACAAAAAATTACCTTTTCTGTATTTCTGATCTAAAACTGGTCTAGGGACATGTTTTTATTTACATTTATCAATTTCTAATTTTGAGGTTTTCTGAAGAGCAAAATCGCTGTTCTTGACGTGGTAAATCCGAGGTCATTCACTTCACCTGGAAGGTCACCCATTGACCTGCAACCTCAATATTGCATACTGTTGGACTCCTTTCATGAAAGGCAACATGCTGGTTCTTACCGCATTGCTCTACCTTGCTTGGTTTGGAAGTTAACCCGCGAGTTACTGGGGTATATTTCATAACGCGACTTACTGGGGGGGGGGGGGGCTATTTTTTGCCCCCCCCCCCTCTGATCTCCGGAACTACTGGACCGAATGTAAAAATTCAAAAGGTATTCGATAGCCCTGGGAAATTTATCGAGGGAAACATAATATTGTTGACCTCGGGGTCACCGATGACGTCACAGGTCAGGTCAAGTACAAAATGTTTGACCGTGTCAAAAGGTCTCTATGGATGGAATTGTCGCGCAAAATTGCGATATTAAACGCATAAGCTGTTGATAAATCGGTATGATTCGTGTGTCTGACACTTCTAAGTACCTTTCTAAGCTGTTTATGACCTTGGGTCAGGTCAAGGTCATCCGAGGTCACGAGGTCAAACTGCAGATTACGGGCATTAGGCGTTGTAACACATGTTTATGGGTTTGTTTTTCGTCTACAACGCGATAAATGACCTTAGAACATTGTTTGTTCCATATAAATAGAAATAAAAAGCAAAAATGGAAATGCGTTTTTTGTCATAGTAATGCTGTGAGAAGTGGTCGATATTTGTCATTTAAAGGTCATAACTCGGTCAATTTTAAAGATATCGACTTTAAATTTGGTACAAATATTCACCGCATACGTCTCGATCACATATATTCCGGTTTTTTGAAAATTCTGATTTTTTCTTGAACATTTTGTAAAAAAAAAATGTCTTTGGATTTCTCAAAATTTTGAATTAAAAACAAACTCAAAAATCCCAGATAGCAGTTTGATAGCCCGGTCTATTGTCAGTAATTCGATATAATACAATTTAGTTTATCTTAAATATCGTACTTTTGACAGCGTTTTCCGCAAACCATTATTTTGCAACAAAAACCGAAGAACATGACGTCACTCAGACGTCATTCCCGGTTGACCTATCATAGCCTCATATTTTTAATTTTGCCAACATGTGTAGAATTGATGTAAGAGAAGTTACTGCAAGTTTGGTGACGATACAGGTGTTTGTTTAGGAGTTATTGCAAAATAACGGGAGGGGGGGGCAAAAAATAGCCCCCCAGTAACTCTCGGGTTAACCCGCGACTTACTGGGGGTATTTTTTGCCCCCCTCCCGTTATTTTGCAATAACTCCCAAACCAACATCGGTATCGTCACTATACTTGCAGTACCTTCTCTCACATCAATTCTACAAATGTTGGAAAAAGGTAAAATATGAGGTTATGATAGGTCAACCGGAAATGACGTCAGAGTGACGTCATGTTCTTCGATTTTTTTTGCAAAATAATGGTTTGCGGAAAACGCTGTCACAGGTACGATGTTTGAGATAAACGCAATTGTCTTAAACCAAATTACTGGGAATAGACCTAGCTATCCAACTGCTATCTCGGAATTGTTAGTTCTTTTGAAATTCAAAATGTTGAGAAATCCAAATACATTTGTTTTTGTTTTTACAAAATTGTCAAGAAAAAAAAAACAGAATGATCCAAAATCCGGAATATATGTGATTGAGACTGTGCGGTGAATAGGTGTACCAAATTTGAAGTCGATATCTTAAAAATGGCTGACTTATAACCTTTAAATGACAAAAATCGACCTCCTCTCTCAGCATTACTATGCATAAAAAACGCATTTCCGTTTTTCCTTTTTTTAACTTTTACTTCCATTTATATAAAACAAACAATGTTCTAAGGTCAGTTTTGGCGTTCTAGATGAAAAAACCCATAAACTTGTGTTACAACGCCTAATGACCGTAATCTGCAGTTTGACCTCGTGACCTTGGATGACCTTGACCTGACCCAAGGTCATAAACAGCTTAGAAAGGTACTTAGAAGTGTCAGACACACCAATCATACCGATTTATCGACAGCTTATGCGTTAAATATAGCATTTTTGCGAGACAATTCTATCCATCGAGACCTTTTGACACGGTCAAACATTTTGTACTTGACCTGACCTGTGACGTCATCGGTGATCCCGAGGTCAACAATATTATGTTTCCCTCAATATATTTCCCAGGGCTATCGAATGCCGTTTGAATTTTTACATTCGGTCCAGTAGTTCCAAAGATCCGAGGGGGGGGGGTGGGGGAATAGCCCCCCCCCTCCCCATCCAGTATTTCGCGTTATGAAATATACCCCAGTAACTCGCGGGTTTACAGGGGAGGCTTGTCAGCCCCCCACCCCCCCCCCCCCCGTAGGGCGAAGGTGAAAAAAGCTCCGGTAGGGAGAGGGTTAAGGGTCCTTTAACTGACTATAGCTACATTGTCATCATGAACATGTAAACTTTGCTTTTTACGACACCTACTTCAGTGTATATTGTCATATGCATTATGCATACCGTACCAGTAAGACGCCTTAACCCTCGCCCTACGGGATCTTTTTTCACCTTCGCCCTACGGGGGGGGGGGCTGACAGCCCCCCCCCCCCCCCCCCCCCACTGTTAACCCGCGCACTGCAGGGGCTTTGCGCCGAACACAAACTGCAGGGGGGGTTGATTTCCGCCCTCCCCTAAGATCTTGAAAACTACGCTACGTAGCGAGAAGCAGAAAACGGCATTTGATAGCTTGATACATGTTCTATCGAAAGTATTAAGTATTGTTTTAGGTCAGGTCAAAATTGAGGTCACCAGAGGTCATCAAAGGTCACATTTTCCAGTTTTTCCTGTTTTAGGACATTGCTCACGTGTTTTTGCTAAATCGTTTTTCGCTATTAACTTTTTATGTAACAAAAAGAAACGGAAACCTGTTTACGCCATTGTGTTTATCTTGTCAAATGATATATATGGTGACCTTGTTAAGTCAACCTAAACATTTGACCTCAGGTCAAGGTCAAGTGGTGACCCAAGTATGACATGTTGCATATAGGAAGACGTGTCTCGACGAGACAAACACATTGATGTCTGTTTCTCTCCTCTATCTTCATTATGTCGGGAGTTATTGACAAAAAAGTGATGGTGCCCTCGCATGACCTCAAATGACCCAATAGGGGTCACTGAACAAAAATTACACTTGGATCATCAAGAATATCCTATAATAACATGATCCAGAAGTAATTGGACTAATATCATGCATATCCTTAGCATTTGTATATTTCCCCATTGACTTATTATGGGGAGGCTACGAAATTAACCTGAGCTTATGTCACCGATATCAAAATTCCGAGATACACGAATTGTAAGTACTTATGCTTTCGTGACATCCTGTAAGTTTCAAACTGATCGGTGAAAAACTCTGGCTTTGGCACAACTGCAAACATTTTTGGAGGTGGGGTCACTTGATCTGGTCTGGTGACCTGACCTGAGATGACCCGAGGATATTTTTTTCGAAGTGTGCGAAATTGATGTCCTAACAGGTGTGCGAAAACCCGGCGACGCTGCGCGCCGCCGTTTTTTCGCTATCTTTGAAAAACCTGAGGGAGGGGGGGGGGGCAGAAATCAACCCCCCTGCAGTGCGCGGGTTAACTTCCAAACCATGAAATTTAGAGCAATGCGGTAAATGCGGTAAAATGCGGTAAATGTAAATAAAAAGGCATGCTCCTAGACCAGTTTTGGCTCAGAAATACAAAAAAGGTAAATATGTGTTCGTATCTTGTCCACAAATGTAAAAAAAGAGTTATTTTAAAAATGACGTCATCAGTTTCTTATACTTAGGAAGCCATCACTCAGTCAAAGATGAAGATATTGCTTTGAAATTTGGTATGGGTGTTGGCCATAGTCAGTTCGCTCACATATATTCCGGTTTTTCTAATATCTTTGAGAGATAAAAATATTTTGTTGGGATTTCAGTTTTTTTCATTTTAGGGATCAAAAATCCAAAATTTTGAAAATCAAAGATTGCCATTTTAAAGAGAATACCATTTTGCATCTTTGGTGAATTGCGTTTGAAATTTGCTTTAAAGCTCTGTTTTGTTCGATTTTTCCAATATTTATATTTTGTTACCAACATGACGTCATCAAAACATTATTATCTCCCAAACTTCTTGCCCAATTTCAATTACATTATGGCAGCCTACGTATAATCGTTGTAAAATCAGTTACCAAAAATTTCAGCGAAGTGGACTCTATGTGTCAAAAGTTATTCAAGAAAAAACTCAGGGGGGGCCTGTTAGCCCCCCCCCCCGTAGGGCGAGGGTTAATCGGCGACGGACGAGCGAGCCCGTAGAAACACTATAAGGTTTCTGAGTTACCGAACAGGGGTGTGCCCTGTGCAGTTGCACGTGTGCACGTGGAGTGTAACCCAGAGTTTGACTTGCGTGACATTGCCAGTTGTGTGGTCTCAAACCACACACCAAATTTAAGCTTAATCGTTCCAGCCGTTTCTGAGTTACGGAAAATGGGGTGTGCACTTACGCACGTCCAGCGTGACACAGAGTTAAACTTGCGTGACATTGCCAGTGTTGTGGTCTCAAACCACACACCAAGTTTCAGCTTAATCGGTCCAGCCGTTTGTCAGCTATAGCAGGATAACGATGTCTGACACCCCTGACGCGGCACGTCCCATGCGCCATGCTGACCCCTCACGGGAGACGAAACATGTAAATAACATAATTGATTGAATATCATCTGATGGCGAAGACCGCTTGTCAATCGGATGCGGGATTCCAAAAATATAAGCTCCTCAAAAGCGTAATGATCGTTATGGTCGGTTGCTTATATGTGATAGAAATCCCGTATTCAGTGAGGACTCGCGAGCGTTTCGCGCTCGCTCGTAATATGTAATCCGAGCAATTACTTTACCACCAGCAAGACAGCGCCAATATTCATTGTGACGTTTCTAAGACACGTTTAGATCTAAATCGAATTGACACATGACGGAAATCAGGCTTACACGCGGGTGTTTCCATCAGCGTACAAAGGAAAGATGGTGAAATACATTCGGGATGATGCATGCTGGTGTAGCTCCAGAGGCTGGATTACGACAGACCTGTGGAAGCCTGGCTTTAGCCATACAATGGCAGAGCGTGAAGCACGACACATGGTATTTCTGTAGAAAACAGTGTCGCTTGACGCTTGGAACAAGAGATAGGGGAACAGGTCATGAGGGTACACAATGCGTTCTGTTAATTTATGACATTTGTTTTGTGCTAGTTTTGAAGTTCAAAATGTACATTTTCGAAATAAAATAACCTTCAAACGACAAGAGTAGAAAGAAAGATAGACGGCAGTAGATACACAGTCGCACACCGCACGGTGCAGCAGGCACACACGGACAATATACACTCGACCCCGAGTGTCGATCGGCATCGGCACTGCACTAGAGTCGCACACCGCACGGTGCAGCAACTGCCAAGCCCGATAGCCCGACGCATGTAGTCAACGCTTCACACGTATGTCTCTCAAAATAAGCAGACACAGATGCAGGTGACAGTAGTGGGCAGGTTTTCCGGTGTCTATCCACACGCCGCATCTCAATAGGCCTCTGTGTACAGGTGCGTCAGCGGTGGCGACACTGACGCCAGGACAGCATGCCAGCCACATAGAGCCAACAGTTGTTTGAACAGTTAATCCGTTTGATCCAGTTAATCTACCTGCACAGTCTAGCTGGCGTGCGCTCTGTAACAGCCATGTGTACCGCACCGCACTGTCTGCTCCGTACCACCTCGCCGGCATGAGTACAGACAAGTGTGTGTATTTGTTTGTTTGACGTAATCGCCGACGGGTGGGGCAGTTTATGATGAATACGACCTTTGGTTGACTTTGATGGGTGTCGTGACGCGGGACCGGCCACCGCACTGGTCGGGAGTAGGGTCACAGGGCGGCGCGCCGCTGTTTTGGTACCGCTGCTTAACGCCTGAAGACGCCCGGCGTGAGCAGGGCTCTCTGAGCAGGGCTCTGGGCTCTGGACAGGGCGGGTTAATCCAAGACGCATTTATAGGACTGTTGAAATACTGCCTAAAGTAGGCTTTGCGAATATCGTCAACTTGCAGGCAAACCGAACACAGTTTACTTAACATTGAGAGTAGTCAAATAATTGATTTGACGTTTTTCCAGACTGCAGACAAAACAAAACAGGTCTGGCAATTCCGAGATCACTCCCCAATTAACCAGGCGCCAAGCCCCTTCTTTGAAATGGAAAACAGAACGCAAACGCAGCCGCGGGTAAGGGTCGTAATTGTACGATTTTGCATAGTGGTTTCGTCTTTATGGTCAGTGCTACGTTCAGGGGATACTCCAGCGTCCTTGCCGCACGTGGCTTCTGAATTACTATTTCGGTCCCTTGGAAGGGGTAACGGGTTGGCGCCGTTATTTGAAGCGAACCGCTCGGCAATGAAAACATCCCAGTTCCAGGAAGAGGACCGAAAACAGGCCGCAAACGGCCGTATGACCAGATTTCTGGTGTGTTTCGACCATGATAGTCATTATGTATATAGAGCTGGTAAACGTGTTGTCTGGGGACTAGTTGTACTAGTTGGACAAGAGACATACATCTCTTGTCCATTGTCCATGCCTGCCCGAACGCGACTGCCAGGCTGTTCTTGCATTCCGTCATTCGTGTCCAGAGCAGTGATTAAAGTGTCTTTTTCTCTCGTTTTCCGTTTATTTCAATAAACAACAACCACACAAGCAGCACGGTGACGGGTTACAAGAATAGACGCCGGCAAGATATCAATCAGCTTCGAGGCCAGAATACAGGCTGGCATGACTTTTAACAGGCAGCGAGGTCAGGTCGGGTCAATCTCGCAACGACGCAGGCGTATATTCAGCCGACAGTGTCCAGTTTCGCTGTGTGTCGCTGATAGACAGCATGCCTGACAGGCTTCAGGAAGCCGTGCCTCGCCCGCTGCTGCCGGCCGGGGCGTATCGTGTTTATTATGAACTACACTGCCAGCCATTATCAACAGGTGACCAGGAGTGCCTCTGCCCTCAATCCCTACGACGCATACCACCTCACGTCAACACCAGAGAAGACAAAAAGAGAAGTCCCAGCAATCCCAGCTGAATGGAATGAAAATGGAAACAAACGTAAAGAAGTATACGGAGAAAACTAGGCTGGGTGTTTGGCGTTGTGATATAAAAAGGCGTGCTTTGCGCATGTATACAAACACGCATGAGTTTTCGGTAAATGTACGCCACGCCACCACATCAACACTAAACAGGGATAACGCCAAGGTAGACAAGTCTGACAACACAAGCAAACGATCGCCATTTACCGGCATCCAATGTATAGCCGTTATAGCCGCAGATGCTCCAATCATCACTCGGAGCTTCCGAGCAGCAGTTCAGTATACAGGTAATGCGCGGCATTGGGTCTGTTCACGTCTCTTCGTGTGCCCGCGAGTGAGCGCGTTTTTCTGTGTATGAGATCTAGGCATATTGCATTCGCATGCTAGATCTCGTCATGGCTTACGTATGCGCGTATGTGTGCGTGTGAGGGAACTGGAGGATGTTTTACCTAGTCTACAAGTTACACACATGCATTTCGTTACGTCACTCTATAGTTGTGTGCAATGTATGTATGTACACACATCGTTGGATGTCCCAGTTTTGTGCGATATCCTGAACAAATACCTACCACATATGTACATACAATATTGTTAATGTTGCTTGTCTTGCAGTCGCGTGTATTTTCGGTTTTTACCAAAAATTCCACAAATGCTGATATCGCTAAAGAAATCATAACCACAACTATGTACTCTACGAGAGTGATGATAACTGCCAAAAAGGGAACTTAGTTTAATATTGTACCTATGTTGTCTTCAAGAGTGAGTGTTGTAGCTTAGTGCGCACTTCAATAGCATTCAGTTGGGCGACACTAATTTCGGACGTCATTGCAACCGATTCAGACCGTTGCTAGTGTTAGTTAACTCGCAAAAGTGCCTTAGTCCGCTATTAGTTTCTGAACGCTAAGTCTCTCGCTCCGTTATGGAACATCACATGGTCCAGCCATCAGAACCACGATATCAAATCGTCTCAGTTGAAGAACACCGTGTGGCAATGTGGTAAGGATACAAACTGCACATAAATGAGTGCAGGGACACATTACTGATACAGTGTCCGCAACAAGACACATTTGTCATGTTCTTGGCATGCCAAAATTGTCGGTGTCGTTCAACAGTGAACTTAAATGCTATTTTGTTTGCAGTATGTGCTGACGAATAAAATGGACGAGAAAAACAGCGCAATGTGGTTAAATAACAGCAGGTGTTCCATAATATTATCAGCATACTCATCCCGCGTCGGAAGCCCATTCTGATGAATTAAACATGGAAGTTATACAAACATACAGATAAGGTGAAGGTACATACATTGCTAACATTGCACGGTTGCACAGGTAAATTAATACACCCATCATTTGCCGAATATGGTTCTGGCAAAAGGAGGTCGTTTCCGAGCATATTTGTGATAGGTGTCCACCTCAAATACATTTCGAAACAAAATAATTTTCCGGTGGACTTCAAAATGAGGAACGACCAGAAGCCACACTTACTCGCGCCGTGCCGGTGCTCGGTGCCACCTTCGCTGTGCTGGGGGGTCTGAACCCCCCGTCGGACTCGGCCTCTTTGGGGAGTAAGAGAAAACCGAAAATGCTGTTCGATAGTTAATTGAAATTCGAGCCAAAACTATTTCAGTCGTTTCTGGCTCAATTCAATATTGCGGTTTAAGGATTAAGGATTAAGGAGTCGTGGTGGTTAGCTCAGTGACAAAGAACTGTACCAGGACAATTAAGTACGTGAGGATGGTGGCTGAGATGGCCAGCAGTGTCGGCCGCTGCAGCCGGAACAGGCCCAGGTCACCGAGCGTGTCCAGGTCACGGCCGACGGTGTCCCGGAACAGACTCAGCTCCTGCTGCAGCCCCGGCCGCTGCCACTCTGAGCGCAGCAGCAGGTCGCGGGTCTCACTGACGACGTTCAGCGTTCGCTGTGTCATCTCACACGGTAAGGCAACGGCCACCGCCGCACCGTATAGGTACATGGCAATCAACGGACCCAAACCGAGAAACTCACCGGTTTGAATGCTGCCGATCACTTGCATCGACATGGCGACCAGTTGAAGTGTGCCGGAAAACATTAGCGTGATCAGCTCAGGGGACATGATGCCAGTCAGACGAGCAAACGCCCTAGACAGCTCGTCCTGCAGCGACCTCAACTGATAGAGCACCAGGCGATCTGGGTGGCGTTCTCCGTCCACCACGGCTCTCAGCTCCAGGTTGATGGCAGAAAAGCCGCTGGATATATGCAGAGCCGCAAATACAAGCTTAAAGGGGATAAGATAAACGCTGAAAAGAAACATCCAAAAAAGCAACACATGGCCGAGTATCAGCAGGCAACTGGAGACAGTGACACAATTACGCTTCCAAGGCACACCATAGAAGGCCATGAAACATGTGATTCCCATCAGTCCAATGGAAGCAACCAGTAGCCAGTTGCAACGTTTACGCAGCTTTTCAGCGCAATCCGCGGATCCATGTAGGGTGGTGCGTTCCATTAGATTCCCGATGGCCAAAAGCAGTTCGCCGTAGGGGCGGCGTCCGGCTACAAAACAGATCACCAGGGACAGCCACATCAAGAAAAACTGCAGGCCGAAGAAGGCCGTCAGCGAGGCAGCGAAGACTGCTGTCTTGCCTGCAGCCAGCATACCGAGTCCGTACGTGAACATGGTTAGCACAAGCACGGCGGCAGGGACTGTGTTCAGGACACCGACAAAGCCAGTGTACAGCACGCCCCTCCATCCGCCGCCGGCGCCAGTCAGAGCCGTGGCCCGCAGCAGTTGGAGCAGGATCCGCGCCGCCAGGGAGTCGCGGTGTCCCCCGGTCCCGGCTGCGGCTCCACCCCGGCCACGTCCGGAGGCTGACGCCGCGTCCTGCCAGCCAGTGGCCATCTTCACCTGCTCTCCAGTCGCGCTACCCGACGACACCGCCATGGCTACTCGGCGACGTGAGGACGAGGATGCTCTCTTGACAGCGGCTGCAGGTGCCAGCAGGCCTGGTGCTTCAGCAGTGGATAGAGTGGGCCTATGCTGGCTCTTATAATACAGACGACGGCCAGTCACCGGTGTTGACGGCAGCAGCAGCTTCAATTATTGGTCAGAGTCCATACAGGCAGCAGCTTCAAGTAGTGGTCAGAGTTCATGAAGGCAGCAGCTTCTAACAGCGGTCAGAGTCCATCCGGGCAGCAGCTTCCAACAGCGGAGTCCATCCAGCACATCTCTAATACAGATATCAGAGTTGCTTCCCAGTCTGTCTGTGCTCAGAAAATGGCCGGCTAATATGTGCCGCCTTACCAGCACTGACAGCCAGTCTGGGGGTCAGACTGTCTTCACCGGTCCTGTGCGTCAGACGACTTGACCTGACCCGTCTCACAGCCAACCACAGCCGACGAGAACCGCCTGCCTTCTGAACGCTATGTTCGGCCGCTTCGCTATGGCATCGACTGATGGACAGCAAACAACTCCGCAGCGCCACTTCGCCAACGCCGCCGGCAAAAGGCATCGATAATCCATAATCCACGACTTGCGCAAATGTGATGAGGTCGACCTTACAGACCGGTACGGCTACAGTGTTTGCAGATTGTCTGTTATCGCGGCGATGGATGACATGCCACCATGGTATAGCTGCGACGCCAAAGTCAAACCAGTCATCGCCGTCAGCGGGCGCCGCCGTGCAAAGTGCAAACAACTAAACACCGTGCAGAGAACCAAACAAACGGCCGCAAGTAACGTAGATCATATTGACCATGTTATTATGAAGTCAACCCGGCCAAAAAGGCTGGCTGCCAAATGCCGACGATGACATACGGTCAGCGCAATGCCATAGGTCGCATTCATTCCTCGCGGCGCAAAGGCACATTAATTGCTTCTAGCTGCTGTTGGTCGACGTGCCGGTCAACACGATATTATAGATCGCACTCAGTCTGTACGGTGCAAGGACGAAAGTCATTGCTTCTAATAGCCGATGCGGCAGTGAACTGCGGCAAGTAGTCCAACACGTTATAATCGTCACATTCAGTCTGTTGCTGTCAAAACAATGCTTTGATTTCATATGATCGGAAAATGTCGAATTGTGGATTTTTTCTTCTTTAAACTAATCGAGAAGTTATATTTTCGTTAAACCAATCGAGAAGTGAGAATTTAACCCGCGAGTGACTGGGGTATATTTCATAACGCAACTTACTGGGGGGGGGGGGTATTTTTTGCCCCCCCCCCCCCCCCTCCTCGGATCTCCGGAACTACTGGACCGAATGCAAAAATTAACACGGCATTCGATAGCCCTGGGAAATTTATTGAGGGAAACATATTATTGTTGACCTCGGGGTCACCGATGACGTCACAGGTCAGGTCAAGTACAAAATGTTTGACTGTGTCAAAAGGTCTCGATGGATGGAATTGTCGCGCAAAATTGCGATATTAAACGCATAAGCTGTAGATAAATCGGTATGTTTCGTGTGTCTGACACTTCTAAGTGCCTTTCTAAGCTGTTTATGACCTTGGGTCAGGTCAAGGTCATCCGAGGTCACGAGGTCAAACTGCAAATTACGGTTATTAGGCGTTGTAACACATGTTTATGGGTTTGTTAATCGTCTAGAACGCGTAAAATGACCTTAGAACATTGTTTGTTCCATATAAATAGAATTAAAAAGCAAAAATAGAAATGCGTTTTTTATGCATAGTAATGCTGTGAGAGGTGGTCGATTTTTGTCATTTAAAGGTTATAACTCAGTCATTTTTGAAGGTATCGACTTCAAATTCGGTACACATATTCACCGCACACGTCTCGATCACATATATTCCGTTTTTTGATAATTTTGATTTTTTCTTGAAAATTTTGTAAAAACAAAACAAAAATGTATTTGGATTTCTCAAAATTTTGAATTAAAAAAAACTGAAAAATCCGAGAAGGCATTTTCATAGCTCGGTCTATTGTTAGTAATTTTATTTTAAACAATTTAGTTTATCTCCAATATCGGACCTCTGACTGCGTTTTCCGCAAACCATTATTTTGCAACAAAAACCGAAGAACATGACGTCACTCTGACGTCATTTCCGATTGACCTATCATAGCCTCATATTTTTTATTTTGCCAACATGTGTAGAATTGATGTGAGAGATGGTAATGCAGGTTTAGTGAAGATACCGGTGTTCGTTTAGGAGTCATTGCAAAATAACGGGAGGAGGCGGGGCAAAAAATAGCCCCCCCCCAGTAAGTCGCGGGTTAAGAACACCCGCGCCGCATTCGCTTGTGCCAGGGTTAACGGCTATTAGCCGTTTTCACGAAATATTTTAAGTTTGGGGCGATTGGGGCGTTTGGGGCGTTTGGGGCGTTTGGGGCGATTGGGTCTATAGCTCGTATGAACGCGGCTTTTCTCGGTGATTTTTTATATCAATCGCAACTTTATGAATTATTGCATTTTTCTGGAAATTCCAATTTCATGATAACACCATAGTTTACTTAAAATTAACAATTTCATCTTAAACTATCTCTGGTGATGCCAGATGGCTGTGGCGGTTTGGGGCATTTGGTGTGACTCCATCTTGCTCGAATCCCGGAAGTGCGGGGCTCGGAAAATGGTCATATTTTGCAACGACATGGTTTTCAGGAATAATAGTTTATTTTAATGAAAACTAGATTAATTAGTCCATTCATATTGTCAGTCATATTCACTTTTAAAGCAAGGATTAATGATAATTAGCGATTACACATATGCAAGTAGTTTTAATGGAATCGGGATGGGATGGACTATATTTAGAAAAAGCACCAGGATCTAAATAGTAGCTGGCCGCGGGGCAGGTCACTCCAGTTAATGCCTTTTTTTCCTGTCCAGTGGGTGGTATGGTCCTTGCATATATGTGGGGGAAAACCCCATATAATAAGAAACAGGTAAGATCAGAGACCATACCCATCGATATCACCATACCTTCATTTCCATTGGAAGTGTGTAGCCGTAGGTCGCGTCCTGTCCTAGGCCACCGTATACGGGTGGAATGACGCGTAGCGCCCTATTATCTAGAGTCATCGCAGGTGCACGGGTGCGCCGCGTCCTTTCCTAGTTCGCAGGCGTAATGGGTACGGGAGTGCCGCGTCCTCTCTAGGTCGCAGGCGTAATGGGTACGGGGAGTGCTGCGTCCTTTCCTAGGTCGCAGGCGTAATGGGTACGGGGAGTGCTGCGTCCTTTCCTAGGTCGCAGGCGTAATGGGTACGGGGAGTGCTGCGTCCTTTCCTAGGTCGCAGGCGTAATGGGTACGGGGAGTGCCGCGTCCTTCCCTAGGTCGCAGGCGTAATGGGTACGGGGAGTGCTGCGTCCTTTCCTAGGTCGCAGGCGTAATGGGTACGGGGAGTGCTGCGTCCTTTCCTAGGTCGCAGGCGCATGGGTACAGGGTTAGCTGGTACGTCGCGTCCCCTCCCTAGGGCACATGAGTATGGCAAGAGGTGCAAGTTAGTGGCGAGACGACTGTGTTGGAAGATGGCCGTTTTAGAGCTTGCCAGCAAATGGCGACTGTAAGATGAAGTCAAGGACAAAATCTTTGAGTACTGGATCGTCGTTGCCGAGTAGCGTCTGAAGAGACAAATCAAGGCGACGCACGGATAGGTAGTTGATGATGCGTTGGCGGCTTCGTCCTAGCACGTTACAACCGACCAGGATGTGTTCCACTGATAAACGCGTATTGCAAGACTCACAGTTGGGAGGTTCAGTACGAGCAAATATGTGACTATGGGTGAGGCGGGTGTGTCCACATCTCAGACGTGACAACATCACCTCCCTCTCCCTGTTGTGCTGGAAGCATGTATCCCACACACTCAGTTTAGGCTTGATCCTGTACATGTGGTTAGCACGCGACTCGTCTCACTGGCGCTGTAAGAATGTTCCGTAGCGGACATTGATGAGATGAAGTACATCGCTCACCGGTAGTGGCTCCACCAATGGAGCTGGTAACGAAGCACCTTCGTTTGCAAGGGTGTCAGCGAGGACATTCCCTGGGATCCCGCGGTGCCCCGGGATCCAGAGGAAGGTTACATGCTGGCCATCGGATAGCGAAAGGACAAGTTCATGAATATCGTACACTCCTGGATGCACAGTCATTCGTTTTATCGAGCGCCTGGACGGATGCTTTAGAGTCAGTGCAGATTGTGGCCTGGGGAACGTGCTTGTCTCTGATATGCCATAAAGCCCGTTTAATCGCATACACTTCAGCAGAGAAAACCGTGCTATGATCAGGTAGATACGCAGTAAACCTGAAATCAGGTCCAGACGCAGCGGATCCTACCTGATTGCCGTTAGCAGAACCATCGGTAAAGTAGAATGCTGACTCACTGTTATTGCTCTTATATTCCTGGAAAGCCATTTGAACCTCAGCAGGGGAAAGGTCTGCTTTTTTGACAGTGAACAAATACAATATCGAGAGATCATTGTAGTTCCAGAATGGTGACAACAGCGGGTGTTGGGCCACTTGTACGCACGGAAGGTCGAAGGCTCGTCGTGCTTGTTTTAAGGCATCGGCTAGGAAACTAGGTCTCCTCAGCGGTCTTCGTGTATGTGGTCTGTTTGCCTCCAGTGCACCAACCGCTGCATGGTTTGGTTCACTTTTAGCTTTAAAGTAGAAGCGAAGGAGGAGGAAAAGGCGCCGATCTGCCAGAGCTGGAAGATAGGTGTCGGCTCGAAGAGGAAACGGGGGGTGGCATGACCCCCACTTTTAATAATTTTTCATTTTTATGTTAACCCGCGGCGTGGTGGGGGAGGGGCGTGTATACGCCCTTAAGGTTTTTCGAGGATAGCGAAAAAACGGTCGCGCGCCGTTTTTGCCGTTTCAAAAACGGCGCACGGCGCACAGCGCCTCCGTTTCAAAAACGGTACACGGCGCACAGCGCCGCCGTTTAAAAAAAAAACTGAGCATGGCGCACAGCGCCGCCGTTTCAGCCGCCGTTTTTGGCACATCTGTTCAGGCATCAATTACCCACATTGTGTGCAACGGGTCATCTCAGGTCAGGTCACGTGATCACACCTCCAAATAAGTTTGCGGTCGTACCACAGCCACTGTTTTTGGCCGATCGGTTTCAAACTTACAGGATTGCATAAGGTCATGGGTACCTACAATACGGAAATCTCAGATTTTAAATATCGGTGACCTAAGGTCGCCGGTGAAGTCAATTTTGTAACCTCCCATTATCAGTGTTTTTTTCCGGAATAAATGTGTTTTTTTTATCGTCGAGACACATCTCCCAAAATGCAACATGACCTACTTGGGTCGTCACTTGACCTTGACCTGAGGTCAAAGTTCTAAGCTGACCTAAACTGGTCCAAATGAATGTGATTCGAAGCGTTTGACGAGACGAACATGATTGCGTCAAAATCATTGCCGTATCTGTATTAGGTAAACAGTTATTTGCAAACGTTTTTCCAATTTGTTTTACATTTGATGACCTCTGGAGCCGGGTGGCTCAGTTGGTAGAGCGTCTAACTCGGAATCTAAGGGTTCCGGGTTCGAGTCTGGCTACTGGCGCAAGTCATTCGGTTCCCCGCCCCGGAGGGAGTGGTTCTCTTCCCCTACTGCGGCGACATATAGCTATAGGCTGGACTACGGGGTGGGCGAAAACAACTCCCCTCCCACCCCCCCCCAAACAAAAATGGATGTCGGCGCGGTTTCTGTCGAGTGCCCGGGACGGAAGCCGTGCTGGGTGGGGGAGAGGAGGTGGTGCAGGGAAAGGTAGCCATATAGCTGCTGGTGCACTGCACGCTCTACTATCTTGGCTATGACAGGAACGATGGATATAGGACGGCAGATAGAAGGTTGCGTGTGGTCACCGGATTTGAAGATAGAATAGACAATTGAATGTTTCCAGGACATAGGGACGTCGGATAGGATGAGGCTAGAGTTGATCAGGTGGAGAAATATCGACCCGATGATGTTCCGATGACCGATGACGAGTTCGACATGGTAGACACGATGACACACAGCTCGGTGAGAGTGAGAGGGGTGAGCGATAAAGCGCAGGCACCGACCCGCGGGAGGCGACAGAGGATCTGAGTGGCTCCCAAAACAGCCACCTCACCAGCCACACGGGGCCCACGCTTACAAAATATGAGATAAGCTCATCTGGTGTCGCGTTTGGAGTCACTCTCTCCGGCTTTCCACTTCCCAAAACGGGAACGAGGCAGCGCCAAACCGATCTCGTGCCGGCCTCCTGGATCCGCCTTAGTGCACCCTCGCGCGTGACGCGTTGGAGGGTGGAGCGCACGGCCCGGTTCAGGTCCCGGTAGGGGACGGACCCGTGCCTGTAGCGGGCCAGCGCGTCACGGCGGCGAGCCATCAGTTCCCTGGTGTCATCAGATATGGCAGGGGCGTGGGATCTATGGATGTGAGTGGCTCTGATGGGCGCGTGCGAGTCTAAGATGGGGATAACCACACTGAGAAAACGCTGTCGTTTCTCAGTCACGGTAAGAGATAAAAAGACGGTGGTCCAGTCGGCATTGAACAGGTCACGCTGAAAGGTTGGCACGTCAATCCTTCGAAGGCACCTGGTGCGAACAACGACAGGCTGCAGACGAGACCTCGTTACGGAGATAAGAGCGCGGACAAATCTGTGCGGACTAAAATGGAAAAAGCGGGTGCCACAGCGGCTGACTAGGTCGTTACTGGTCACGGCTAAAATATCCAAAAGGGAGCCAGACGAGTAGGTAAAAGAGGAACACATTGTAATGGAGAGAAATCCGACACAAATTGGGTCAGACAGGTCTTGGCGGGGTGACTGATGGGTTTGAGTAAATCACAGTTAAGGTCAACGAACAGCACGATCTTGACAGACGGAAAGTTCATCACTAGGTGCTGGAACTGGCCCTCGAGGTCGGTGAAATCGGCCTTCAGGTCGGCGACGGCATGCCGGGGAGGCCGGTAAACGCTTCCGAAGATGATCTGCCTTTTAACGTCTGGTTTCAGAGGAGTCCAGAGGGACTCCAGCTTGCTCCTCGGGTGGTCGGCGGCACCCACCTTCACTCGCGTCACGTTTAGTCCCTCCCGGACGAGCACTGCCCCGTCCTCTTCCTCTTCCGTCCGGCCGGTCGGCGCGCTGCAGCTGGTAGCCGGGAGTCACCAGTAGTCGGGTCGGGGTGGCCAGCTTCAGCCACATCTCGTTGAGCGAAACGAGGTCCTAGCAGAACTTGCCTAGTTCGTCGGCGAGCTTGAAGAGTTTAGGCTAGCTTAAACTAGCAACCCTGTAGTCGACCGAAGCCCGGCCCCGCCCCGACCCTGCCCGGTGGCGGGGTCACGTGACCCACTCGGCCAGCTGGTCCCCTGCTGCCCCGGCGGTGGGCGGTTGGCGCGTGCCTGCCGCGCCGGGTCCGCCGGGGCGGGACGCCCGCGGCCGGCAATGGCTGGCCGAGCGGGTCACGTGACCCCGCGACCAGGCAGGGTCGTGGCGGGGCCGGCCTCGCTCCAGGGCGCCCGATTCCCTAAGGCCGCGCGCGCGGCGCTGAGGTGGGCGAATGGCAGGCGTGGCGACTTGCGCCACGGCCCGCAACACGAACAGCATCACCAGGAGCTGCAGCAGGTTTCGGTGACTGGTTGGCGGCCTGCACCACGGCCCGCAACACGAACAGCATCACCAGGAGCTGCAGCAGGTTTCGGTGACTGGTAGGCGGCCGCAGGAACGGCATATCGGTGGTGGTGAAGAAACACGGCCGAGCGGCAGCAGGTGACTCAACACCGCGAAGGCCGGCACAACAGTGAGAGACGATTAGTCTTTTGGCTCCGAGGAGGACAAACCAGCTGTCTCACCTCGGGAACTCCTCAGGTCAGCGCAAATCTCCTCAGGTCTTTAACTGGTCACAGCACAATCACACTGCATCTGCAGACACTCACGCAGGCACACAGGACTGGCACTGTGGTGGTAGGCGGGGCGGGCGAGGAGCGCCGGCGCCGCGTCCGACCGGGGGAGCAGCGCAGAGACGATTGACAAGGTGACATAATCCTGGAACAGATAATGGTTGTTGCCCTCCTTTATTTGTTTCGTTTTTCCAACTTCAGTTATATTATTATGTCATTTGCAATTGCTGTTTTATTGCTGTTTACAACTATTTGCTTATCCCCAAAAAAGCACAACAACCAAACAAAATAGCAAGGTAATTCTGTTTCAAGTTCAATATGCCGATCAATGGCACAAGAAGCAAAGTGTGCCACTAGTCGCACAATCTTTACCTATTTGAGAGGAAGAGGAGGTATATAATAGGGCGCGTCGTCAAAACATCAAATTAAAATAATCGCTTTGCATTAGTTGAATTCTGGTGCGCTAGAATGTGCTGATTCAGAAAACCATAACCGTTTTAAATTTTGATGGCGTTTTGAAGTGCCGCCAAGGCAAAAACTACAGTCACTTTTACGAAATTTGGACGAAAATGTACACAAACATTGTATATAACATCCCAGACAACGCTGAAAACATCATAGTTAGAATCGCCGTGTGCGATTTGCCTTAATCGCGGGCCCTAGATGTGCTAAGAGAGATAGTTTCGTTAAAATCCTGAAATATATGGACAGCCTGATGGCCAACGTAACTAGCGCCATCTATTGGGTGAAACTATAAGCAGTGACCCAATCTTTGTTTCTCAGATACGGAATCTGTCCAAACCGGCCCTAATACGCGTCAAGGTCAGAAAAAGCAATTCAGATGGTTAAAGTATGCCACATTTACATATGTTGCAATTACAGGAGTTACTTTAGGCCAGAAATGCTTGTGCCGACAATTGTAGGTAAATCTAACATCCTGACTCAAAGGGTCGATTCTAGCAGTATCCAGTCAGTATCCACTATCCAGTCAACAAATGAACGACATAAAAAAATGAACCTGCAACATGTATTGCCCGCCATCATTTCGAAGTCACAATTTATCAATGAACATCGTGCCATTTGCCTCAGAGTATCACTGAACACCTTCGTTAATAACATTAGAAGATTCAAGCAAAAATATGCGTGCTTAGCGCTGCATATTAGTGTGCTAGTTTTACTTTCACTGGATGGCCGACCACTTGAAGAAGTCGCTCTTGGTTTCAACTGTTGCAGCTCCTCTCGTGCCTTCGCTCTTCCCAATATAAGAGCGTGTCGACGGTCGTGCCCTGCCTTGATTTTGGGCGCCTGGGTTACTTCTTTCACCTACCTCTCCACACCTTGTGAGTGACATGGATAAGGTGAGAACATATGAGGACGATCAGCAGCTTCTCTCAGCTTCTCCTCTGGCAGTCCTGCAGTGAGTGGTGGTTCGGTCTTAGGACCCTCATTCCAATCGATCATTGTGACGTATTCGCTCGCACCGAAGTCGATCTTTGGAACAACGAACTGGCGTATCTCCAGATTCTCTTCATGGTCTACTTTCTTGGCTTTAGTCAACTCTGCTCTTGCGACGATGATTTCCTTCACTGCCCTCTCGCGAACATGCTGGCTTTCATCGGCAAGCATGACTACGAGGATGCTTTCGCGATGTGCCCAGAATCCGTTTCGCTGCAGAACCTTCTCAACAATGATCCTGCCCTCTCCGGCAGTCGTTTGGAGAGCTGCACCAAGAAGAAGTTCTTGGCTCCATCTGTGATGTTTGAATGCTGCCTGAAACGGAACCAGCCAGGTGCGTACTGGTTCATGATGAAGAACACAACACGCTTCAGTGCATCTGTTGGTTCTGCAGTAGCTACATACAGACGGAGCACTCTATTCGCGAGCGTGAGCCACCGGGCTTGATGAAGAGCACCTGGTTCTGTGTCTAAAAGGTCAGGTGAAACAGCGGAAGGGCCATGCTGAACAGATTGACAAATTGTGTACAGATATCGCTGATCCATGCTCATTTCCCTGACGACAGATTCTGGTATTTCGGGAAGGACTCCAGGTACGGCTTCAAATTGTACCAGTGGCATCGAGACCAAATCTCTTTGGATGGCTTTTCCAATGGGGCCTTTGAAAGTGTTGGGGCCTGACGTGTCTCCATCAGCATCTTTAAACTCGTGTTTTAGAGGTAGCTCATTTGTATGGATCCCACACACGGCATGCTGCAAAGGTCGACCAAGTGCTAGCTCCATCCTCCTATTTATACCACCTTTATGGCCCGTATTGACCGCGGTGCCATCACACCCAATGACAATGGGCTGAGCGTCATTCTGATGCACCAAATGAACAAACTCTTTCGTAATGTCGGCAGCCTTACCGCTTTTCGGTGCTACATGGTCAACATAGCGGTTCCCCGGCTCTGAGACAATGACCTCATGAGCCTCTTTTCCCAACCGCACCTTGTTTTTATCCTGAATTAAAGTCTCATCTTCCCGTCCATCATAGTACAAACCAAAGAGCTTCCCTTCTTTGTTTTTCATGGTGTTTTCGGATACCGCACATTCACCCCACTTCACTCGTTGCCGTCTTATTTTGCTTTTGTCCATCAGGTCTTGCGTATTTTCCTTAGTGACGACTCCATAGTCCACAAGTGCAGCGTTCAGGAGTGCAGCTGCCGCACGGTCTGTGATGCCGTACCTATCACAAGTTTTCGCAAAATTGGGCAGGTCGCGAAGATTCTTCGCAACATCATCCTTGTTTGAGCTCCCCTCGTCATCCTGCCAGTCGCTGATGTGTTGGGGGTCATCTTCCTCGCCAGTTTCAGTGGCGTTCTCTTCACATTTTGATGAACCCGGCTTGGCTCGTTTGGATGTCTGCCGGGAGAGCCGATTACTGCCACCACGCTTCTTTTTCGCAGCTGCGAGTTTCTTTGTCGCAGTAACGTCTTTACTAC
>JAXIVJ010000224.1:313630-330066 GCA_036785665.1 Chirona hameri | reverse complement strand
ATATATATATATATATATATATATATATATATAATATATATATATATATATATATATATAATTATATATATATATATATATATATATATTATATATATATATATATATATATTATATATATATATATATATATATATATATATATATATATATTATATATATATATATATATATATATATATATATATATATATATATATATATATATATATATATATATATATATATATATATATATATATATATATATATATATATATATAAATATAATTTTCATATACAAAAACAAAGAAGGACACGTAGTTTCTCATCTTTGTTTTTGTATATGTAATCATAGCCCGTGGCCGTGGGCGAAGATTCATATACGAGATATATAAATACACTAAAACTTGAATAGTTGTAAGGTCATATCAATATAATTTTCGCCATTATATATAATGCTTACATTCAACGAGCACTATACCAGTTAACAAAACCTAAATAGCATCAAAATCGTCATCAACCGCAAATTAAATGCTATCTCTAAGAAAAATAGAATCTATTTTTATATATTTTTTAGATACTCCTGTAGGTCACGTGATTTCGTAATGTTATCAGTTAAAATGCGTGTTTTTTTTTGTGGCGGAATAGGAGGGTACAGGCCCCCAATCACGTGACAACCTACTCAGTCATCCACTCGGTGATCGAGATCACGTGACGGCAAAATTCAACATTTCGCCGATAGCCCTACCTGTCTGTTGATCCTCAATACATCACATTTTATCATCCCTATATATTTACAGACCGAGAATGTTATACAAATAGTTTGAAATGTCTTCTAGAGATAAAAATGGTCAAATTTGTCAAATGAAAATCAACATTTTAACATATTGCATCACCAAGCCAGGTCATTTAGGAAATCAACATCAGTGCTCAAGTCACGTGACCTTAAGATCATGGAGCGACCTGCTGGGGTCATGCTATGGATCATTGCATGCAGATTCGCCAGACAAATATAATGCTATTGTGTTAAGCTCTCTAGTACAAGTACGTTCAAAGTTATTACCAAAGACGTGCTGGTGACCATGATTTTTCCAAATACAAAAATATAAATACAATATTTAGAGACAACAAATTACTCCAATTTTTTACCATTGAAGGCATATGTATCAAAGTCGATTATGGCATGGAAAAATTCCGATATTAAATGGCCACATTATACAAGCATGGTATCTGAACTGAGATCGAATGTTAAAATCCCCAAATGTTCGAATACAAAACAAAATGATTATAGCATATTGAGATAAATGGTTCCTGACGATTCTGATGATACACAGGTATATATGACTCGCATCATTTAGATGGGAGATATTGCCCTTTGAAAATTAGAGTTTTGCATGACATTACAAAGTTACCCGAGGCTGTATCTCGAAAACCATTCGACGGACGGAGGTGAAAATTTCACAGCGTGCATCTACGGCCCAGACAACCCCCGGCGCGTACTTGTATCGAAATCTGAGATATAGGGTGTTATGGCTCGGTCGATCTGACATGAAATGCCCCCCAGCCTACCTGAAACAAGACCACCTACCTGAGTGGAGCGGCCGCCGAACGTGCGACAGGCCGGCCAAGCTGCGACTACTGCCACCGACTGCAGCCTGTTGACCACCAACCTCCAGCCGGGGAATCAAAACTACCACCACCACCACCACCACCAGACAGCAGCTCCACGGCTACGGCTACCACTACCACCACCACTACCACCACCACTACCACCACCACTACCCACCATCAGCAGCAGGAGCAGCAGGAGCAGCCGACTCACCTGCCGAGTTGCCCTCCTTCATCTTCTTCAACAGACGCGCCTCCCTGTTCTTGCCTTCGAGAATCTTCTCCCGGCGGGTCTCTCGCTCAAACATCTGCCCAGTCAGCCAGACAGACGGAGTAGGGGCCGGTCAAACAGGCTGACGAGGCTCACCGTCTGCCAGGTATGACAGGCTCACCGTCTGCCAGGTATGACAGGCTGACCGTCTCCCCTGTATGCGCGCTCATGGCACTAATGCATTGGCTAGTGATATTTTATACCATAAGAGTGAGAGTTAAGAGTTTATACCGGCGTACCAATGACGCTGACCGATCGCATATATATATATTATATATATATATATATATATATATTATATATATATATATATATATATATATATATAATATATATATATATATATATATATATATATATTATATATATATATATATATATATATATATATATATATATATATATATATATATATATATATATATATATATATATATATCTGATGGACATCCGATGCGACGGCATTGCGCACAACTTACCGAAATTACCGAAATGCCGAAATTCGTAAACTCGCGGGGGAAATGAGGTCATGACATATGACCCCTGTTGACTCCCCAAGGAGTTTCAGTTGCCACGCGAAATTTGGGATGCATATTACCAACTGCATGCACACACTTTTGTGTAAGTTAAAAATAAAATCGAAGCGGGCAAACATGGTTTGACCTTGACCTGAATTCAAGGTTATCATGTCAAATTGTCAAATTTTGGTCTTTGGGGGGTATTTTTTTATGCCATTTTATTCTTTGTTTCTTCCTCTCTTTAATGATATATAGTTTTGTCCTGATATCGATGTTTATCTTGGAGATACAATTACAAACGTAGTTTAATTTTTGACCTTGACCTGAATGTTCGCTAACCTGTATCTAGTGACCCCGTAACCTGAGGACCATACAAATGCAAGGAACGAAATCAGCGCTCAGAATAACCCCATACACTATTTTGAAGCAAAATCGGAGGGGTTGTAGTATACATTTTCACCCGTCTTGGCATTGGCCATATATGACCAGCAGGCTTGGCTGATCGGTGCACCACACAGCATAGCCTAAATCGGTTGCGATCGACCACGGCACATGTACCGCATATTATATGCTAAATGCATTGTTTTACATACGGAGTAGAGCTGCCACTTTTCAGGCCTGAGACTACCCGCGCCGCGCCGCAAACACTGTTCAACTACTCACCACTACCCACGTGCTCAAATAAGCTGTCAACTACCCACAACTACCCTCAACATAAATTGTACTATTTTGGGAATGAAGAAAATGAAAGAAAACAACTTTAAATCATGCAAATTCATGCAATAAACTTGAATGATATTGCTGAAATGAAAGCGCAGTCACTGAAATAAGGTTTAACACTTTCCTTTTTTGAAAAGTTGAAAATTCTGCTACCCGCAAACTACCCACTTCAGCCAAATGATTGCTTGTGCTACCCACAACTACCCACGTGGGTAGTAAGTACCCACGTCTCGTGGGCAAGCGAGTAGTAAAGTGGCACCTCTAATACGGAGTGAGCCGGGCACGTCCGATAGCCAGCTAGCTCAGACTCCGACTCTGCATTCAGGCCCAGCTCGTGCGCCGTGCCCGAATCGTGCCTGTTTTGGAAACCCTAGTGCCGATACTTCACCGTCTACATGTTGACCAGTGCTATTATTTGGCAAAATGCGCGACCCATTATTTTAAAAGGATTATACGGGTTTCCATCCTGAAAGGAAATGCACTCTTTTGCAGTTGTATGAGCTTTAAACACGTTTAAGATAAATCTCAGAGACCTCAAAGCTCATTTAGTCCATTATTTCAGCAATTATCAGCGTTAAAACTTTGACGTTTTTCGAAACTTGTATCAGACGAGTACTTGATCAGCAATACTGTCCACCACCTTTATCTTAGAATCTGCAGCAATCAGTTGTAGAGTTTTGAATTATCTGAAAGTCCTACACTGGATCACAAAATGATTATGCAATTCAAAACTTACGGGACTATTACTGCACCGACTGTTCGGGTTCAGGTTTTGTGGTTCTCTGATCTCTGGCCTGTAGTGTCGAGAATTTGGTGGTGTTTGGTGGTTTGAGAATTTGGTGGTGGCTTATTTTAATTTTGGCATGAAAATTCACGAAAAATATAGAATTTTATGGGAAAAACTAGATACTGCTGCTAATCGTTGGAACAAAACAAGTTTATTTTTTCTCTCAAATATTGCTTATTTTACCGGAAATATCCCATAACTGAGGTGTTTATAAAAGCTAATAAAAGCATAAAATAGATGAAGATGACTGGCTCTGCCTCAGCCGGTCCTGCATAAAGTACGCGGTGGCATCACCGCGCACTTCGAAATGTCCTTACGTGCAGAATAAAAATGTGTCTACCGTGGGACTTCGACCACCTTTATTAGTACGTTTTACTATGTAACCCAATTATTCTGGGAAAACCCGTATAATCCCTTTAAAGGAAACCAGTCACTTTGCCAAATCGCTATGAATGTGCTAAATGCTAATGAGGGGTATTCGTACCTGAAAATGTTAAATATGGCATTGGTTTGGTTAAATTTTCAAGATATCAAAAACAAAACAATTTTTCAAAAGCAATATATTTCGAAAACATAGAGTCGCATATTCAGTTTAGATAGCGAGAAGCGGCGCGGATTTCAAAAGTGGTGCATATTGTTATGACATTGTGTGCTTCGAAAGAAGATGTAAAAGACTCGGAACTAATGTAAACATAATTATTTATAGAAGTAGTACATTATTGAAGTAGTATATTATAGTAGTAAGTAGTAGTAAGTACAAATGTAATAATTATCCTATAATTGTTTACATAACTAGCTAGCATAGTAATTATTGTCAATGGCGAAGGGTTCGCTCGCTGGTCCAGTAATGCTGCTTTTAACACATGCTACCATATGAAGTTTTTCATATTAAGACAAAGAGCCATATGAAGACAAAGAGCCATATGAAGACAAAGAGCCATATATATATATATGAAGTTTACCATATGAAGACAAAGAGCCAACATTTTCGACAACGCACCAACTTTCAGGATAAAACATCAACAATATTCGGCAGGAGAGTTCTTTGAACCAAACGGAGCATGTGCAAGTTATATCTCGACATGACATTTACAACTGCTGTCTCAGTTCAAAATCCCATCATAGAAGTGACTGATTTCCTTTAAACAATAGAGTAAAGGTAGGTAACTTCGTGAAAACACTAACTTCGTGATTTGCGATATCGCATATTTCTAAACACGTGTTGTCGCTATCATCGCCCCTTTGCGGTAGAATACAGGCCACACAAGCAGGATATGTAGTTTGTTTGGAATTCCTACTTTAGTCTGGTTTTGTAATAGCTCAAAATACCTCCAGTTTGAGGGCGACAGCGATCTTCATGGCCGTGCTGCTGCCTGTGTCCATGAGGGGTTCATTGCTGCCAGACATGTTTGTGCCGCCATTCTACATTTTTGCAAAACTTTCCATTTTTGCTGTTCTCTCGGTTCCTAACTTCGTGATATCCGAATACAGCTTTAACCGTATGGAACAGCGGGCATGTGTCGGGGGGCAGGGCGGCATGTGTCGGGGGAGGGAGACAGGGCGGCATGTGTCGGGGGGGGGGGGGGGGGGGAGACAGGGCGGCATGTGTCGGGGGAGGGAGACAGGGCGGCATGTGTCGGGGGGGGGGGGGGGGGGAGACAGGGCGGCATGTGTCGGGGGAGGGAGACAGGGCGGCATGTGTCGGGGGAGGGAGACAGGGCGGCATGTGTCGGGGGAGGGAGACAGGGCGGCATGTGTCGGGGGAGGGAGACAGGGCGGCATGTGTCGGGGGAGGGAGACAGGGCGGCATGTGTCGGGGGAGGGAGACAGGGCGGCACGTGTCGGAGGGGGGGGGGGGGGGAGACAGGGCGGCATGTGTCGGGGGAGGGAGACCGGGCGGCATGTGTCGGGGGAGGGAGACAGGGCGGCATGTGTCGGGGGAGGGAGACCGGGCGGCATGTGTCGGGGGAGGGAGACAGGGCGGCATGTGTCGGGGGAGGGAGACCGGGCGGCATGTGTCGGGGAGGGAGACCGGGCGGCATGTGTCGGGGGAGGGAGACCGGGCGGCATGTGTCGGGGGAGGGAGACCGGGCGGCACGTACCGCCGTCAGCACCAGCCGGTCGTTTTTGCCGGAGTTGACCAGGCTGTCGGAGAGCTCCAGCAGCGTGATCTGTCCGTCAGCGCTGCCAGCCGACAGCAGGGCCCCCGCCTCCTGAACACACAGCGTCTCCAGACGGCTGTCACCCACCTATCAGACACAGGTCACGTCACGTCAGGTCACGTCATGTCACGTCATGTCACGTCAGGTCACGTCATGTCACGTCAGGTCATGCCAGGTCACGTCACGTCACGTCAGGTCACGTCATGTCAGGTCACGTCATGTCAGGTCACGTCATGTCAGGTCACGTCACGTCAGGTCACGTCGTCAGGTCATGTCAGGTCACGTCACGTCAGGTCACATCACGTCAGGTCAATAATGAGATATCTCGCAGAGCAGTGTCTATCTTTTGAGGACTCGATCAATGTAGTAGGGAAGAAATGAGCATGTCTGTTGAAACAAGATTATATATAGGTACATACTACATAAGTTCCACCTAGATGGGACATGGACCATCGGTGGCCATTGACCACCAATGGTATCAACTCGACATCGGATACATAAAGTTACCCGATAAATGACTTCCAATAGCATATACACAACACACGATCAAGACAGCGGCAGCGCCTCCACAGCGCCTCAATGGCTACGTCCTGCTATCGCCATAGCCACACAGCGGCAGTTCGATTGACCTGTATGGTGAGCACGGGCAGCCGCTGCTGGTACAGCACGTCCCACACGTCCACGGTGCCATCCGCCTTGCTGGTGAAGAACACCGACGGCCGGCTGGGACTCCAGGAGCCGCCCGTCAGCCGCACCTCTCCGGGACTGCGGACACACACAGCACACACAGCACACACAGCACACAGCACACACAGCACACGGCTCAGTCACACAGCACACACAGCACACGGCTCAGTCACACAGCACACACAGCACACGGCTCAGTCACACAGCACACACAGCACACGGCTCAGTCACACAGCACACACAGCACACGGCTCAGTCACACAGCACACACAGCACACGGCTCAGTCACACAGCACACACAGCACAGTCACTACCCTGCTCCAGGAGCCGCCCGTCAGCCACACCTCCCCGGGACGCGAATTTCCGAACTCTGAATCTGTACTCGAACTCTTGGGTCTTGGGATATTTGCGTATGGTTTTGAGAAATTCGGCATCGACACAATTCGGCATCTCCGGACAACGGCTACCAAGGCCCTATAACTTAATTATAAATCATAATTTATATATAATTTATATATCCTATTGCTGAGACGGATACCCGACAGAAAGCGTCGGGAATCGTCACGCATGGGACTGCTCTTATCTTATCCGTTCTTTTTTTACTTTTCAGCGGCATTTCGCATTGCAATATTTTTTTAAAATAAATAATATGGACGTAAATAAGACCTAATGTTGAACTGATTAAACGGAAACTAACAATCAATGCTCAGGGAGCGAACTGTGATTTGGCCGACGATATGGCGACTGACAGCGGCGCAAAGGTGACTGCGGCAGCAAGAGTAAGAGCAGCTGAATGGAATTACCGAATTACTTCGTCGGAGACGTTCAGAGCTACTAGTGAGTAGTGGGTTTGATAACGTGTTACAAAGTCATGGGCTGTGGTGGTATTCATCTAAATGTAAGTCCCAATGTTTTGACAACAGCGGATTGCAGATTTTTTTTTTGCGGACTTAATCCTCGACATTTAACGCAGTGTTAGTTGTTTTGTTAATGTTAAAAGAACAGGTCATGTGCCGAAGACCGATGGGCTCAATACCCTTTTATTTGTGATTTCTGTTGTCTATGTGGGCTGACCTGAAGAGATATTAAAAAGGAAAACCTCCATTGGCTGTTAGGTTCATGCCAAGTAGAGGCCGTCATTTTGCAACTTTTTCGACTTTTCCCAGGAGCTTATCCCGTGCGTCTGGACGTGAAGAACAACATGGTATGGTTCTTTTCCCCAAACAATGTGTTTTAACTTAGCGCAAACACGATTTATGAGAAATTATGATGCGTCTCTGCATTGACCAGGACGTCCATGAAGACAGCAGCGTATTCGTCTTCGTATTGATGCCGACGTCGGGCTGGCGTCGGCTGCACCTCGGCTGCACCTCGGCATATGCGGACAAATCCGACGTGTAGCCGACGTCCAGGAGACGTCGGCATGTTTACTGGGTTAGAAAGCCAGGTTTTTCATATTCCCCTAAATTATTACAACAGGAGGCATTTAGACTGTTATGCCATCTTGGCACGTACTAGCCAGGGGCGGGGCTAGTCAAAATTGGTTTTGCCTCCCCCAACTTCGAAATAGTTCCCAGGCCTCTGAAAGCAGGTGGTCTGGATGTTGGCTAACCCCATGGGTACCATGCAGTATTTAAGTGGTGTTGATGGGCAAACTAGGTGGCCTGGATATTGGCCAGCCACGTGAGCCCCATATTGTTTTCAAGTGCGTCCAGCCTTCTCACCCTTCAAACCTCCTGAAACCCATACACGACCCACCTGGGTATGACCATGCCCTTCCCGTGTTACGTGTGCTTATCTAGCCCATCTCAGCCCTATACGGGGCACACCTGGGTATGCCCATGTCCTTCCCGTGTTATGTTTGCCCACCTTGCCGTAGTTGCCGATCCTAAACCCATACGGGGCCCACCTGGGTATGACCATACCCTTCCCATGTTACGTGCGCCCACCTTGCCCATCCCAAACGGGATCCACTTGGGTATGCCCATGTCCTTCCCATGTTACGTGTGCCAATCTCGATACGTGTGCCAATCTCGCCCATTCCAATCCCATATGGGTCCATATCTTTCCCATGTGCATGCCCATGTCCTTCCCATGCCCATGTGAGCCCAAACAGCCCATCTACAGCCCATATGGTAACCGCATTGGTGTGTGGTATGTGGGTCGCTGCTAACCAGCCGGCCGGTGTTATGTCTGCGTCACGTTAAAGGAAGCGACCAAGGATAAACTCGCATTGGAGATGTGCCAACCGGCGGCCGGCGTTCGCTTGCTAGCACCAGCTGCAAGCTGATTGGCTGATGGTATAGCCTCTGCCCGGGCTAAAACCAGTACAATGTTCTTTCACCAGCACCGCATTCCTTCGCCAAAAAAGCAAATATATTCGGCTGGAAAGTCTTTTCAGTCAAGAAAACTTGCAGATAGGGGTTTCCCAACACGGGCTACAAAACTGCTATCTCAGTTTAAAACTAATGTTGAAGGTGAACTATTTCCTTTAACGCTCCCCCAAACCACTCAGCTGTCACACGGCCGGCACGCTGACGACGAGCCGACCAGTTAGCCGGCAGCTGGGTGGTGGCCCGTGGCCGCAGCCGGTACCCACTTGGTCCAGAAGATGGCGCTCTCCTTGCAGTCTTCTGACCAAACCTTGGCTGACCAGTCTCCGATGGTGATGAAGTTCTTCAGGAAGGCAGGGTTACGCTGCACCTGTACACGGCATCACAACGGAAACGGCCAGGTGAAAACAGCCAGTGGAAACAGAAACAGAGGTGAAAACAGCGCGGGGCTAACTCGTCAAACCAATGCGGCGGCAAAATATGGCAATTGATGGCAGTGTTACCAACAGCAGCCCTCATGAGGCATTCGTTTGTGGACAAGGGCCGAGTCGCGCTGGCAGACCGGCACGGCCTCAGCTGTCTGACGGAGTCAGGTGCACCTGGTACACGGCCTCAGCTGTCTGACGGAGTCAGGTGCGCCTGGTACACGGCCTCAGCTGTCTGACAGAGTCAGGTGCGCCTGGTACATGGCCTCAGCTGTCTGACAGTCAGGTGCGCCTGGTACACGGCCTCAGCTGTCTGACGGAGTCAGGTGCGCCTGGTACACGGCCTCAGCTGTCTGACAGAGTCAGGTGCGCCTGGTACATGGCCTCAGCTGTCTGACGGAGTCAGGTGCGCCTGGTACACGGCCTCACCTGTCTGACGGAGTCAGGTGCGCCTGGTACACGGCCTCACCTGTTTGACAGAGTCAGGTGCGCCTGGTACATGGCCTCAGCTGTCTGACGGAGTCAGGTGCGCCTGGTACACGGCCTCACCTGTCTGACGGAGTCAGGTGCGCCTGGTACACGGCCTCACCTGTTTGACAGAGTCAGGTGCGCCTGGTACATGGCCTCAGCTGTCTGACGGAGTCAGGTGCGCCTGGTACACGGCCTCACCTGTCTGACGGAGTCAGGTGCGCCTGGTACACGGCCTCAGCTGTCTGACAGAGTCAGGTGCGCCTGGTACATGGCCTCAGCTGTCTGACAGAGTCAGGTGCGCCTGGTACACGGCCTCAGCTGTCTGACGGAGTCAGGTGCGCCTGGTACACGGCCTCAGCTGTCTGACAGAGTCAGGTGCGCCTGGTACATGGCCTCAGCTGTCTGACGGAGTCAGGTGCGCCTGGTACACGGCCTCACCTGTCTGACGGAGTCAGGTGCGCCTGGTACACGGCCTCACCTGTTTGACAGAGTCAGGTGCGCCTGGTACATGGCCTCAGCTGTCTGACGGAGTCAGGTGCGCCTGGTACACGGCCTCACCTGTCTGACGGAGTCAGGTGCGCCTGGTACACGGCCTCACCTGTTTGACAGAGTCAGGTGCGCCTGGTACATGGCCTCAGCTGTCTGACGGAGTCAGGTGCGCCTGGTACACGGCCTCACCTGTCTGACGGAGTCAGGTGCGCCTGGTACACGGCCTCACCTGTTTGACAGAGTCAGGTGCGCCTGGTACATGGCCTCAGCTGTCTGACGGAGTCAGGTGCGCCTGGTACAAGGCCTCACCTGTCTGACGGAGTCAGGTGCGCCTGGTACACGGCCTCAGCTGTCTGACGGAGTCAGGTGCGCCTGGTACACGGCCTCAGCTGTCTGACAGAGTCAGGTGCGCCTGGTACACGGCCTCAGCTGTCTGACGGAGTCAGGTGCGCCTGGTACACGGCCTCAGCTGTCTGACAGAGTCAGGTGCGCCTGGTACATGGCCTCAGCTGTCTGACGGAGTCAGGTGCGCCTGGTACACGGCCTCACCTGTCTGACGGAGTCAGGTGCGCCTGGTACACGGCCTCACCTGTTTGACAGAGTCAGGTGCGCCTGGTACACGGCCTCACCTGTTTGACGGAGTCAGGTGCGCCTGGTACACGGCCTCACCTGTTTGACAGAGTCAGGTGCGCCTGGTACACGGCCTCACCTGTTTGACGGAGTCAGGTGCGCCTGGTACACGGCCTCACCTGTTTGACGGGGCCCAGGTGCGCCTGGTACACGGCCGCTATTTTCTCCGTCTGAGTCTTGCCCTTGCGGTTGCACGAGATGACGGTGCCCTGCTCGGTGCCGATCATGAACTTGGTCGGGATGGTGGTCTCGTACTCCAGTACGGTGGCGCCCTGCGCGGCGCGCAGCGACGGCTCCTGTGTCTTGCTGACGTCCAGCACCAGCGACTCTATGGGCTCAGTCAGCTTCCGCGTGTCCCACCACAGCACCTGCAGGCAGCCGCGGCGCAGACGCAGTACTGCTACCCAGTTCACCACGGACATGTCTACAGACTCACCAGCAGTGGCTCTGCAAAAGCGGCACATTATGATAGGAAACAGAGCCATTTTAAACATACTCATATTATAATCAAATGTGAACACGGATCTGCACAACCATCACAGTTTGTATTTCGCTGCATGCCAGTTGCGCATGAGGAGCTGTTTACGTGAGAGCTAGCTCAGCATATCAGCTGGCAACGTGCCACATCTGACTCACACTGCAGCTGACCGCTAACTATGGGGTGCAGCCACGTTAGCTAACACCACTGGCGGATCCAGACGTAGGTTGGGGGGGGGGGGGGGGGGGCAACTCGGTGTGAGGTCCATTTGCTTCAGGAATAGCATAAAAACGGCGGCGCAGCGCCGCCAAATCTGACACGGCTGTTTGGGCATCAATTGTTCATATTATGTGAAATTTTTGACCTTGCGTCGTCTCAGGTCAGGTCACCAGAGGCCTGTTCGTGTTCACGGACCCTGCGGTTGGCTGCGGTTCGGCGGTCAGCAGTGGTCGCCAGCCGGTGCGGTAACTAAAGGTGGGGATGGGGCGAACGGCATGACGTCACACGGCTGCGGTTGGCTGCGGTTCGGCGGTCAGCAGTGGTCGCCAGCCGGTGGGGTAACTAAAGGTGGGGATGGGGCGAACGGTATGACGTCACACGGCTGCGGTTGGCTGCGGTTCGGCGGTCAGCAGTGGTCGCCAGCCGGTGGGGTAACTAAAGGTGGGGATGGGGCGAACGGTATGACGTCACACGGCTGCGGTTGGCTGCGGTTGGCTGCGGTTCGGCGGTCAGCAGTGGTCGCCAGCCGGTGGGGTAACTAAAGGTGGGGATGGGGCGAACGGTATGACGTCACACGGCTGCGGTTGGCTGCGGTTCCGGCGGTTGGAATGATGATGAATGATGCAGGATGAAATGTCCGTGTGTTCAAGAGACGCCTGCTTGTGATGACGCATGAGGAAAGGGGCGGGGCTAGAGCCTGCTGGAAACCGCCGAACCGCAGGTGGGCGTGAACAGGCCTCAGGTCAAGTAACCTCACATCCAAAAAGTTTGTGGTCGTGAAAAAAATACACAGGGTTTGACCGATCGATCTGAAATCACTGGACTTAATCAGGGCGAAAGTACCTACAATACGCATATATCGGATTTGTTATTATCTCGGTAACCTATATGGTCGGGTCAATTTCGTGACGTAAACGCTATGTCAACGGGGACAAATACAAATGCTTCCTATTCAAAGGATACGCATGAGATCAGACCAAAGTTCTATCAGGATCATGTTATTATAGCTCATTTTTGATGACCAAGGATCAGTTGTTTCTCAATGACACCTGCAAGGTCAGCTTAGGTCATCTGAGGTCACCAACACTTTTTTGCCAACAACCCTTGCAAAGGTAAAAATAGAGACTGAGACAAACACCACTGTGCTTTTCTTGTCGAGACGTATCTTCTAATGTGCAACATGATGACCTGAGTCACCAAATGACCTTAACCTGAAGTCAAATTTTACATTTGGCCCAACTCGGACATCATGAATATGGCTCGAATCATTATTGTATCTTCTATGCCTTGACGAGGCAAACCCGATGACGTTAGAATAATTATCTCATGTTTATTAGGTGGAAGGTTTCTTCACGAAAACTTTGAAAGAAAATGCCAGCGTGACCTGTGGTGCCCTCGAGCCTACACCATTGACATCAGCCAATATTTGAGGACACCCTAGTGATAACATTTTAAGTGCTTTCGATTGCTCTTTTGTTTGTTCCTACTTCCTGAGATATTTGTGGTGTAAGTTGACAAATTTGACCTACAGTGGGTCATTCCACGTCAAATCGCACAAAGGGGGGGGGGGGGGGGGTCGTACCAGACCCTTTCAGATTTTGATGAAAATTGGTACACACCTGTAGTGTCAAGTGAAAGAAACATACACACCAACTTTTAGCTCCGAGTGACCTCAAGGGTCATATTTAGGGGTCATCCAAGGTCATGATTTTGTCCGTACACTATAGCAATGCAACGCTTGTATCTTCTATGCTAATATATTTAGCGGAATAAAACTAATATCAATGTGCTCCACAGAGTTGGACCATTCGGAAATAGGGGGGGGGGGGGGAAATCTACGTGACCTCAATATGACCTTTGACCTGACGAGGTCAAAATCATAAAATGTATTTTTATATAAGTTTGTCTGCTCGTAACTAGTCCAAACTTGGCGGAATAAATTAACGTAACATCCTTTAAGAATGTTAAAAAAAGAATGGTGGACACTTTTCTCAACTTTTTGAGATACCGCCCTCTGAGTATGGCAAGGAAGTTAAACTGAGCAATGGCCCGAGGCTATTTTCATGTCGCTTGCCATAATATCGGTCTCTTTGACCCGATTGACGTCCTATTTATGGGTAGCTTCCGTTTGACGAATTCAATCACTTCCCGAGTTTTCAGCTTGACCTGACCTCTCATGACCTAGGAATAGTGTATTGCCCACAGATACGTATTACCTATGGGTAATACGGTGTTTTATAGATGTTCGGGAGCATAACACATATGTACAGGTGTTATACAGGTGAGATTAACATATATGTACAGGTGACAGTTATGGTTTCCATTGAGATCAAGACCTCAGATGATATTTTCAGATGTCAATCGAGGTCACTGACCTTTGATGACCTGATATTATTTTGTTTTGCCTCTGGAAGTTTCTAGGACATTTTAGGATGCTGATGTCAAATTTAGAATCCATTTGATATAATTATATGTTCAACTTTTTTAATCGAAGGTGTAGGTAGCTCAATTATGAGCGAAACGCCAGAGAGTCGTACCCCCCTCCCCCCGTCTGCACGGTCACAAAGGTATCAGACCCTGCACTGGCGCCTGCAATGCTGAACGCCGGCAATATGTGTGTAACCGTTCTTGGAGGCACACTTGACGTAACATGGATTTCAGAGACGGTATAAGGACACTGAATCCTTTTTCCTATTGACAGATGAGGGGGAGGGGGTATCGTGCGATAGCGAGATGATAATGACTGCGCGCGGTGCGAGGGAGATTACGAACCCCGACTCATGACGCGCTGAGAGATACTGGCGTCAATATCCAAAGAGTATATATGAGCAGAGGTCTATACATGGCGAGATTTGTCGCTCACGACGAATCTAGGACAATTTCTGTCGCACGATGAAAACTCCCAGGTAAGGATTGTCACCACATATCAAGCAAAATACTTTCAGTTAGACGCCTGGATGGGCGTTTCACGAGCGAAGCCGAGCGAAGCACAATGGATGCCAAATTTGAAATCAGCGTCACAAAATGTCCTAGAAACTACCAGATTCCATAAAGGTCATCTCAGGTTATCGGAGGTCAGTGGCTTCGGTTGAACTGTGCAAATGCATGACCCCAGTGGAACATATAACAATGTAAAATGGATGCCAAATTTGAAATCAGCGTCACAAAATGTCCTAGAAACTGCCATATGGCAAAAAGTCATATCAGGTCATCGGAGGTCAGTGACCTCGGTTGACCTCTGAAAAGGTCAACTGAGGTCACAATCTCAGTGGAAACCATACATGTCACCTGTTGACACCTGTGCATATGCTCCTGAGCAGCTAACATTCGGAAACTGCACAAGTTACAAGCACCGATATTACGGGACGCCAGTTGCCCCTGGCATGACATTTAGAAACATGTCACGGGTCATGTGGGATATAACTTAACACAAGTTGAGAGTATGTGTCAAATTGTTCAAAAGTAGGGTACTGAAAGTTTCATTGCAATCGGTTGATAAATACGCGAGTTATTTTCGAAAAAGCTTTCATGCGACACTCGTTGCGACACTCACCTTCGCTACAAGCTTGCTACCACTCGCTAATAACGTAAGTCAATGGGCCCGCTACCGCCCCCCTACCGGGCTGGCCTGTCGCACGGTTTTACTCATTCTAATTGCCACCGGCTAGCGTAAAACGCGACATAAGTCAGTCAAAAATATAGATCTTGCTTTGAAATTTGGTTCGGGTATAGTCCATACTTGGTTCTCCAATATATCTTCCGGGGTTTTAATATATCTGAGAAGAAACACATTTTTACATTTTTCAGCAACAAAAAAATCACATTTTTTCTTCTTAAATATATTCAAAAACCGGAACATATATTGGAGAACCAAGTATGGACGATGCCCAAACCCAATTTCAAAGCAATGTCTATATTTTTAACTGACTTATGTTCCGTTTTACGCTACCCGGTGACAATTAGAATGCGGGAAACCGAAATACGCATACCAGCAGCGAAAAACTAATCGCTCCAAAGAAACGCGGCTGTTATTAATGATCATGCTATTAAGTCTGCACGATCCAGAAAACCACTCGTTGATATTTTTGCTTGCAACTTTGTAAGCATACCTTATGTGTTAGGTTCATATGCGGCGCCTCGAAAGGGCCCCTTTCCGAGCGTTGAAAGGGCCCCTTCCCAAGCGTTGAAAGGCCCCCCCCCCCAAAAAAAAAAAACGCATGAAAAGGCACCGGCCGACCGGCCCTTCCGACCGGCCCAGGGACCCTTTCGGTCTAGCCAGGGGTCCCTCTGACTTGCACAGGAGCCCCTTCGATCGGCCCAGCGACTCTTCTGGTCGGCCTGCGCTGGCTGCTTTGTCGCCCTGCCGACATGCTCAAGGGGCCCTCCGACCTGCCCTGGAGCCCCTCCGTGCTGGCCAGGGGCCACTTCGGCAAGTGCAGCGGCCCTTCATACCCACCCAGGGGTCCTTTCGGTCTGGTCAGGGGCCCCTCCGATCTGCGCAGGGGCCCTTTTAACTTTCCAGGGGCCCTCTGGTCTCTCCAGGGGCCCTTTAATCTTCTAAGGGGCCCTTCCGACCTAGCAAGGGACTGCGCTGGCTGCTTTGTCGCCTTGCGACATGCTCCGAGGGCCCTCCGACCTGGCCTGGGGCCCCTCCGT
>JAXIVJ010000224.1:261130-308630 GCA_036785665.1 Chirona hameri | reverse complement strand
GCTCCCGAACAAGGAACCCAGACCTTATTCCACCGGACCAATTCCCTATTAACCCGCGAAATTTCACCCCCCCCCCCCCCCACCCAAACCGTGCAGTGACCTATGTGCTCGCCGATGATTGACCTGCCTCCAAAATAAAATGTATGTACGGGTCAAGTCCGATTCTGCATTTGCAACCACAGCATTTAGTAATATCTCGAAAACACGGGGATATAACATTCTGAAAATGCCATATTTCGATTCCTGATCTCAAGAAAACCCCGTGAGCAAATTTCAATTTGTTTGCAAATTGTTGAAAAATGTTGCAAGCAGCTCTAATTGTTGCAGATTGCCAGAGCCTCAACATTTATGTAATTCCATTCAGCGACCCAAAATTAACCAGAGAAAGAGTTTTCACAAATTTCAAAAAATGTTGCAAATGCTGCATGAAATTGCAGAACCATGCAGAAGCGAAAACCCGTTACATATGTGTGCAATTGTACGTATGTTGTGCAACCTAGTACGGACCCCGGAGGCTCTTTGTTGCACTATTCGTGTATGTCTTTATGTGGATACCATGTTGGCAGCCCATATTGGTACGATATGGGAAAGGTGGGCTAACCCACATGGTTACCATGCGCCTGTGTTATGTGGGTAACCACACTTGCTAACCACACTGGCCAACTAAACTGGCTAACCACCCGGGCTGCCAGGATCCACAGCAGTCACAGCTGACCGACTGGTCTGGTGTGACTGACCCACAGTCGGTGCCCCGGTGGGCCGCCGCCGGTGACGCACCATGCCGTCGGTGGAGGCGGTGAACACCTCTGCGCCCGACTTTGAGTTGACCCAGACGGTGCTGTAGACGGGGTCGGCGTGGCCGACCTCCAGCGGGCTCATCTCCACCGGCTGCGGGCCGCGCCGCCGGTCAAACACGCACACACGGCCGCGGTACGTGCCGCCCGCCAGCACGAACGACTCCTTCGGGTTGAACTCGATCGAAACCAGACTGTCGGGCGGAGTCAGCGTGTAGTCCGGCCGGCTGGGGTTCTCTGCCGGCGGGGAGGGGGAGTCACTGGACCGACATCAGGCTGTCGGACGGAGTCAGGGTGTAGTCGGGCTGCCTGGGGTTCTCTGCCGGCGGGGAGTCACTGGACCGACATCAGGCTGTCGGACGGAGTCAGGGTGTAGTCGGGCCGGCTGGGGTTCTCTGCCGGCGGGAGGGGGAGTCACTGGACCGACATCAGACTGTCGGACGGAGTCAGGGTGTAGTCCGGCCGGCTGGGGTTCTCTGCCGGCGGGGAGGGGGAGTCACTGGACCGACATCAGGCTGTCGGACGGAGTCAGGGTGTAGTCGGGCCGGCTGGGGTTCTCTGCCGGCGGGGAGGGGGAGTCACTGGACCGACATCAGGCTGTCGGACGGAGTCAGGGTGTAGTCGGGCTGCCTGGGGTTCTCTGCCGGCGGGGAGGGGGAGTCACTGGACCGACATCAGGCTGTCGGACGGAGTCAGGGTGTAGTCGGGCTGCCTGGGGTTCTCTGCCGGCGGGGAGGGGGAGTCACTGGACCGACATCAGGCTGTCGGACGGAGTCAGGGTGTAGTCGGGCTGCCTGGGGTTCTCTGCCGGCGGGGAGTCACTGGACCGACATCAGACTGTCGGACGGAGTCAGGGTGTAGTCGGGCTGCCTGAGGTTCTCTGCCGGCGGGGAGTCACTGGACCGACATCAGACTGTCGGACGGAGTCAGGGTGTAGTCGGGCTGCCTGGGGTTCTCTGCCGGCGGGGAGGGGGAGTCACTGGACCGACATCAGACTGTCGGACGGAGCCAGGGTGTAGTCGGGCTGTCTGGGGTTCTCTGCCGGCGGAGAGGGGGAGTCACTGGACCGACATCAGACTGTCGGACGGAGTCAGGGTGTAGTCCGGCCGGCTGGGGTTCTCTGCCGGCGGGGAGGGGGAGTCACTGGACCGACATCAGGCTGTCGGACGGAGTCAGGGTGTAGTCGGGCTGCATGGGGTTCTCTGCCAGCGGGGAGGGGGAGTCACTGGACCGACATCAGACTGTCGGACGGAGTCAGGGTGTAGTCGGGCCGGCTGGGGTTCTCTGCCGGCGGGGAGGGGGAGTCACTGGACCGACATCAGGCTGTCGGACGGAGTCAGGGTGTAGTCGGGCCGGCTGGGGTTCTCTGCCGGCGGGGAGGGGGAGTCACTGGACCGACATCAGGCTGTCGGACGGAGTCAGGGTGTAGTCGGGCTGCCTGGGGTTCTCTGCCGGCGGGGAGGGGGAGTCACTGGACCGACATCAGGCTGTCGGACGGAGTCAGGGTGTAGTCGGGCCGGCTGGGGTTCTCTGCCGGCGGGGAAGTCACTGGACCGACATCAGGCTGTCGGACGGAGTCAGGGTGTAGTCGGGCCGGCTGGGGTTCTCTGCCGGCGGGGGAGGGGGAGTCACTGGACCGACATCAGACTGTCGGACGGAGTCAGGGTGTAGTCGGGCTGCCTGGGGTTCTCTGCCGGCGGGGAGGGGGAGTCACTGGACCGACATCAGGCTGTCGGACGGAGTCAGGGTGTAGTCGGGCCGGCTGGGGTTCTCTGCCGGCGGGGAGTCACTGGAATGACATCAGGCTGTCGGACGGAGTCAGGGTGTAGTCGGGCTGCCTGGGGTTCTCTGCCGTCGGGGGGAGGGGGTCACTGGACCGACATCAGGCTGTCGGACGGAGTCAGGGTGTAGTCGGGCTGCCTGGGGTTCTCTGCCGGCGGGGGAGTCACTGGACCGACATCAGGCTGTCGGACGGAGTCAGGGTGTAGTCGGGCTGCCTGGGGTTCTCTGCCGGCGGGGAGGGGGAGTCACTGGACCGACATCAGGCTGTCGGACGGAGTCAGGGTGTAGTCGGGCTGTCTGGGGTTCTCTGCCGGCGGGGAGGGGGAGTCACTGGACCGACATCAGGCTGTCGGACGGAGTCAGGGTGTAGTCGGGGTGCCTGGGGTTCTCTGCCGGCGGGGGAGTCACTGGACCGACATCAGACTGTCGGACGGAGTCAGGGTGTAGTCGGGCTGTCTGGGGTTCTCTGCCGGCGGGGAGGGGGAGTCACTGGACCGACATCAGACTGTCGGACGGAGTCAGGGTGTAGTCGGGCTGCCTGGGGTTCTCTGCCGGCGGGGGGGGGGGGGGGAGTCACTGGAGTCGGGCCGGCTGGGGTTCTCTGCCGGCGGGGAGGGAGAGTCACTGGACCGACATCAGACTGTCGGACGGAGTCAGGGTGTAGTCGGGCTGCCTGGGGTTCTCTGCCGGCGGGGAGGGGGAGTCACTGGACCGACATCAGGCTGTCGGACGGAGTCAGGGTGTAGTCGGGCTGCCTGGGGTTCTCTGCCGGCGGGGAGGGGGAGTCACTGGACCGACATCAGACTGTCGGACGGAGTCAGGGTGTAGTCGGGCCGGCTGGGGTTCTCTGCCGGCGGGGGAGTCACTGGACCGACATCAGGCTGTCGGACGGAGTCAGGGTGTAGTCGGGCCGGCTGGGGTTCTCTGCCGGCGGGGAGGAGGAGTCACTGGACCGACATCAGGCTGTCGGACGGAGTCAGGGTGTAGTCGGGCCGGCTGGGGTTCTCTACCGGCGGGGAGGGGGAGTCACTGGACCGACATCAGACTGTCGGACGGAGTCAGGGTGTAGTCGGGCTGCCTGGGGTTCTCTGCCAGCGGGGAGGGGGAGTCACTGGACCGACATCAGACTGTCGGACGGAGTCAGGGTGTAGTCGGGCTGCCTGGGGTTCTCTGCCGGCGGGGGAGTCACTGGACCGACATCAGACTGTCGGACGGAGTCAGGGTGTAGTCGGGCCGGCTGGGGTTCTCTACCGGCGGGGAGGGGGAGTCACTGGACCGACATCAGACTGTCGGACGGAGTCAGGGTGTAGTCGGGCCGGCTGGGGTTCTCTACCGGCGGGGAGGGGGAGTCACTGGACCGACATCAGACTGTCGGACGGAGTCAGGGTGTAGTCGGGCTGCCTGGGGTTCTCTGCCGGCGGGGGAGTCACTGGACCGACATCAGGCTGTCGGACGGAGTCAGGGTGTAGTCGGGCTGCCTGGGGTTCTCTGCCGGAGGGGGAGTCACTGGACCGACATCAGGCTGTCGGACGGAGTCAGGGTGTAGTCGGGCTGCCTGGGGTTCTCTGCCGGCGGGGAGGGGGAGTCACTGGACCGACATCAGACTGTCGGACGGAGTCAGGGTGTAGTCCGGCCGGCTGGGGTTGTTTGTCGGCGGGGGAGTCACTGGACCGATATCAGACTGTCGGACGGAGTCAGGGTGTAGTCGGGCTGCCTGGGGTTCTCTGCCGGCGGGGAGGGGGAGTCACTGGAGACATCAGGCTGTCGGACGGAGTCAGGGTGTAGTCGGGCTGCCTGGGGTTCTCTGCCGGCGGGGAAGTCACTGGACCGACATCAGGCCGTCGGACGGAGTCAGGGTGTAGTCGGGCTGCCTGGGGTTCTCTGCCGGCGGAGAGGGGGAGTCACTGGACCGACATCAGACTGTCGGACGGAGTCAGGGTGTAGTCGGGCTGCCTGGGGTTCTCTACCGGCGGGGAGGGTGAGTCACTGGACCGACATCAGGCTGTCGGACGGAGTCAGGGTGTAGTCGGGCCGGCTGGGGTTGTTTGTCGGCGGGGGAGTCACTGGACCGATATCAGACTGTCGGACGGAGTCAGGGTGTAGTCGGGCTGCCTGGGGTTCTCTGCCGGCGGGGAGGGGGAGTCACTGGACCGACATCAGACTGTCGGACGGAGTCAGGGTGTAGTCGGGCTGCCTGGGGTTCTCTGCCGGCGGGGAGGGGGAGTCACTGGACCGACATCAGGCTGTCGGACGGAGTCAGGGTGTAGTCGGGCTGCCTGGGGTTCTCTGCCGGCGGGGAGGGGGAGTCACTGGACCGACATCAGACTGTCGGACGGAGTCAGGGTGTAGTCGGGCTGCCTGGGGTTCGCTGCCGGCGGGGAGGGGGAGTCACTGGACCGACATCAGGCTGTCGGACGGAGTCAGGGTGTAGTCGGGCTGCCTGGGGTTCTCTGCCGGCGGGGAGGGTGAGTCACTGGACCGACATCAGACTGTCGGACGGAGTCAGGGTGTAGTCCGGCCGGCTGGGGTTGTTTGTCGGCGGGGGAGTCACTGGATCGATATCAGACTGTCGGACGGAGTCAGGGTGTAGTCGGGCTGCCTGGGGTTCTCTGCCGGCGGGGAGGGGGAGTCACTGGACCGACATCAGGCTGTCGGACGGAGTCAGGGTGTAGTCGGGCTGCCTGGGGTTCTCTGCCGGCGGGGAAGTCACTGGACCGACATCAGGCTGTCGGACGGAGTCAGGGTGTAGTCGGGCTGACTGGGGTTCTCTGCCGGCGGGGAGGGGGAGTCACTGGACCGACATCAGACTGTCGGACGGAGTCAGGGTGTAGTCGGGCTGCCTGGGGTTCTCTGCCGGCGGGGAAGGGGAGTCACTGGACCGACATCAGGCTGTCGGACGGAGTCAGGGTGTAGTCGGGCTGCCTGGGGTTCTCTGCCGGCGGGGAGGGGGAGTCACTGGACCGACATCAGGCTGTCGGACAGAGTCAGGGTGTAGTCGGGCCGGCTGGGGTTCTCTGCCGGCGGGGAGTCACTGGACCGACATCAGACTGTCGGACGGAGTCAGGGTGTAGTCGGGCTGCCTGGGGTTCTCTGCCGGCGGGGAGTCACTGGACCGACATCAGACTGTCGGACGGAGTCAGGGTGTAGGGCTGCCTGGGGTTCTCTGCCGGCGGGGAGGGGGAGTCACTGGACCGACATCAGACTGTCGGACGGAGTCAGGGTGTAGTCGGGCCGGCTGGGGTTCTCTGCCGGCGGGGAGTCACTGGACCGACATCAGACTGTCGGACGGAGTCAGGGTGTAGTCGGGCTGCCTGGGGTTCTCTGCCGGCGGGGGAGTCACTGGGCCGACATCAGACTGTCGGACGGAGTCAGGGTGTAGTCGGGCTGCCTGGGGTTCTCTGCCGGCGGGGAGGGGGAGTCACTGGACCGACATCAGACTGTCGGACGGAGTCAGGGTGTAGTCGGGCTGCCTGGGGTTCTCTGCCGGCGGGGAGGGGGAGTCACTGGACCGACATCAGACTGTCGGACGGAGTCAGGGTGTAGTCGGGCTGCCTGGGGTTCTCTACCGGCGGGGGAGTCACTGGACCGACATCAGACTGTCGGACGGAGTCAGGGTGTAGTCGGGCTGCCTGGGGTTCTCTGCCGGCGGGGAGTCACTGGACCGACATCAGACTGTCGGACGGAGTCAGGGTGTAGTCGGGCTGCCTGGGGTTCTCTGCCGGCGGGGGAGTCACTGGACCGACATCAGGCTGTCGGACGGAGTCAGGGTGTAGTCGGGCTGCCTGGGGTTCTCTGCCGGCGGGGAGTCACTGGACCGACATCAGACTGTCGGACGGAGTCAGGGTGTAGTCGGGCCGGCTGGGGTTCTCTGCCGGCGGGGAGGGGGAGTCACTGGACCGACATCAGACTGTCGGACGGAGTCAGGGTGTGTTCGGGCCGGCTGGGGTTCTCTGCCGGCGGGGGGCGGGGGGAGTCACTGGACCGACATCAGACTGTCGGACGGAGTTGTAACGATGCTTACATTTTTTGGTTCGGACTACAGCTAAATTTTTCGCCGCTCAGCGCCTGAACCCGGGCGGTGGTCGCAGATATGATACAAATGCCGTCAGCCGTGTTTCGAGAAGAAACAAATTCATTAGCTAACCAGTATTGCCATCCAAGACGTGTAAACACCGCCAGCAGGTCAGCGACACCCGACCCTCCCACCCCCTCCTCCCCATCCCACTTGCCGATAAGGACGGGTGCCGTCCCCCAGACGCACCTGTATATACACACCCCTCCCCCCGTTCGAAGGGGGCCTTAGCAGAGTGAGAGACAGAGGAGCCGGCTGCCATCCGCTGCCCACCTGTCGCCTGCCACCTGTCGTTGGCCGACTCGTCGTCTGTCCGCCAGAGTCGCGTAAACAAACCGCCAGCGGGCCCTCAACATCCGACCCCATCCCAATGGCCGACTCGTCGTCCGTCCGCCAGAGTCGCGTAAACAAACCGCCAGCAGGCCCTCAACATCCGACCCCATCCCCCCATCCCAATGGCCGACAAGGATGCGCACCGGCCACCAGACGCGCCTAGATACATATACTACCTACATATACATACCCCTCCCCATCCCTCCCTCCCACGTCCGGCGGAACAAGACAGAGAAGCCTGCAGTCATCCGCTGCCCGCCTGTCACCTGCCCCCTGCCGTCCGCCGGCACGTCGTCCACCGGAGTCGCGTAAACAAACAAAAAAAAACGCCGGCGGGTCCTTTCTCCCACCTCCCCCTCCCCTCTCCCGATGCTCCTGCCCGGCCTGACATATACAGAGTCACCTCCCAGATCACCAGGTGTGCAAACTGAGCCGCCAGCGCCCATCAACAGAGGACCGAGCCGGAAATCTGCCGCGGGGCGCGCAAACAGAAAAACAACAAACAAACCAGAGCAGCTGGACAACCAGAGTCACCTCCAGACGCCTGACACCGGCCAGGCCGTCATCTGTCGGATGTATAAACACAGCCAAGGGGTCGGAGTGAGCCTCCCTCTCTACCCCACTTCCGACTAGGCAGATCACCAGGTGACCAGATGAGCCGCCAGCGCCCATCAACAGAGGACCGAGCCGGAAATCTGCCGCGGGGCGCGCAACAACAAACAAACCAGAGCAGCTGGACAACCAGAGTCACCTCCAGACGCCGGACACCTGCCAGGCCGTCATCTGTCGGATGTATACACATAGCCAAGGGGTCGGAGTGAGCCTCCCTCTTTACCCCACTTCCGACTAGGCAGATACCAAATACCCGGCGGTCAAGCGGGGCAGGACATCTGTTCGCGACGCGAGGAGGGAGCGTCGCCAGACCGGCCCCTGGACTTACACCACTAACAAGATGCGAAAACGCAAAATCCCGGCCTGCCGATCGGCTGATAAACAAACCACCGAGGCCATATCAACACCTAAGGAGGCTGGCCGGAGGACAGCGGCAGATGGACGCAAGATGACTCAATCGAGGACCCAGCCGGCGGCCACAAGACCGCCATACAACTCGGGACCCCCCACCATGAAGTTGGAAGGCGGCCGGGTAGACGGAAATAACTGCGATATATAACGGGCATAGGTGGTTAGAGAGGACACAGTCGCACCGGCAAGATAATCTGGGACAGTCGCACCAGCGGCGAGATCAGTGCCGGAGGTCTCGCCGGAGGGCATCGCCAGCAGTCGCGATGGGGACGGAGTCAATACGCGCCGGACAAGTCGGGAAGGGCCCATTGAGATCAACAGTGCAGTGATGTCAGCCCTTTGAGACTGATGGAGCGGCCCGGTGATTGACTGAGTGCTGAGACGGACGCCGCGGACCGGATGACGGGGAGTCGTCGATCAACGCATCTGCCCGGGCTTCACCTGTCATAGTAAGGCCGCTGCTCATTCCCCGCCCGCACAATATCCAAATATCCACGGTCTGTCACTCACCCTGCGTCGTACTTAACGGTCCTATGTCCAGACAGGCGATCTGGGGCGGTAGGGATCTCGGGGTGGGAGGGACGGGGCAGCCGGCCAGCCAGGATCTAATGACCCAGGGAAGGGATCTTTACCATGAGGAGGGGAGGGGTGAAGTGTGGATTTTGAGGAGGGGCGGGGACGGGAGTGCTATGGACTAGTTGATGGTGTGACGGACCAGCGGAGGAGAGCGGGGGAAATATGCGTCACGGGAGGGATGTAAATAAACTTTTCAGGCGCGCGACGTAGCTATTAATATGACATGTAACCGTACAGGTGAGGGGGATAATAAAGATGAAGGATTGCAGAGACGGATGGTGTCATTGAATTGAACGGAGTGATGATCGATGAGCCACAAGGCGGGATGGAGTCGGAACGGGTTTGGCGTGCCCGAGGAGCCTATTCCGTTTAACGTAAATTGACGCCGTCTCATTTTCAGTAAGAGACGGGCCTTGGGTAGCTATGAATGCACAGGAATGCTCGGCAAACTCTCGCGCCAAGTACGTATCATTATGGGTCTTCTTAACGCTGTGGTTATATAAGACATTGGATAAATGTTATTTGAGGACTTTTATTTGGCGACCGTACAATACTGTGTACGAAATGCCTTTCAGTTCGTATGTTTCAAAATACGAAAGATGATCCCCAGTGTAAGATATGCAGAACACTTTTCATTTCGTTGGTGGAAAGCCGTCAACCGAATATCTCTTCTGAACTCATAAATATTTGTCCGTATGCACTAAAATTTAAGTCAAAGTTTTAGGTAAATCTTGGTTTTAATTATTTTTCGTTGAATGTATACGAACCGATCGGCAAGCTCATTGTCAGTCGACACGTTTGATTTGAGAGTAGCTGCTAGCAAGCTATCGGCAAGTTCAAAGTTTGCTGTATATGATGCTTCTACATAAACACATTTAAATCATAAACTTAACTGCAACTCAACGTTTGTAAGGAGATATCTCATTTATCCAATTATCTTACGCCCGAATAAATTGTTCAAGGCGATGTATTGGCACCGGTTTCGCAGAGAAGTATCGTGTTATTTAAGTATGTCAGGGCGTTGACATCCCAGCAATGGCCGCTATGATGTGACGCGTCTCCTTACCCGGCCCGCCGAGGCCAGGCATGTGGGGAATGAACCGCTCACGGCGGCGGCGAAGGCGGCGGCGAAAGGGTCCGGCGGCTAATTGACACCAGCTGACACCAGCGGCGGAGGGGAGGGGAGCCGGCTCGGGCGCATACACACTGTGGGACGGACGTTGAAGATGTTTCGAAGAGTTAAAGTTATAGATGTTTTCAGTTACAGGGAATTATACGCGGAATTGTTGAAAATGGATATAAATATGACGGACTAGCCAATGGCCCTAACATAAGTTTACCTGGGACAACACTAGCGACGTACACACACACACACACACACACACACACACACACACACACACACACACACACACACACACACACACACACACACACACACACACACACACACACACACACACACACACACACACACACACACACACACACACACACACACACACACACACACACACACACACACACACACACACACACACACACACACACACACACACACACACACACACACACACACACACACACACACACACACACACACACACACACACACACACACACACACACACACACACACACACACACACACACACACACACACACACACACACACACACACACACACACACACACACACACACACACACACACACACACACACACACACACACACACACACACACACACACACACACACACACACACACACACACACACACACACACACACACACACACACACACACACACACACACACACACACACACACACACACACACACACACACACACACACACACACACACACACACACACACACACACACACACACACACACACACACACACACACACACACACACACACACACACACACACACACACACACACACACACACACACACACACACACACACACACACACACACACACACACACACACACACACACACACACACACACACACACACACACACACACACACACACACACACACACACACACACACACACACACACACACACACACACACACACACACACACACACACACACACACACACACACACACACACACACACACACACACACACACACACACACACACACACACACACACACACACACACACACACACACACACACACACACACACACACACACACACACACACACACACACACACACACACACACACACACACACACACACACACACACACACACACACACACACACACACACACACACACACACACACACACACACACACACACACACACACACACACACACACACACACACACACACACACACACACACACACACACACACACACACACACACACACACACACACACACACACACACACACACACACACACACACACACACACACACACACACACACACACACACACACACACACACACACACACACACACACACACACACACACACACACACACACACACACACACACACACACACACACACACACACACACACATCGGACAGGTATGCGTATACACACCGGCGGGCACAAGTACGTCCATGCACGCATGAAGGCGTATGACGCCCATCCGTTCATGCCTACAAACATACACTCGCATACGTATATACTCACGCGTTTACATGCAGGGGGGGGGGGGGGGGGGGCGTGTGATTTCCAAAGTCGAAACCCACTGACGTCGAACACGCGAGGGAGATTGGAGAATCAAGGAATGACAAGCTTCGATGAGGACGATTTAATCCTAGCCGGGAAACGAGGTTGGTATGTGCTACGCCCCTGTGTGTATTTTGACTCTGCTGATAACGGTTGGTTCGCTGACGGGTTTGGGTAATCATCTAACGAGGGAGGTATGCAGGATATTAATGTCGGGTGCCCAGGAGGGACAAAGTAAGTTGTTTTGATAGTGGATTCGTTCCCGAGCCAGGACGTTTGACCAAGAACTGACGCTGTAAGACGCCTGGGGCTCGCGAGCGGGTGAGTCGAGCGATGCAGTGCCGCTGAGGTGCGTTGGGCGAGGGATTGTGCCGCTGGAGTGAGGTGGTTTGGGCGAGGGATTGTCCCGCCGGAAAGGAGATCGGTGGTTAAGATGTGAGAAGCTGGTGCTGATGGATGAGGGGGTGCCGCCCGAGAGGAGGAGATATATGTCCATCGAGGGGGACCTGTGATGTACGCCGAACGATCAGGCCGGCCATGGCGCTTTGTATCGCAACGTGCAGCTCTTGTTCTCCCGACTTTCGGATGAAAATATAGGTTATGTCCATCGCAAAGTTACTCAGGTGGTGCCGGCCAACCGGGTGGCGCTAACTCGAACGAGATCGCGACGTGCGGAGGTGTTAGGATCGGTGGCGGCGCGGGGAGGGGTGATTGCCTCCGTGCGACTGAATAGGTCCATCGCGCTGGCCAGGTGATTGCAATAAGTCAGCAAGCGAATGCAGCTGCAACTTAGCCAAGTAGCTCTGAGCAGTGCGACCGCGGAATTTTAATAGGTTGTGGAAACGGGTTAAGAAGAAGCGATTAAGCGGCGCAGTAAGACGATATGTTCTGGGGGTAAGAGAGCGGAGCCGCGGACCATGGAGGGTGAGCGGCGGCCGAAACTACGTCACATGGCGGGACGGCAAAAGAGGAAATTATCGGGAGGATTAAAGGAAAAAGCGGAGAACCCCACCCGGTCAAGGTCTCTCACCCGTAATTAATAGCACCACTGGAGGGCAGTAGACGGAAGAGGGAGATACCGGGGCGTCAACCTGTGCATTTGGATTAGTGTTTGAGAGGAGGATAAGTGGGAGCGAGAATCAATGACTGTATGCCAGAATAACCGATTAAGTTAAGGACTAGTGGGAGAATTGACGCTCAGCGATCAATTATAGGTAAGGAGCCTGTTAAGGTCGGGGAGATAGTGGTGGGATTGTATTTGTTGGGGTTGGGACCAGGATGATTTGGGGGCGGATCATGGGAGCCGATATGGGGAAGGGATGCCGCGACGGATCATCTGTCGGGACATACTCCGGTAGGCTCTGTCGTGGGAGACCCTGTCCTGATATCCACCAATTACCGAACTCCACATACCATCTTGATATACCTTATAACCCAGCAGTGAGAGGCCTATATGTTGACTGACGAATGGCCAGCCTCATCAAAAATATTATGTACGAGTCCGGGCAGCGCAATTGCAACTGTTTGAAATTCATATGCTTTCGCGGGTATTCGGGAAAACCACAAGAAATAGCGGATCATTGCTGCCGTAAATCGATCCGGAAGGTCAAGAAACCCCCGCATGCAAATTTTCGAAATGTTGCAAATTGTTGCAAAATGTTGCAATATGCTCTAAATATTGCAAATGAAGTCCTAGAACGCTGATTTTAACGTCATTGCAATCAGCGGCCCGATCGTGTCCCGAAGATACATTTTACAGAAAAGGAAAATTTTGATTGATTTTTTTTTGCAATTTTTTAAATGATGCAATGTTGCAAAGCCCGATTGCACGCTACAGAGTCAGGGTGTAGTCGGGCTGCCTGGGGTTCTCTGCCGGCGGGGAGGGGGAGTCACTGGACCGACATCAGGCTGTCGGACGGAGTCATTGTGCAGTCGGGCTGCCTGGGGTTCTCTGCCGGCGGGGAGTCACTGGACCGACATCAGGCTGTCGGACGGAGTCAGGGTGTAGTCGGGCCGGCTGGGGTTCTCTGCCGGAGGGGGAGTCACTGGACCGACATCAGACTGTCGGACGGAGTCAGGGTGTAGTCGGGCTGCCTGGGGTTCTCTCCCGGCGGGGAGGGGGAGTCACTGGACCGACATCAGGCTGTCGGACGGAGTCAGGGTGTAGTCGGGCTGCCTGGGGTTCTCTACCGGCGGGGAGGGGGGTCACTGGACCGACATCAGGCTGTCGGACGGAGTCAGGGTGTAGTCGGGGTGCCTGGGGTTCTCTGCCGGCGGGGGAGTCACTGGACCGACATCAGGCTGTCGGACGGAGTCAGGGTGTAGTCGGGCTGCCTGGGGTTCTCTGCCGGCGGGGAGGGGGAGTCACTGGACCGACATCAGGCTGTCGGACGGAGTCAGGGTGTAGTCGGGCTGCCTGGGGTTCTCTGCCGGCGGGGGAGTCACTGGACCGACATCAGGCTGTCGGACGGAGTCAGGGTGTAGTCGGGCTGCCTGGGGTTCTCTGCCGGCGGGGGGAGGGGGAGTCACTGGACCGACATCAGGCTGTCGGACGGAGTCAGGGTGTAGTCGGGCTGCCTGGGGTTTTCTGCCGGCGGGGAGGGGGAGTCACTGGACCGACATCAGGCTGTCGGACGGAGTCAGTGTGTAGTCGGGCTGCCTGGGGTTCTCTGCCGGCGGGGAGTCACTGGACCGACATCAGGCTGTCGGACGGAGTCAGGGTGTAGTCGGGCCGGCTGGGGTTCTCTGCCGGAGGGGGAGTCACTGGACCGACATCAGACTGTCGGACGGAGTCAGGGTGTAGTCGGGCTGCCTGGGGTTCTCTGCCGGCGGGGAGGGGGAGTCACTGGACCGACATCAGGCTGTCGGACGGAGTCAGGGTGTAGTCGGGGTGCCTGGGGTTCTCTGCCGGCGGGGGAGTCACTGGACCGACATCAGGCTGTCGGACGGAGTCAGGGTGTAGTCGGGCTGCCTGGGGTTCTCTGCCGGCGGGGAGGGGGAGTCACTGGACCGACATCAGGCTGTCGGACGGAGTCAGGGTGTAGTCGGGCTGCCTGGGGTTCTCTGCCGGCGGGGGAGTCACTGGACCGACATCAGGCTGTCGGACGGAGTCAGGGTGTAGTCGGGCTGCCTGGGGTTCTCTGCCGGCGGGGGGAGGGGGAGTCACTGGACCGACATCAGGCTGTCGGACGGAGTCAGGGTGTTGTCGGGCTGCCTGGGGTTCTCTACCGGCGGGGGAGTCACTGGACCGACATCAGACTGTCGGACGGAGTCAGGATGTAGTCGGGCCGGCTGGGGTTCTCTGCCGGCGGGGGAGTCACTGGACCGACATCAGACTGTCGGACGGAGTCAGGGTGTAGTCGGGCCGGCTGGGGTTCTCTGCCGGCGGGGAGGGGGAGTCACTAAACCGACATCAGACTGTCGGACGGAGTCAGGGTGTAGTCGGGCTGCCTGGGGTTCTCTGCCGGCGGGGGGAGGGGGAGTCACTGGACCGACATCAGACTGTCGGACGGAGTCAGGGTGTAGTCGGGCCGGCTGGGGTTCTCTGCCGGCGGGGAGGGGGAGTCACTGGACCGACATCAGGCTGTCGGACGGAGTCAGGGTGTAGTCGGGCTGCCTGGGGTTCTCTGCCGGCGCGGAGGGGGAGTCACTGGACCGACATCAGGCTGTCGGACGGAGTCAGGGTGTAGTCGGGCTGCCTGGGGTTCTCTGCCGGCGGGGGAGTTACTGGACCGACATCAGGCTGTCGGACGGAGTCAGGGTGTAGTCGGGCTGCCTGGGGTTCTCTGCCGGCGGGGAGGGGGAGTCACTGGACCGACATCAGGCTGTCGGACGGAGTCAGGGTGTAGTCGGGCTGCCTGGGGTTCTCTGCCGGCGGGGAGGGGGAGTCACTGGACCGACATCAGGCTGTCGGACGGAGTCAGGGTGTTGTCGGGCTGCCTGGGGTTCTCTACCGGCGGGGGAGTCACTGGACCGACATCAGACTGTCGGACGGAGTCAGGGTGTAGTCGGGCCGGCTGGGGTTCTCTGCCGGCGGGGGAGTCACTGGACCGACATCAGACTGTCGGACGGAGCAGGGTGTAGTCGGGCCGGCTGGGGTTCTCTGCCGGCGGGGAGGGGGAGTCACTGGACCGACATCAGACTGTCGGACGGAGTCAGGGTGTAGTCGGGCTGCCTGGGGTTCTCTGCCGGCGGGGGGAGGGGGAGTCACTGGACCGACATCAGGCTGTCGGACGGAGTCAGGGTGTAGTCGGGCCGGCTGGGGTTCTCTGCCGGCGGGGAGGGGGAGTCACTGGACCGACATCAGGCTGTCGGACGGAGTCAGGGTGTAGTCGGGCTGCCTGGGGTTCTCTGCCGGCGGGGAGGGGGAGTCACTGGACCGACATCAGGCTGTCGGACGGAGTCAGGGTGTAGTCGGGCTGCCTGGGGTTCTCTGCCGGCGGTGGAGTCACTGGACCGACATCAGACTGTCGGACGGAGTCAGGGTGTAGTCGGGCCGGCTGGGGTTCTCTACCGGCGGGGAGGGGGAGTCACTGGACCGACATCAGACTGTCGGACGGAGTCAGGGTGTAGTCGGTCCGGCTGGGGTTCTCTACCGGCGGGGAGGGGGAGTCACTGGACCGACATCAGACTGTCGGACGGAGTCAGGGTGTAGTCGGGCCGGCTGGGGTTCTCTGCCGGCGGGGGAGTCACTGGACCGACATCAGGCTGTCGGACGGAGTCAGGGTGTAGTCGGGCCGGCTGGGGTTCTCTGCCGGCGGGGGAGTCACTGGACCGACATCAGACTGTCAGACGGAGTCAGGGTGTAGTCGGGCTGCCTGGGGTTCTCTGCCGGCGGGGAGGGGGGGGGGGAGGGGGAGTCACTGGACCGATATCAGACTGTCGGACGGAGTCAGGGTGTAGTCGGGCTGCCTGGGGTTCTCTGCCGGCGGGGAGGGGGAGTCACTGGACCGACATCAGGCTGTCGGACGGAGTCAGGGTGTAGACGGGCTGCCTGGAGTTCTCTGCCGGCGGGGAGGGGGAGTCACTGGACCGACATCAGGCTGTCGGACGGGGTCCGGGTGTAGTCGGGCTGCCTGGGGTTCTCTGCCGGCGGGGAGGGGGAGTCACTGGACCGACATCAGACTGTCGGACGGAGTCAGGGTGTAGTCGGGCTGCCTGGGGTTCTCTGCCGGCGGGGGAGTCACTGGACCGACATCAGACTGTCGGACGGAGTCAGGGTGTAGTCGGGCCGGCTGGGGTTCTCTGCCGGCGGGGAGGGGGAGTCACTGGACCGACATCAGACTGTCGGACGGAGTCAGGGTGTAGTCGGGCTGCCTGGGGTTCTCTGCCGGCGGGGAGGGGGAGTCACTGGACCGACATCAGGCTGTCGGACGGAGTCAGGGTGTAGTCGGGCTGCCTGGGGTTCTCTGCCGGCGGGGGAGTCACTGGACCGACATCAGACTGTCGGACGGAGTCAGGGTGTAGTCGGGCTGCCTGGGGTTCTCTGCCGGCGGGGAGGGGTAGTCACTGGACCGACATCAGGCTGTCGGACGGAGTCAGTGTGTAGTCGGGCTGCCTGGGGTTCTCTGCCGGCGGGGAGGGGAAGTCACTGGACCGACATCAGGCTGTCGGACGGAGTCAGGGTGTAGTCGGTCTGCCTGGGGTTCTCTGCCAGCGGGGAGGGGGAGTCACTGGACCGACATCAGACTGTCGGACGGAGTCAGGGTGTAGTCGGGCTGCCTGGGGTTCTCTGCCGGCGGGGGAGTCACTGGACCGACATCAGGCTGCCGGACGGAGTCAGGGTGTAGTCGGGCTGCCTGGGGTTCTCTGCCGGCGGGGAGGGGGAGTCACTGGACCGACATCAGACTGTCGGACGGAGTCAGGGTGTAGTCGGGCTGCCTGGGGTTCTCTGCCGGCGGGGAGGGGGAGTCACTGGACCGACATCAGGCTGTCGGACGGAGTCAGTGTGTAGTCGGGCTGCCTGGGGTTCTCTACCGGCGGGGAGGGGGAGTCACTGGACCGACATCAGGCTGTCGGACGGAGTCAGTGTGTAGTCGGGCTGCCTGGGGTTCTCTGCCGGCGGGGAGTCACTGGACCGACATCAGGCTGTCGGACGGAGTCAGGGTGTAGTCGGGCTGCCTGGGGTTCTCTGCCGGCGGGGGAGTCACTGGACCGACATCAGACTGTCGGACGGAGTCAGGGTGTAGTCGGGCTGCCTGGGGTTCTCTGCCGGCGGGGAGGGGGAGTCACTGGACCGACATCAGGCTGTCGGACGGAGTCAGTGTGTAGTCGGGCTGCCTGGGGTTCTCTACCGGCGGGGAGGGGGAGTCACTGGACCGACATCAGGCTGTTGGACGGAGTCAGTGTGTAGTCGGGCTGCCTGGGGTTCTCTGCCGGCGGGGAGTCACTGGACCGACATCAGGCTGTCGGACGGAGTCAGGGTGTAGTCGGGCTGCCTGGGGTTCTCTGCCGGCGGGGAGGGAGAGTCACTGGACCGACATCAGACTGTCGGACGGAGTCAGGGTGTAGTCGGGCTGTCTGGGGTTCTCTGCCGGCGGGGAGGGGGAGTCACTGGACCGACATCAGACTGTCGGACGGAGTCAGGGTGTAGTCGGGCTGCCTGGGGTTCTCTACCGGCGGGGAGGGGGAGTCACTGGACCGACATCAGGCTGTCGGACGGAGTCAGGGTGTAGTCGGGCCGGCTGGGGTTCTCTGCCGGCGGGGAGGAGGAGTCACTGGACCGACATCAGGCTGTCGGACGGAGTCAGGGTGTAGTCGGGCTGCCTGGGGTTCTCTGCCGGCGGGGGAGTCACTGGACCGACATCAGACTGTCGGACGGAGTCAGGGCGTAGTCGGGCTGCCTGGGGTTCTCTGCCGGCGGGGAGGGGGAGTCACTGGACCGACATCAGACTGTCGGACGGAGTCAGGGTGTAGTCGGGCTGCCTGGGGTTCTCTGCCGGCGGGGAGGGGGAGTCACTGGACCGACATCAGACTGTCGGACGGAGTCAGGGTGTAGTCGGGCCGGCTGGGGTTCTCTGGCGGCGGGGAGGGGGAGTCACTGGACCGACATCAGACTGTCGGACGGAGTCAGGGTGTAGTCGGGCTGCCTGGGGTTCTCTGCCGGCGGGGAGGGGGAGTCACTGGACCGACATCAGACTGTCGAACGGAGTCAGGGTGTAGTCGGGCCGGCTGGGGTTCTCTGCCGGCGGGGAGGGGGAGTCACTGGACCGACATCAGACTGTCGGACGGAGTCAGGGTGTAGTCGGGCTGCCTGGGGTTCTCTGCCGGCGGGGAGGGGGAGTCACTGGACCGACATCAGACTGTCGGACGGAGTCAGGGTGTAGTCGGGCCGGCTGGGGTTCTCTGCCGGCGGGGAGGGGGAGTCACTGCACCGACATCAGACTGTCGGACGGAGTCAGGGTGTAGTCGGGCTGCCTGGGGTTCTCTGCCGGCGGGGAGGGGGAGTCACTGGACCGACATCAGACTGTCGGACGGAGTCAGGGTGTAGTCGGGCTGCCTGGGGTTCTCTGCCGGCGGGGAGTCACTGGACCGACATCAGGCTGTCGGACGGAGTCAGGGTGTAGTCGGGCTGCTTGAGGTTCTCTGCCGGCGGGGAGGGGGAGTCACTGGACCGACATCAGGCTGTCGGACGGAGTCAGGGTGTAGTCGGGCCGGCTGGGGTTCTCTGCCGGCGGGGAGGAGGAGTCACTGGACCGACATCAGACTGTCGGACGGAGTCAGGGTGTAGTCGGGCTGCCTGGTGTTCTCTGCCGGCGGGAGAGTCACTGGACCGACATGAGGCTGTCGGACGGAGTCAGGGTGTAGTCGGGCCGGCTGGGGTTCTCTGCCGGCGGGGAGGAGGAGTCACTGAACCGACATCAGACTGTCGGACGGAGTCAGGGTGTAGTCGGGCTGCCTGGGGTTCTCTGCCGGCGGGGGAGGGAGAGTCACTGGACCGACATCAGGCTGTCGGACGGAGTCAGGGTGTAGTCGGGCCGGCTGGGGTTCTCTACCGGCGGGGAGGGGGAGTCACTGGACCGACATCAGACTGTCGGACGGAGTCAGGGTGTAGTCGGGCTGCCTGGGGTTCTCTGCCGGCGGGGAGTCACTGGACCGACATCAGACTGTCGGACGGAGTCAGGGTGTTGTCGGGCTGCCTGGGGTTCTCTACCGGCGGGGGAGTCACTGGACCGACATCAGACTGTCGGACGGAGTCAGGGTGTAGTCGGGCTGCCTGGGGTTCTCTGCCGGCGGGGAGTCACTGGACCGACATCAGGCTGTCGGACGGAGTCAGGGTGTAGTCGGGCTGCCTGGGGTTCTCTACCGGCGGGGAGGGGGAGTCACTGGACCGACATCAGGCTGTCGGACGGAGTCAGGGTGTAGTCGGGCTGCCTGGGGTTCTCTGCCGGCGGGGAGGGGGAGTCAATGGACCGACATCAGGCTGTCGGACGGAGTCAGGGTGTAGTCGGGCTGCCTGGGGTTCTCTACCGGCGGGGAGTCACTGGACCGACATCAGACTGTGGGAAGGAGGTACGAACGGGTGTGCTCTTAGATCAGAAAATAGGTTATGCAGTTCGACACAACAAATAACACATGCATATATCTAACTTTACCCAAATTGACGATTTTAGCCAAAACAGCACCAACTAACCCCGGTCTTCCCTACATTTCTTCCCCCGGCTTACCCAGGACCGACTAAGAACAAAGTACTGAGGCGGTAAGACTGCGGCTCGGTCGCTAGCCGTGTTATACTGAAGGCCGGTCAGTTGAGCCGCTGTCCATGCAGCAGCAGCAGCCGGCGACTGGCGACTGACCTATGTGCCAGACGAAGGACTGGACGGGGGGCAGGTGACGGGCGCTGGACTGGAACCGCAGGCTGGTGTAGGCGGCCGCAAGCCGGGTGGCGTCAGGACTCCAGCTGAGGTTCGTCACCTGCCACACGCAGACACCGCGCCAGTGTCACACAGTGACACAAACAGAGACACCGGTGTCCCACACAGGGATACATGGCACACACAGACACCAGTGTCACACAGGGACTAAGACACCGGTGCACAGTGGTTGGAAGTGCCGAAACGGATCGCCACGCGATTTTCACGAAAGTCATTTAGTTATAGCGTGTAAATGACTCGACCAATTCGCACCAAACCTTCAACGTTATGTTTTTACATGCTTTGCTCATCTTAGGATGGTGAACAACTTGTCAGGTCATGTCAGGTCACGGGGCTAAGACGTCATCAATGTAGGTATGTCAGGCTCGATGTAGACCAAAGCAGAGTTTGCCTGCTTGTATGTGACCTTTGAAGACCTTTGACCTGGAATGACATGTGGTGACCTAGTCTGACCTTCATTTACATTTCCTGACCTCAGTTGACCTTCCGTGACCTTTGGTGACCTCCGAGGGATAGGGGTGTGACGTTTCACATTTGTGATTGGGGCGTGTTTTGGGGGCCCAATAACATTTTGGGGTTAGTTTTTAATGCCAAAATATATTTCAGGGCCCCAAATTACCCCTAGACGTAAAAATTAGGTAATTTTGTGGACGGTTCCTACCAGCAAAAATCTTACGTGTGCGTAGTAAGCACACGTAAGCACACGTATATTTGGTAAGCATGATGCATTCAGACTACATAATGTCTGATGTCTACAACAAATTACAATAATGGTGCATACATGGGTATGGGCATGGGTATTTGCTGAATGTGTGGCCAAGTGTCAACCGATCACTGATCACTGAACCGACACACACACATACACACACACGCACACACACGCACACACGCACACACCCACCCACAGACCCACAGACCCACAGACCCCCGCGCCCGCCGCGTGCACACACGCACACACGCACACACACACACACACACACACACACACACACACACACACACACACACACACACACACACACACACACACACACACACACACACACACACACACACACACACACACACCCACACACCCACCCACCCACCCACCCACCCACCCACCCACCCACCCACACACCCACACACCCACACACCCACACACCCACACACCCACACACCCACACACCCACACACCCACACACCCACACACCCACACACCCACCCACACACCCACCCACCCACACACCCACACCCACACCCACACCCACACCCACACCCACACCCACACCCACACACACACCCACGCACACACACACACACACCCACGCACACCCACGCACACCCACCCACCCACCCACCCACCCACCCACCCACCCACCCACCCACCCACCCACACACACACACACACACACACACACACACACACACCCACCCACCCACACGCCCGCCCGCCCGCCCGCCCGCCCACACGCACGCACGCACGCACGCACGCACGCACGCACACGCGCACACGCGCACACGCGCACACGCGCACACGCACACACGCACACACACACACACACACACACACACACACACACACACACACACACACACACACACACACACCGGACAGGTATGCGTATACACACCGGCGGGCACAAGTACGTCTATGCACGCATGAAGGCGTATGACGCACACCCGTTCATGCATACAAACATACACTCGCATACGTACATACTCGCGCGTATACATGCAGGTGGGCGTGTGATTTCGAAAGTCGAAACCCGCTGACGTCGAACATGCGAGGGAGATCGGAGAATCAAGGAATAACAAGCTTCGATGAGGACAATTTAATCCTAGCCGGGAAATGAGGTTGGTATGTGCTACACCCGTGTGTATTTGGACTCTGCTGATAACGGTTGGTTCGCTGACGGGTTTGGGTAATCATCTAACGAGGGAGGTATGCAGGATATTAATGTCGGGTGCCCAGGAGGGACAAAGTAAGTTGTTTTGATAGTGGAATTGTTCCCGAGCCATGACGTTTAACCAGGAACTAACGCTGTAAGACGCCTGGGGCTAGCGAGCGGGTGAGTCGGGCGATGCAGTGCCGCTGAGGTGCGTTGGGCGAGGGATTGTGCCGCCGAAGTGAGGTGGTTTGGGGCGAGGGATTGTGCCGCTGGAGTGGAGATCGGTGGTTGAGATGTGGGAAGCTGGTGATGAGTGGGTGAGGGGTTCCGCCCGAGAGGAGAGATCCATCGAGGGGGATCTGCGATGTACGCCGAACGATCAGGCCATGACGCTTTGTATCGCAACGTGCAGCTCTTGTTCTCCCGACTTTCGGACGAAATTATAGGTTTTAGGTCCATCGCGGTGCTACCCTGGTGGTGCCGGCCAACCGGGTGGCGCCAATTCGAACGAGATCACGACGTGCGGAGATGTTAGGATCAGTGACGGCGCGGTGGGAGGTGATTGCCTCCGTGCGACTGCATAAGTCTATCGCGCTCGACCAGGCGATTGCAATAAGTCGACAGGCGCAAGCGGCCGCAATTTAGCCAAGTAACTCTGAGCCGCGCGACCTCGGAGTTTTATTAGGCGGTGGTGCAGGTCGAGAGGAGGTGATTAAGGGGGCCAGGTAGGGCCGAGAGCGGGTGAGCTGAGCGAAGTTAAGTCCATCGAGGAGGGCTTGCGAGGTAGGCCGGTTGACAGATCTTATGTTGTTTGTGCCGCAATATGCCACACTTGTCTTCCCGACCCTCGGATACAATTTGTAGGTCTTATGTCCATCATGGAATTCCCCAGGTCGTACCGGGCGACCGGGGAATGATGTCGCGGAGGCACCATGACGTGTGGAAGGGTTAGAATCAGTGGCGACGTGGCGAGGGGTAAAGGCCGCCGCGTGACTGAACAGGTCCATCGCGCTGGCCAGGTGATTGCACTAAGTCAGCAAGCGAATGCAGCCGCAACTATAATTGAAATTTGGTAAGAAGACGTATAATTGATGCAGCATATAGTATTTAAAGGGACACTCCCACCTTCCCCAAAGTTGTCAAATGTGCGCCGCTTGTGGTGCAAAATATGAAGTAATTGCTGCCGAACACGATTATGACATTTGTTTCTCGCAAACAGCAATTTCATAAAAAAAGTTAATTTTTAATATTTGGGTTAATGACGTCATATTGGGCTCTAGAGAGCTATACAGAAATTCTTTACGCTGCCAAAGCATGGCACAATTATTTCGAGACAATTCTGGCGCTTTGAATACAAAACAAACCAATTACCAAACCATTTGAAACACGCAAATATCTACAAGCCTAACCTTAAAACAAGTCAACTATCATTACCATTTGGTAAAGAGAGGTGACGCCATCGGCTTTAGACCCCTATTCAAATACACGAGGGGTTTATTCGTTACAATTGTCAAGATCAACCTCGAATTTCTTTTTGATTAGACCTATGTGGTTGTTTTAACTGCTACCCTACTTAATTTCAATGCAAATCCAACAACATGGCTATCTCAACTCAAAACTAATGTTAAGGTGAGAGTGTCCCTTTAACTTTCACGTCGATATCTAGCATAGTTGTCAAGTTATTGAGAATATCGGGGAGGGCAGATTCTGCCCCCCCCTTCCCTCCAGTGGGGCGCGGGTTAAGCTGCGCCCCACTGGGCCTCTGAGTTTTCCACGCCCGGCTGGGGGAGGTGTCTTTAATATCCCCCCCCCCCTTCGAACTAGAACTCGGTTCCTATATGAGGAGTAGGCGAAATCCGAAAATACCGTTCGATAGCTCGTCCACAATTATGTCGAAACTATTTCTTATCGTCTTTGGCTCAGGTCAATACTGAGGTCACCAGAGGTCATAGAAGGTTCAATTTGAACTTGAATTTGACCTTGCAGGATAATCTTGAGATTAGAATGAACCTGATTTTCGAAAAAGTGGGTCAGATTTCACCTTTGGACCAAGTTTGAGAACAATTGGTGACCGGACCAGAAGTCGTTTCAGTGGTTGACTAGCTTCAGATGGTGGGGTCAGGGCCTGTGCAACAAGCTCTGCTTAGCGCGAGACCTGACCTTAGAAATTCATCTATTCAAGAGATTCGGACTACATTCTGACACAAACTGTACGGCCATTCTGCTCTGAGCTGTGACATCTCGGTGACGTCACAGCTCACAGCTCTGAGCTGTGACGTCTCGGTGACGTCACAGCTCACAGCTCTGAGCTGTGACGTCTCGGTGACGTGTCATCAACGGGAGGCATCCTAGGACAGGCCTCTATGACCCTATTTCCATGGGCAGGTGGATTACAGAAGGATTAGATCGGCTCAGCGGCGTGGCCGTGATCCGGATCACGCGGCATGTTTCCATGGGCTAATCCGCTACTGAGCGGCTCAGACGCTCGCAGCAAGGTAAGGGATGAACGGGGATTTGTGCACCGGGAACTGCCCCGCCACCCGGGGTATTTGGATAGGACACAGGGCGGGGGGGGGGGGGGGCGGTGTGGCGGGCACGCTACCCCGCCACCCGGGGTGTTTGGATAGGACACAGGGCGGAGGGGCCGGCGTGGCGGGCACGCTGGCCCGCCGGCCCGAGCTATTGTTCAGGATCGGTGGAACGGGTTGGGGTCGCTGTGGGAGTGGGACTGTTTTCCCCTTGATCCCGATCAAGCCCGTTCGGCTCAAACGGTACCGGGATTAGAGACAAGATTACCGTTCGGTCTGGGGAAAGGATTATGGGTGTTTTTATGGGTCGCGTAATCGCGATCATAACACTCAACGCGATCAAGGAGGATTAGAGTTGCCCATGGAAACGGGTGCATGTCTGTCTGTCAGTTTGAGGTGTATCTGCGGAGAATCAGGACTAGCGGGCTGCTGGCCAGGCCATTCACTCCGCTGCACAGCTGTGCCCGGCATGCGTGCGTGCGTTGGTGCGTGCGTGTAGGCGTGTGCCATGCAAGCGACGTATGACCGTACGGCGCGTCGCGTCGGGCAGGGATCCCGGAACACGTTGACGGTCTTGGCGCCGGTAGCAGCCTCTGCGGCGGGCGCGCCGCCCTCCTCGCCGCCGAAGTACTCCTCGTACATATCCAGCGTGTTGTTCTGCTTGATGCAGTGCTCCATCAACTAAACAGCGGGCAGAACGGCACGGACAACACTAGGTAAGAACGAGATAGACAGGCACCAGGTGCGAACACGAGGCCAGGCGATACCAGTGTATGTATGCCCCCGCGTGTCCACGGGGTTACATCATGACATTGCGTGTGTACCACAACACTGAACACTGGCAGTCGCACCCAGATACGCCCGATATCAGTTCTCAGAGCTGTGACCCTGGTATATAGCGTTAAGACGTAAAGCCTGCTGTCTGGCCAGCGTCCCCGGCCGCCGGCCAGATACGCCCGATACCAGTTCTCAGAGCTGTGACCGTGGTATATAGCGTTAAGACGAAAAGCCTGCTGTCTGGCCAGCGTCCCCGGCCGCTGAGTGGTACCCTGTCGCCAGCGTTCGCCGGGCACCGTCTTGGCAGCTCTCAGTCAGCCGCCACTTACCGCCCCCAGCTGCAGCACGGACGACATGTACATGTCGTCCTTCTCCACCTTCTTCTTGAAGCGTGTTGTCTGCTCCACGTCCTGCGGGTTGATGTCGCGCGCCCAGCCGCCCTCGGCGTGGTTGACGCCCGTGGTGGCGTACTCGGCTCGGTCCGTGCTCACCTGGTGACGGGCGTCACTCGTCACATTTCACACGTCACGCGTCACACATGCCACTGTACCACAGTCACATGCCACTGTGTGGCATTGCAGTTCTTGTGCCACTAGAATATGCACTGCATAGTACAATTTGTTGATTTGTACAATTTGTACAATTTGTAACACACTACACACACATGTGGTTACCATATGGGCTTTAGATGGGCTATATGGGCTCACATGGGCATGGTAACGACATGAGCATGCACATGGGAAAGATATGGACCCCATATAGGTTTGGGATGGGCGAGATTGGCACACGTAGCATGGGAAGGACATGGGCGTTAGGGTGGTCCGGTTTGCGTTTTTCTTCTTAGAATGTTAGATCTCAACCCCTATCTGAAGCATTTTGGGACACTTATAACGATGAAAACATCCAAATTGAGAAATTCGAAACAAAATTAGATGGCGAACTTGACTTAAATATTTAAGGCACCGAGGAGATTTTTGCACATTTTTTTATTATTTATTATCATATTTTCCTCCAATTTTTATTTAAGTCTTTCTCGCAATGCCCTTGTATTCAAATAGGAGGACCAGGCGCCGACGATGTTAACGTTTTTAGCGTTAACGCCATCTATTGAGCGATTCGGCAAACTACTAAAACATCCGTTCTATTATTGGTGATTGTTGTTCAGGTGTTTGAGCCAAGGTTTGAGCTATTGGTGACAAATGGTAAGAAAATAAATGTTTTATACATCTATGATACATTTCCGCATGCATTTGAGTTCTCGCGCTTACGAGAGGTCAACATGTGCAGAAATCACCTTGGTGAAAATCTTTAAGTCCAGTTCGCCGTCGAATTGGTCCTTGAATTTCTCAATTTTGATGTTCTCATCGTGATCAGCGTCCCAAAATGCATAAAATAACGGGGGGGGGGGGGCGAGACCTAACATTCTAAGAAAAAACGCAAACCGAACCACCCTAATGGACATACTCAGGTGGGACCCGTATGGGTTTAAGATCGGCAAGGTGCGCAGACATAACACGGGAAGGACATGGGCATACCCAGGTGGGCCCCGTATGGGTTTGAGATGGGGAACAGACATGTGCCTAGATCCCGGGATGCAGCTGAGATCCGGATGTGTCCTGTGTCTCGGGATCCACCTGAGACACCAGATCCAGGTACACAATAAGCCGAGGGATCCACAAATATCCCAGATCATGATATATTGTATGCCGTGGATCTACAATTTACGCAGAGGGATCCAGGAAGATCCCAGATCATCATGCATTTTATGCCGAGATATCCACTGGGATCCAATATCTAACTTCGGGATCCAGGCACAAGTCTAATGGGGAGGTGTGCAAACATAACACGGGAAAGGCATGGGCATACCCAGGTGGTATGCCCATATGGGTTTTAGGAGGTTTGAAGGCTGAGAAGGCTGGACGTACTTGAAAACAATCTGGGGCTCACGTGGCTGGCCAATATCCAGGCCACCTAGTTTGCCCATCAAAAACACTTAAATACTACATGGTACCCATGGGGTTAGCCAACATCCAGATCACCTACTTTGCCCATCCGGCAACCACTAAAATATCATATGGTACCCGTTACGTGACCCACATATGGCTCAAATTCCTTATGAAACTACTTGCAAATCGTATGGTACATTTGTGGACCGCTAAGATCCAGCGAACATAGTTTTCACAACCAGAAACAACTCTTTGAAAAACAACACATTTTCAAACCATCACGAAACCACATGGGGCCCATGTTGGAAACCCGTTCCACCAGATCACATGGTTTTAATCCCGAATCCACTCCACTAAACGTCAATATGAGATCAAATTCCATGTCCATTGCTCATAAAATCACTTAAGACAATATGGGATGGGAAGAACATGGGCTGTTCGTGTTCATATAGGGCCCATATGGGTTTCAGATGTATTAAATGGTCACAAGTAAACATGGCAAGGACATGGGGATACCCATGTCTGTATCCATGTGTAAAATCTCTTGAGAGCAATATGGGCTCATGTGGCTGGCCAACATCAGGGCCACCTAGCTTGCCCATCCTGCAACTACCTAAATACCGTTTGGTACCAAAATGGGGCCCATATAGCACAACCTTGTGGTTACCACATGGGGTTTAGATGGGTTCCATGGGCTTATTTGGGCATGTGGAGGACATGGTCTGTCTCTATGGGTCCCACATGGGTTTCAGATGTGCTGCGTATTCGTATGTGTACATGGGAAGGACTTGGGAATGACCATGTGGGGCTTATATGGGTGTTAGGAGGTAGAAATATTTGACCCCATTTGACCTCGAAGATATTGATCTTCGAGGTCAAATGGGGTCAAATATGCCAAAATTCTCCAATTTTAGCACTTTGCTCCAGAAACCACAAAATATCTCGAGAACTATGATAGCTAGGAACAAACTAAAAAACAATCGAAAGCTCTTGAAATATGCAATTGCCATGGTGTCCTCAAATTTTAGCTCAGATTAATAGTTTAGGCTCCAGAGGTCATCAAAGGGCTATATTTATGGATTTTTTTCTTCTTCTTCTCGCAAATAACTTTTTACCTAACCAAGATAAGACAATATTTGTGACGCCAACGTGTTCGTCTCGTCAAGGTGCTTCGAATTATGTTCATGTTGACCAGATTACATCAACTTAGAAATTTGACCTCAGGTCAAGGTCAAGTGGTGACCCAAGTAGGTAGGCCATGTTGCATATTGGGAGACGTTCCTCGACGAGACAAACACATTGGTACCGGTTTCACTTCTCTATCTTCATTTTGTCGATAGTTATTGACAAAATAAGTGTTGGTAACCGCAGGTGACCTCGGCTGACCCTGTAGTGGCTACTGCACGAAAATTACACCTGGATCATCAACAATGGCCTATGGGTCATTCATTCCACGTCAAATAGCACAAGAAATTTCCCGACCCCTTTCGATTTCAATCAAATTTGAGGCACATGTAGTACCCAATGAATGATCATCATGCACAAACTCTTAACTCCATTCCACCTCTGAGGTCAGAGTTACGGGTCATCTTAGGTCGCACGTTTTTGCCGCCATTGTATCATTCAAACGTGCATATATTGACACAAAATTGCTCTAGGAAGATGCGGTTGCCATCAGAGCACAGAGATATGATCGGTCTATATATTGCAACCGATGAACTTCCATGACCTAAATTTGACCTTTGACCTGACGAGGTCAAAGTCAACAATTCAAGTTTTTCGTATGTTTGCCTGCCCCCAAATGCACCAAAATTTAACACGAGAGTGGTTACATCACCATCTCAAAGCATGTCCAAAGAATGGCGGACACTTAAAAACTTTTTAAGATATGAGTATTTTAGTATAACTATGTCGCGCCGGTTGAATGTGCCCTGTGGTTATCTTCTATGAATTTATTCTCTCAAGAAGGATTAAAAATACATGCTCCCCATAACACCTGGTAACAAAGTAGGTACACACGTTACCAGTGGTGCCCACAACGTAGCTGCACAGGTTCAAGACGACATGCCCCGACTTGACATCATCTGACGCGCCGCGGGCGGCGCGACATATTTATACTAAAATACCCATATCTTAACAAGTTTGTAAGTGACCGCCATTCTTTGCACATGCTTTGGGACGATGATTTAACGACACTCGTGTTAAATTTTGGTGGATTTCGGGGCAGGAAAACACAACAATAACTCGAAATTTTGACTTTGGCCTAGTCAGGTCAAAGGTCATATGAAGGTCATGTGCAATCATGGAAGAAAAAAGCAATGCAAATTCATTTTTCTATCCAATGGCGGCAACCACAACTTCCTATAACACTTTTTTTGTGTGTCAATATATGCACTTTTGAATGATACAATTTCGGCAGAAACGTGTGACCTAAGATGACCCGTAACTCTGACCTCAGAGGTCGAATGGAGCTAAACGTTTGTGCATGATGATCGTTCATTAACCCGCGAGTTACCGGGGTATATTCCATAACGCGACTTACGGGGGGGGGGGGGCTATCCCCCCTCGGATCTCCGGAACTACTGGACCGATTGTAAAAATTCAAACGGCATTCGATAGCCCTGAGGAAATTTATCGAGGGAAACCTAATATTATTGACCTCGGGGTCACCGATGACGTCACAGGTCAGGTTAAGTACAAAATGTTTGGCCGTGCCAAAAGGTCTCGATGGATTGAATTGTCGCGCAAAATTGCGATATTAAACGCATAAGCAGTCGATAAATCGGTATGATTCGTGTGTCTGACACTTCTAAGTACCATCCTAAGCTATGTATGACCCTGGGTCAGGTCAAGGTCATCGGAGGTCACGAGGACAAACTGCAGATTACGGTCATCAGGCGTTGTAACACATGTTTATGGGTTTGTTTTTCGTCTAGAACGCGGAAAATGGCCTTAGAACATGGTTTGTACCATATAAATAGAAGTAAAAAGCACAAACGGAAATTCATTTTTTATGCATGGTAATGCTGTGAGAGGTGGTCGTTTTGGTCATTTATAGGTCATAAGTCAGTCATTTTTGAAGATATCCACTTCAAATTTGGTACACATATTCACCGAACACGTCTCGATCACAAATATTCCGTTTTTTATAACTCTGATTTTTTTGAAATTTTTCTAAAAACAATGTATTGGGATTTCTCAAAATTTTGAATGAAAAACCCCCCTGAAAAATACGAGATTAGAGATTGATAGCCCGGTCTATTGTCAGTAATTTGATTTAAAATAATTCAATTTATCTCAAACATTGTACCTTTGACGGCGTTTTCCGCAAACCATAATTTTTCAACAAAACCCGAAGAACATGACGTCACTCTGACGTCATTTTCGGTTGACCTATCATAACCTCATCTCTTTCCTTTTGCCAACATGTGTAGAATTGATGTGAGAGAAGGTACTGCAAGATTGGTGACGATACTAGTGTTGGTTTAGGAGTTATTGCAAAATAACGGGATGAGGGGGGGGGGGGGGGGGGGCACAAAATAGCCCCCCAGTAAGTCGCGGGTTAAGTAGGTACTACACGTGCCCCAAATTTCATCGAAATCGAAAGGGGTCGGGTTCAAAACTGCCCATTCTTGTGCGATCGCGCCGCGCCGTAGCGACATAGTTATAATACCCATAGCTTAAAAACTTTTTAAGTGTCCGCCATTCTTTTCCACATGCTTTGGGACGATGATTTAACGACACTCGTGTTACATTTTGGTGGATTTCGGGGCAGGCAAACGCAGTAATAACTCGACATTTTGACTTTTACCTCGTCAGATTAAAGGTCATATGAAGGTCATGTGAAATAATGGAGGTACATAGCAATGGACATTCATTTTCCTATCCAATGGCGGCAACCGCAACTTCCTAGATCAATTTTTCGCCAATATATGCACTTTTGAATTAAACAAATGTCGGCAAAAACGTGCAACCAAAGAAGACTCGTAACTCTGATCTCGGAGGTCGAATGGAGCTAAACGTTTGTGCATAACGATCGTTCATTGGGTACTACACGTGCCCCAAATTTCATCGAAATCGAAATGGGTCGGGTTCAAAACTGCTCATTCTTCTGCGATCTGACGTGGAATGACCCCTATGATAACATGATCCAGAAGAAATTGGACGGATATCATGCGTATCATCGGAAAAAGAAACATTGTAATATTTCCCATTGACTTATAATGGGGAGGTCATGAATTAACCCGACCTTATGGCACCGATATAAACAATACGAGATATTCGATTTGTAGGTACTTATGACCTTATGAAATCCTGCAACTTTGAAACCGATCGGCAAAAAAAACTGTGGCTGTGGTACAACCGCAAACTTTTTGGAGGTGGGATCACGTGATCTGGTCCGGTGACCTGACCTGAGATGACCCGAGGTCAAGAATAGCACTAAAGTGTGTAATACATTTTCGAACAGGTTTGCAAAAAACGACGGCGCACAGCGCCGCCGTTTTTCCGCTATTCTCGAAAAACGTTTTCCGCTATCCTCGAAAGACCTGTGTCCGCTATCCTCGAAAAATTCGAAAGGGGAGGGCGGATTACGCCCTCCCCCCTTCTAGTGCGCGTGTTAACCCTATTAGTGGCAGGTGGGGGCAGATTCTGCCCACCCCTCAGGTTTTTCGCAGATATCTCTCGAACGGCTAAGAGCAGACCCATGAAATTTTAGGACTTTTCCTAGAATTAAATTCCGCATATGGAGTCAAAATTTTGAAGTCCTAACCTTAACAGAAGCGGTTCCAGGGCCTGGTTTTTGGATTTTTTGTTTGTGTGACATTTGGCGATAATACGGAGATACGATCTTCACGGCTTCTTACTATCTGCCTGAAGTATAAAGGAGTTACGTAGGTTTACGGTGATTGAAACAAGTACAAATCAGTTAATTGTTGTGAACTATAATAAATATTGCACGGCAGAGGCGGTTTCAGGGACTTGAAAAGGGGAGGTTTACAGGAAGTTAATTTTTTATATATATTTTGCCTCCCTTTTTCGCTAACCTGGCACCGCCTATGGATGCATATATGCTTGATAACTGTTGTGCCCGATGTCACAATAGCGAACCATTTGATGTATCGAAAAAAGAAGAAAATAAACGGTTTTATAAGGCATTTATTTTACCCCCAAATATAGCGACCTGAAAACACCTATGATTTTTGAATTTGCAAAAGTCACCATCATATATCAATCCCCAATGCAATCTATATCGATCCCCATTGGTTGCGTTGAAATCGGTTGATAAACATGACAGCTGTGTTGGATCACAAATACCTCTAATATTTATAGTTTTTCCCCCCTGTTGCCCCCTATCAAAAATTTCATTTTTTTGAGAAATGTAGATCATGTTGAGGGGAATCAAACGCCGTTTGAATTTTATAATCAGACTGGTAGATCTCGAGATCTCCGGGGGCGGAATCCGCCCCCTGCCACTAGACATAAAGACATAAAGACATAAAAGAAAAGTGCAACAAAGAGCCTCTTGGGCCCATCCGAGGTTGCACCCCCCCCCCATCCCCCCCCTCCACCAGTCTCGCCCCTTCAAATCACCTTACTCTACCTGCATAAAAGAAGGCTAATCCCACGAGTATTTATGAACTAATCCCTTCTCTGTAAAGTATTTATCTAATCTAATTTTGAAGGAAGCAAGTGTCACTGCATCAGCGACATCCCCTGGTAGCATATTCCAATGTCCTACAACCCTTCTACTGAAAAATGACTGTCGTAGCCTAGTCCTACTTTGTTTCATAATGAGTTTATGCTGATGACCTCTACCTCGATTTTCCCTATTGAACTCAAACATACCCTTTAAATATCCAGAATGCTGACTATTTACAAATTTGAAGACTTCAATTAGATCTCCTCTTAGCCTTCTATATCTAAGTGAAAACATACCCAATTTCCTTAATCTATCTTCATAAGGTAAACTACCAAGACAATTAATCATTTTTGTTGCCCTTTTTTGAACTCTTTCTAACAACCAGCAATCTTTCTCATATGTTGGAGACCAGGCTTGTACACAATACTCCAAATGTGGTCTAACGTATGCACAATACAGTTTTGTTATTACCTTTTCACTCTTGTAGGAAACATTTCTGTTAATGGCCCCTAGCATTCTAAGTGCCTTTTTCCTAGCTTCTACAACCTGGTCTGACGCTGATAGTCTATTGTTTACCACGACACCTAAATCTCTTTCCTTTTCAATCTGCTCCATTTTCTGCCCACCCATTTCATACCTATGTTTACTGCTAACCCGTCCAGCGTGCATAATCTTACATTTACTCAAATTGAATTTCATCTGCCATGCTTCAGACCACTCAACTAGCTTGTCCAGATCTGATTGAAAAACATCCTGATCATGTTTTCCTCTAATAATCCTGACAACTTTTAGATCGTCTGCAAATTTCAAGACTTTGCTGTCTATACTGTTCTCAATTGCATTCACAAATATTATAAAAAGCAATGGGCCCAGGACTGAGCCCTGTGGAACCCCACTGAGAACCTCCTTCCATTGTGATTGGCACCCATTCAATATAACCCTTTGCTGGCGTCCTGAAAGCCACGTTACTATCCAATCCAGAATCTTGCCCCTGATCCCATGAATTTTAAGTTGCAACCCCAGTCTTGTATGGGGGACTTTGTCAAATGCTTTACTGAAATCAAGAAAAGCTACATCTAGCTGTTTACCCTGATCAACGCTATCTGTTGCAACATCCAAAAACTCCAGAAGATTAGTTAAACAAGAACGGCCCTTCCTAAAGCCATGCTGTGTATCTTTGATGAGTTCATTTTGCTCCAAGAATTCAACAATCTTATCTTTGATGATTGATTCAAGCACCTTGCAGACTAATGAGGTCAGACTAACTGGTCTATAGTTTTCCTCTTTACTTCTATCTCCATTTTTATGAATAGGAACAACATTTGCTCTTTTCCAATCAAGTGGAATTTTACTATCTGCAAGTGATTTAGAAAATATTATGGCTAATGGAACCGACAACTCCCTTTCAGATTCTCTTAAAAGTCTAGCATGGATTTCATCAGGTCCTTCTGCCTTGTTAGGCCTTACTTTCTTTAGATATTCTAGAACAAGTTCACTACTTATGCCACCTAGCTCTCCTATAGTCTCCTCTGTCTCTAGCTCAGGCTGAAGTGCTGCAATACTACTCTGGTCCTCGATAGTAAAGACAGATTGAAACTGATCATTAAGCACTTCAACCATTTCACTGTCCTTGCTAACTAACACATCATCTACCTTAAATGGACCTATATTTTTGGAAACTGTACTTAACTTATAAAAACTGAAGAACTTCTTACTATCTGCATTACAATGTCTAGCTAAATCAAGTTCCTTTGCCCTTTTAGCTGCTCTGACCTTTTTCTTAACTGAATTTCTTGCATTCTGGTAGGCCTTCTGATTTATATCTAGTGAAGATCCCTTCAAAATGCCAAATGCACTTCTTTTAGCTTGTATAGCACTCCTTACTTCTGGGGTAAGCCAAACTGGATTGCCCTTGGTTCTGTTACGTTTGTGCCTGAGGGGTATATACCGATTTTGAATTTGGCTTAATCTAGCTTTGAAAACATTCCAGGCCTCACATGCATCTAAACCTGCCAACTCAACGTTCCATTTTACCTGTGCGAGGTCATTTCTAATACCATCAAAATCAGCCCGGCTGAAGTTTGGAACCATAATAAGGTTATCTTTGGGCCTCATTTCTGATGAGATATTGAATTTAACCATATTGTGATCACTGGTTCCTAGACCTGCACAAATACTTATGTCACTAACTAGATCACTGTTGTCTGAGAATACAAGGTCTAGAATGGAGCAATGTCTGGTTGGCTCTGTTACAAACTGATGCATGAAAAGCTCCTCTTCAAAGATTTGCCTATACAACCTACACTCATTTGTTTCCTCTGCTATACTTTCGTATCCTCTTAAGTTAAAATCTCCCATAATAAGACACTGAGCCCGAAAGTTCCTACGTATTTCCTCACAAATATCTTGGTCTGTTTCAGCTTGGGAGTTCCTTGGAAGATTCCCTGGTCTGTAAAATGCACCTATCCTCAACCTTCCTCTGTTTCCTGTACCAATTTTAATGTCAAGCCAGATTGATTCTACTTCTTTTACTTTACTAGAATCATCAACTCTAGTAGTGCAGTACAAGCTATTTACATATACAAACACTCCGCCTCCCTGCCGTGATTCTCTGCAGTATGAGAACATGTTATACCCTTGTAACTCGAAATCCTGTAGCCTATCCCTATTATACCCCTCACTAACCCATGTCTCGGTTACACAAATGATATCAGGCTTTTCAAGGGCAACATAACACTCAAACTCATCAAATTTAGACCTAATACTTTGGGCATTCAGCAACACACATGTGATCTTATACTTTGAGCTGACACTACTAATTCTGAGGGAATTATGATCTACTGTCCTATTCTGACATGAACTTCTACCAATGCTTACTTCTTGATGCCCTAGTACTAGCGTCCCTGAACCCCCCCTCCTACCTAGTTTCCCTGAATGACACTTCTGTAGGCATCTCCCAAAGCCCTTGCCCCCTCATCCGATAAGTGAAGCCCATCCTTCATATAGTACCTATGCCACTCATAGAACTGATCCCATAAGTCTACACAACTAAGCCCCATAGCTGAACATAAGTTCTGAACTGAGCTGTTCACAGACAGAGCTCTTGAGTACCACTCCTCACTGGCTCCACAGCGAGGGAGGATGCCAGTCACAATGACTGGTTTCCTGGACTCCTTCAACCTCTGCAGCAGGCTCCGGTACTCCGCTACTATTCTCACACTCTGTCTAGGTCCTATGTTGTTCACCCCCACCTGTATTATAACTGTCTCCGGGCTACTCCTACCCAGTTCTGCCTCAATGACAGGGCCCATATCAACTACTTTTGCCCCCGGTTTAACTATACATTTGTCCCTCTTCCCACAGAATGTTCGCCTTAAGGGCCTTACCCTCGAGTCCCCCCCAAAAAAAAACTAATATCGCATCTCCGTATTATCGCCAAATGTCACAACAAAATCCTCCAAAAACTGGGCCCTGGAACCGCCTCTAATAGGGGTAGCCAGGCGCCTGCCACTAATAGGGTTAAACTAAACACATTTCAAAACCATCTCAAAACCATATCGGGCCCACGTGGGTAGCCCCCATCAAAGTTCGAGTGTTTATAGTGCCCAATGGATCTGGAGTTGCTCAGGTCGACTCATCTCGCTGTATTTCCTTCGGCGTGTACTGTTGTGCATTTACTGGTATCCTTTCCATGGCGGACTGTTAAGCGTGTGGAAGGACTTGCCACATTCCTATATATTCCTTTTATTCATCCGTCATCCGCTGTGATTGCATCACCTTTAGTTTCACAAACGGAAGATGCAGTTATTAACGACCGATGGTACTTGTATGACTGAACTGGATGCAGTGTTATCAAATGGTTTTACCGTGTGGTAGACTGACTTTATAACTGAGTCGCACCCAGAAGGCGGCATTCGCCGTGGACCCCTAACGGCCGGGCTGTCTAATGCCGGCCGCCATCTTGTGTAGACCAAAAAGGCGGCCGGGAGCGCGGCCGCCCGTGTTAAAGGATAGGGAGGCGGGTACCCCGGCTGTCATTTGACAATATATTGAGCGAATTACTAGTGGTAGCGCAATATGACTACCACTACAACGTTCCAAATTGAATGGAGAATGATCCTAGGTGTTCAGATTAATTTCGCGCGAAATTAATCTGAACACCTAGAATCATTCTGCATTCAATTTGGAACGTTGCAGTGGTAGTCATATTGCGCTACCGCTAGTAATTTGCTCAATATGTCCAATGTCAGCCGCGGTGCCCGCTTAACACGGGCGGCCGCGCGCCCGGCCGCCTTTTTGGTCTGCACAAGATGGCGGCCGGCATTAGACCAGTCTTCCGGCCAATGAGCGTTCCATATTATAGAGTTCAGTGGTCGCACCACATCGGAAGATCATGCTTTGCATAACGTGCGTTCAGTTTTAGTGGGATACTCTCACTTTGGGAGTAACTGTCGCATGGGAACGCAGAATATGCACAAGCACATGGGGCAATTGTTCCCAGCGCGATGAGTGGGGAGGAGTTCACATATTACGGCTGCGTGATGGACACATGGGGCAATTGTTCCCAGCGCGATGAGTGGGGAGGAGTTCACATATTACGGCTGCGTGATGAACACATGGGGCAATTGTTCTCAGCGCGATGAGTGGGGAGGATTCACATATTACGGCTGCGTGATGGACACATGGGGCAATTGTTCCCAGCGCGATGAGTGGGGAGGAGTTCACATATTACGGCTGCGTGATGGACACATGGGGCAATTGTTCCCAGCGCGATGAGTGGGGAGGAGTTCACATATTACGGCTGCGTGATGAACACATGGGGCAATTGTTCTCAGCGCGATGAGTGGGGAGGATTCACATATTACGGCTGCGTGATGGACACATGGGGCAATTGTTCCCAGCGCGATGAGTGGGGAGGAGTTCACATATTACGGCTGCGTGATGAACACATGGGGCAATTGTTCCCAGCGCGATGAGTGGGGAGGATTCACATAGTACGGCTGCGTGATGGACACATGGGAACCATGTGGGCTGGCCCACCTTTCCACATGGTGGCGATGTGGGCTGCTAACATGGTGCTCACATGGTTTTGGAAGACGTTTCTGTATGGTTACCATGTGGGCTTGTCCATATGGTAATCATGCATAAACCATATGGTTATCATATGGCCCTACCCGTACGGTAACCATATAGGCTAGCCCACGTGGTGCCCACGTGGTTTTGGAAGACGTTTCTGCGTGGCTATCATGTGGACTTGCACATATGGTAACCATGTAGAAACATATGGTTACCATATGGGCTTCCCATATGGGAACCATGTAGAAACCATGAGGTTGACATATGGGCTTGTCCATATGGTAACCATGCAGAATCGTCTTTCAAAACCATGCAGGTACCATGTTGGCAGCCCATATTGGTATCATATGGGAAAGGTGGGCTAACCCACATGGTTACCATGTGGTTACCAGTTACCACTTGCCATGTGTCTGTGTTATGTGCGATTCCCTTTGCCTTGGCGTTTTCTTGATGTGCGCTTTGCGGTCTTCAACGTTTGGTGTTAATTTTGTGTGTGATACTGAAGTCTCCAGGCAGTGGTGCCACATTTGTGTGTTACTGTAGTCCAACAGCCCATGGTGTTACTGTTGTGTGCGCTACTGCAGTCTCCAGTCTATGGTGTTACTGTTGTGTGCGCTACTGCAGTCTCCAGTCTATGGTGTTACTGTTGTGTGCGCTACTGCAGTCTCCAGCCTATGGTGTTACTGTTGTGTGCGCTACTACAGTCTCCAGTATATGGTGTTACTGTTGTGTGTTACTGCAGTCTTCAGTACTTAGTGTTAGTGTTCAGCACGCTACTGCAGTCTCCAGCCTATGGTGTTACTGTTGTGTGTTACTGCAGTCTTCAGTACTTAGTGTTAGTGTTCAGCACGCTACTGCAGTCTCCAGCCTATGGTGTTACTGTTGCAGTCTCCAGTACTTAGTGTTGTTGAGTACGTTACTGCAGTCTCCAGCCTATGGTGTTACTGTTGTGTGTTACTGCGGTCTCCAGTACTTAGTGTTAGTGTTCAGCACGCTACTGCAGTCTCCAGCCTATAGTGCTACTGTTATGTGCGCTACTGCAGTCTCCAGTACTTAGTGTTCACTGAGATAACAAATTTGCTCCATGTCCCTCCCCTTATAGGGAATGTTTCACCTTTCTGAAAGTTGTCAAATATACGCTGGTTGTAGTCGAAAAGATGAAGTAAGTGCTGCTTAAAACGATGGTGATATTTTTCTCTCCAAAAGTCACTTAACTTCATGCAATTTTTTATTATTTTATTTGGGATGATGACTTCATTATTGAGCTATAGACCGCCACTGATTGGCTGACAAAGTGGCATTGGCTGACAAAGTGGCAGTCGGCCAATCGGCGGCAGCACTAGCCTAGACCCCGTTTTACAAATGATAAAATTAAATTGCTTACAAACGGCTAGGTTTTGGGGAAAATGGCCTTAGTATTTTCGACATTTCAATAACGGCCAAAGATAATGGCTATCTCAGTTGAAAACCAATACAAAGGTGAAACATTCCCTCTAAAACACTCGGAAATGCCTGCTTAATTACTTCCCATTGCATTCATGTCGTGGGATTATGGAGTGTAGGCTTCGTAGAGCTTTTGGGTATTACTATAGTTTTAAGGTATAATGTATAATAATGTATAATGTAAGGTATAATGTTTCAAAGGTGCCCATGTGCTACTCTTCCAAACACTTTCGACTGCTTACCCTCAAATTCTTCAGTAATCCACTAAACTCCATTGGTATGGTATTCAGAGGTGTAATCCGCAACGGTTTTTGAGAATTTCAGGACCAATTGTGGCGGTCATTTTGGATCAGCGTTTCGGAGCTCTGTCAGTGGTTGTGTGATCATTCTCCGTGTGTGATCTTCGTTGGATCAGCGTTTCGGAGCTCTGTCAGTCGTTGAATGATCATTCTCCGTGTGTGATCTGCGTTGGATCAGCGTTTCGGAGCTCTGTCAGTCGTGTGATTATGCTCCGTGTGAGATCAGCGTTGGATCAGCGTTTCGGAGCTCTGTCAGTCGTTGAATGATCATTCTCCGTGTGTGATCAGCGTTGGATCAGCGTTTCGGAGCTCTGTCAGTCGTGTGATTATGCTCCGTGTGAGATCAGCGTTGGATCAGCGTTTCGGAGCTCTGTCAGTCGTTGAATGATCATTCTCCGTGTGTGATCTGCGTTGGATCAGCGTTTCGGAGCTCTGTCAGTGGTTGTGTGATCATTCTCCGTGTGTGATCTTCGTTGGATCAGCGTTTCGGAGCTCTGTCAGTCGTTGAATGATCATTCTCCGTGTGTGATCTGCGTCGGATCAGCGTTTCGGAGCTCTGTCAGTCGTGTGATTATGCTCCGTGTGAGATCAGCGTTGGATCAGCGTTTCGGAGCTCTGTCAGTCGTTGAATGATCATTCTCCGTGTGTGATCTGCGTTGGATCAGCGTTTCGGAGCTCTCTCAGTCGTGTGATTATGCTCCGTGTGTGATCTGCGTTGGATCAGCGTTTCGGAGCTCTCTCAGTCGTGTGATTATGCTCCGTGTGAGATCAGCGTTGGATCAGCGTTTCGGAGCTCTGTCAGTCGTTGAATGATCATTCTCCGTGTGTGATCTGCGTTGGATCAGCGTTTCGGAGCTCTGTCAGTGGTTGTGTGATCATTCTCCGTGTGTGATCTTCGTTGGATCAGCGTTTCGGAGCTCTGTCAGTCGTTGAATGATCATTCTCCGTGTGTGATCAGCGTTGGATCAGCGTTTCGGAGCTCTCTCAGTCGTGTGATTATGCTCCGTGTGAGATCAGCGTTGGATCAGCGTTTCGGAGCTCTGTCAGTCGTTGAATGATCATTCTCCGTGTGTGATCTGCGTTGGATCAGCGTTTCGGAGCTCTGTCAGTGGTTGTGTGATCATTCTCCGTGTGTGATCTTCGTTGGATCAGCGTTTCGGAGCTCTGTCAGTCGTTGAATGATCATTCTCCGTGTGTGATCAGCGTTGGATCAGCGTTTCGGAGCTCCCTCAGTCGTGTGATTATGCTCCGTGTGAGATCAGCGTTGGATCAGCGTTTCGGAGCTCTGTCAGTCGTTGTGTGATCATGCTCCGTGTGAGATCTGCGGTATACGCACGCCAGACGTGTGAGCTACTATTTATACTTCTGTGGCAGAGTTGGTGATTGTAGTGCTGTACTTGGACGGGGCTCGTGCGATACATAGCTGTTGGTGCGTGTCGGCGCCAGTGTTTGTCAGCTGACCTCGGCCGACCAGGGTGACCTTGGCCGGCCGTGACCCGGCGCCGGGTGAGCTGAAGCCGCGTCAGTTGTGACTGAGGTGGCCGGGAACAGGGCGTGACCCGGCGCCGGGTGAGCCGAAACCGCGTCAGTTGTGACTGAGGTGGCCGGGAACAGGGCGTGACCCGGCGCCGGGTGAGCCGAAACCGCGTCAGTTGTGACTGAGGTGGCCGGGAACAGGGCGTGACCCGGCGCCGGGTGAGCCGAAACCGCGTCAGTTGTGACTGAGGTGGCCCGGAGCAGGGCGTGACCCGGCGCCGGGTGAGTCGAAACCGCGTCAGTTGTGACTGAGGTGGCCCGGAGCAGGGCGTGACCCGGCGCCGGGTGAGTCGAAACCGCGTCAGTTGTGACTGAGGTGGCTAGTGGTGTGCAAACAATTGCTAGTTTTGTTTATAGCGTTTTTATACCTTTAGCAAGTATTTGAAACAAGCTGTCATGGTGTGCCATACGCGGAACTAGCGCCGGGCGGCGGAGCGCCCGTACGGGCCTGCTGCCATTGGGTTTTCGGTATAAAACTGCATATTTCGAAGTCTAGCAGAAAAACTGTAAAGAGTAACAAATATGTTATCTGGATCCTGTTAGATTATGCAATGTTCTAGCATTCTACACTATTGCCAAAGACCTGACACCACCGCCGACGCAGCTTGAGACATTTTAAGATAGAATCATTGTTCTATTTCCAAGGTTAAATCTCTGGGAAATCGCCTGATTTAGGGTGAACGGCGGTGCAATACCACACATCTTAAAAAGTAAGGATGATATCAAAAAGGTTCTTTGCCTCCTGAGAGAAAACACTTCTATTACCATTCCAACTAAATTTGAGCCATCCACCTTCGATACCGTGGTCGCTTTGACAGGCTGATTGCATGCAATGCTTCGCTCAAGGTTACTATAACGCTTCGTTTACAACTGAACGTAGATGTTAGCTGGTTCTTATATTAGCGTAAACAATGGTTTTGTCTATTAAAGACATAAAGACATAGACATAAAGACATAAAAGAAAAGTGCAACAAAGAGCCTCTTGGGCCCATCCGAGGTTGCACCCCCCCCCCCCCTCCACCAGTCTCGCCCCTTCAAATCACCTTACTCTACCTGCATAAAAGAAGGCTAATCCCACGAGTATTTATGAACTAATCCCTTCTCTGTAAAGTATTTATCTAATCTAATTTTGAAGGAAGCAAGTGTCACTGCATCAGCGACATCCCCTGGTAGCATATTCCAATGTCCTACAACCCTTCTACTGAAAAATGACTGTCGTAGCCTAGTCCTACTTTGTTTCATAATGAGTTTATGCTGATGACCTCTACCTCGATTTTCCCTATTGAACTCAAACATACCCTTTAAATATCCAGAATGCTGACTATTTACAAATTTGAAGACTTCAATTAGATCTCCTCTTAGCCTTCTATATCTAAGTGAAAACATACCCAATTTCCTTAATCTATCTTCATAAGGTAAACTACCAAGACAATTAATCATTTTTGTTGCCCTTTTTTGAACTCTTTCTAACAACCAGCAATCTTTCTCATATGTTGGAGACCAGGCTTGTACACAATACTCCAAATGTGGTCTAACGTATGCACAATACAGTTTTGTTATTACCTTTTCACTCTTGTAGGAAACATTTCTGTTAATGGCCCCTAGCATTCTAAGTGCCTTTTTCCTAGCTTCTACAACCTGGTCTGACGCTGATAGTCTATTGTTTACCACGACACCTAAATCTCTTTCCTTTTCAATCTGCTCCATTTTCTGCCCACCCATTTCATACCTATGTTTACTGCTAACCCGTCCAGCGTGCATAATCTTACATTTACTCAAATTGAATTTCATCTGCCATGCTTCAGACCACTCAACTAGCTTGTCCAGATCTGATTGAAAAACATCCTGATCATGTTTTCCTCTAATAATCCTGACAACTTTTAGATCGTCTGCAAATTTCAAGACTTTGCTGTCTATACTGTTCTCAATTGCATTCACAAATATTATAAAAAGCAATGGGCCCAGGACTGAGCCCTGTGGAACCCCACTGAGAACCTCCTTCCATTGTGATTGGCACCCATTCAATATAACCCTTTGCTGGCGTCCTGAAAGCCACGTTTCTATCCAATCCAGAATCTTGCCCCTGATCCCATGAATTTTAAGTTGCAACCCCAGTCTTGTATGGGGGACTTTGTCAAATGCTTTACTGAAATCAAGACGAATAACACTCTCGAACGCGATGAGTAAGGAACATCAAATCATCATCATCAAATTTCATCAAAAATCATCATCAAATTTAACATCATTTACCTAAGTTGAAAACCAAATAAGTTAATATTTAGTAGGTTTTATTTTCGTGAAACACTGCGACGGTGCTTCCACCTATTGGCAACTGATTGAACTAAACCTCTAATGCTAGTGACGGGTATGGCACTCCACGGTATACATAATATTTTTCTTCTTCTTCATTATATACACATAATAGTTTTATAAGCTTGATTTGTGCCCTCTAAATTCCATAATTTGAGCTGAGAAGGGATATGTTATGTCTGTGACCGGGGATATGTTATGTCTGTGACCGGGGATATGTTATGTCTGTGACCGGGGATATGTTATGTCTGTGACCGGGGATATGTTATGTCTGTGACCGGGGATATGTTATGTCTGTGACCGGGGATATGTTATGTCTGTGACCGGGGATATGTTATGTCTGTGACCGGGGATATGTTATGTCTGTGACCGGGGATATGTTATGTCTGTGACCGGGGATATGTTATGTCTGTGACCGGGGATATGTTATGTCTGTGACCGGGGATATGTTATGTCTGTGACCGGGGATATGTTATGTCTGTGACCGGGGATATGTTATGTCTGTGACCGGGGATATGTTATGTCTGTGACCGGGGATATGTTATGTCTGTGACCGGGGATATGTTATGTCTGTGACCGGGGATATGTTATTGCAGTGGGACGCTGGTCAAGTTAGCAGCATCAGTTATCACTTGACAGTGTGATATTTTGAGGTGTTTTGATTTACCCCAAACGCAGTGTATGGGGCCTCCTTAATGGGCTGATTCCGAAAATGTACCCCTTTGTGATAGTATTTTCTGTTGTTTTCGATTTACTTGGTCGATATTTGGTGTAAGTACAGGCTGCCTCCTTGATGTGCTGATTCCGAAAATGTACCATTATGGGGTGGTATTGTAACATTTCAGCAGCATGTTGGCGTGGTGTCTCAATTTGTCACACAATTGATATACTGGACCTTCTTGATGCACTGATGCCGAAAATGTACCTCTCCAGTTTTAGGACTTCGCCCCAGAAACACCCAAATATCTCGAACTATGATAGCGAGGAACAAACGGAAAAAAGCCATGTCCTCAAATTTGAGCTCAGGTCAATAGTTTAGGCTCAAGAGGTCATCAAATGTTAAACAAAATGTTTTGGCAAAACAGTTTTTTCTCGCAAATAACGTTTTACCTAATACAGATAAGACACTAATTTTGACGCCATCGTGTTTATCTCGTCAAGGCGCTTCTAATCATTTTCATGATGACCAGTTAAGTGGTGCTTATGAATTTGAGTTAAGTAAGCTTATAAATTTGACCTCAGGTCAAGGTCAAGTGGTGACCCAAGTAGGTCATGTTGCATATTGGGATACGTGTGTCGACGAGACAAACACATTGGTGTCAGTTTCACTTCTGCATCTTTATTCTGTCGAGTTATTGACAACAAAGTGTTGGTGACCTCAGATGACCTCGGCTCACCCTGTAGGGGTCACTGACCGAAAATTGCACCTGGGTCATCAATAATGGCCTATGATAACATGATCCAGAGATTGGACTGATATCATGCGTATCCTCGAAATAGGAAGCATTCGAATATTTCTCCATTTACTTATAATGGGGAGGTCACGAAATTGACCCGACCTTAGGTCACCGATATCAGAAATCCGAGATAAACAAATTGTAGATACCTATGACCTTATGAAATCCTGCAAGTTTGAAACCGATGGGCCTAAAACTGTGGCTGTGGTACGACCGCAAACTTTTTGGAGGTGGGGTCACACCTGGTCCTGGTCTGGTGACCTGACCTGAGATGACCCGAAGTCAAGCATTGCACATAATGTGGGTAGTTGATTTCCAAACAGGTATGCAAAAACGTTTTCCGCTATCCTCGAAAAACCTTAAAAGGGGGCGGATTTTGCCCCCCTCTCCATGGCGCGTGTTAACACGCGCCCTGGAGGGCCTCAGATAATTACACGCCCTGGAGGGGGAGGGGGGGGGGGGGGGGGGGCAGATTTTGCCTCCTCCCTATGATCTAAAAAACTCGCAACGTAGAGACAAGATGACAACGGCGTTAGATAGCTCGAGACAAGCTCCATCGAAAGTATATCGGTCTTGTTTAGGTCAGCTCAATATTAAGGTCACCAGAGGTCATCATAGGTCAGATTTTCCAGTTTTAGGACTTCGCTTCGAACACCCCCAAATATATCGGGAACTATGATAGCTAGGAACAAACGAAAAACAAACAATCGAAAGCTCTTGCAAAAATGCAATCCCACTTGGTGTCTTCAGATTTGAGCTCAGGTCAATAGTTTAGGCTCCAAGTCATTAAACATCAAAAAGGCTATTTTTTGGCAACTGTTTTTCGCAACTGACTTTTTTACCTAATGAAGATAAAGCAATACGTTTGACGCCATCGTGTTTGTCTCGTCAAGGCACTTCGAATCATATTCATGTTGACCAGGTTAGGTCAACTGACAAATTTGACCTCTGGTCAAGGTCAAGTGGTGACAAGTAGGTCATGTTGCATATTGAGAAACGAGTCTGGACGAGACAAGCATATAGGTACCGTTTTCACTTCTATCTTCATTATGTCGATAGTTATTGACAAAACAATGTTGGTGGTCACGAAATTGACCCGACCTTAGGTCACCGATATCAGAAATCCGAGATAAACAAATTGTAGGTATCTAGACTATATACAATCCTACAAGTTTGAAACCGATCGGCCTAGAACTGTGGCTGCGGTACGACCGCTAACCCCCCCCCCCCTCCAGGGCGGGGTCATAACGTGACCTGGTCTGGTGCCCTGACCTGAGATGACCCGAGGTCAATAATTTTACATAATGTGGGTAGTTGATTTCCAAATATGTATGCAAAAAACGGCGGCGTTGCGCGCCGCCGTTTTTGCGCTATCCTCGAAAACCATTAGGGGTGGGCGGATTTTGCCCCCCCCCCCCTCCCCCCAGGGCGCGTGTTAATCCGCTTTCATTGATTGCTTTTCCCGAGATGGGGAAAACCCAGAAAAATATGTTTTTTTCGGACTCTGACTCAGATTGGAACCCGACTGACTTCCCTGATCTTCATATAGACTCCAACTCCTTAACCCTATTACTGTCGGGCTAAAACATACAAAACTGTCGGGAGGGGTCTATTCTCCCATCCCCCTCCATATCTCAGAAACCACTGAACCGATTCACTCCGGGAAAGCGGCATTCGATTCCTTGCAGCTTGAACTACATTTATATATTCACAAATACGAAAACTTTGCCATAATTTTGCATTAAAATTAAATTTTGCCATACAGGAAGCAAATAATGGGGGGGGGGGGAAACATGCATTTTTATATTATTTGCCCTGGGACGTTGTTTGAACGTTTTTCTTCTTCATGTTGATGTATTTCGCCACATAATTATATGCTCTAACATACCAGTAAAACGCCTTAATCGGCGGACACCGAGCGGTATTTGTTGCTTCCCTGGGACAAACTACATACAAATTAAGTTGTATAATTGTTCATGCCCTCCTTGCTCGGATCCTCCAAAAGGGAGCACGTCCTGAGCGCTGCATGCTTCATCGTATACATTAATGCTTAGATAAATCAAGCAATTTTTTTTCTCAATAATTATTTTTTGTTCATTTCGACGTTTGCATGTGCCACGCGCTGTGGTACCACCCCTTCAGGGGTGGTACCACTACACACCATACAAAAATCAAAATTGATTAGATGGTCCTATCGGTGTTCTATTTCCCTGGTCCTATCCAATGGTAAAAACCCGATCTCAATCGGAACAGTGGATGCAAAGTTATTAGCTTCCGGAAAGCGTCTGTACGGCCGTGTCGGGCCATGTCGGGCCGGTTCGGGCCGTGTCGGGCCGGTTCGGGCCGGTTCGGACCGGTTCGGACCGGGTCGGGCCGGCTCAGGCCGGGTCAAATGTAAATTTGTCTAGTAAGTTAACGAGAACACCTCACGGGCGCTTC
>JAXIVJ010000224.1:246130-256130 GCA_036785665.1 Chirona hameri | reverse complement strand
GGAGAGCGTGACCGTGAATTCGCACCCAAACAAATGATGGCCAACAGCTGATAATTCCACCGAGTCTCTACCGCTCGTTCCCGCGCGCCGCTCCACCGCACCTCCACCGGGCACGCCTCAACCTATTCCGGGTGAGGGCGTGTGAGGGCGCTGGAACAGCCCCAATGGCGTTCGTCTGAGCCCCCAGTCAATGGCGGGTGAAATGTACTGACCTCGTGTTCGGACATTTCACAGCCGACCTGGGTGCCGCGATGCACGGGGTTCACGTGGATAAACCTCGCCGCCAGCTCAGGATCCGGCGGAATATCACAGCTAAGTGCGCCTGTGACAATTCACAGTATATCAGAGCAGGTCACGGCAGGTCACGGCAGGTCACGGCAGGTCACGGCAGGTTACGGCAGGTCACGGCAGGTCACGGCAGGTCACGGCAGGTCACGACAGGTCACGGTAGATCAGAGCAGGTCACGGCAGGTTACGGCAGGTCACGGCAGGTTACGGCAGGTCACGGCAGGTCACGGCAGGTCACGGCAGGTCACGGCAGGTCACGACAGGTCACGGCAGGTTACGGCAGGTCACGACAGGTCACGGCGGGTCACGGCAGGTCATGACAGGTCACGGCAGGTCACGACAGGTCACGGCAGGTCACGGCAGGTCACGGCAGGTCACAGCAGGTCACAGCAGGTCACAGCAGGTTACGGTAGGTCACGGTAGGTCACGGCAGGTCACGGCAGGTCACAACAGGTCACGGCAGGTCACGGCAGGTCACGGCAGGTCACAGCAGGTCACAGCAGGTCACGGCGGGTCACGGCAGGTCACGGCAGGTCACGGCAGGTCACGGCAGGTTACAGTAGATCACAGCCGGTAACAGCAGGTCACAGTAGATCAGAGCATGTCACGGCAGGTCACGACAGGTCACGACAGGTCACGGCAGGTCACGGCAGGTCACGACAGGTCACGGCAGGTTACGGCAGGTCACGGTAGGTCACAGCAGGTCACATCAGGTCATGACAAGTCAATGCAGGTCAACTGGTCACAGCAGGTGACGACAGTAATTCTCAGCTGTCCTATGTTCAAGTTCATATCTATCAAGGTGTCTGGTATTCTGTTATAGCCATGGCGTTAACAGATATTATAGTAACGCTGAGTGTTCCCAGCTTGACAAAAGGCTTAGGCAAGACATAGCATGCAGGTCAAAGATCGACAGGTCCCACTGCATAGAGCACAGTACCAAGGAATGAAGGGAAGCAGACCCTTCACAACTTCAAGTTAAGTTTAACACTTTGAAGAAAATCTTGGCGGTTTGACCATCTCCAAAGCAAACGCACATATTAATTAGTCGTGTTAATTAACTGTTGATTGCTTATTTCAGGGACAAAATATTATCCCAATTATTAATTCAACTGATCCAGACAGCTATAAACAAAGCAATAATACTGTGAGCCAGATTAATATGACATACCTGGTTCGCTGCTGAAGAAGCACTGACGGCCGAACTCGGCACGTTTCTTGATGTAGACGTACTGGAAATCCATCTTGAACGTGCTGTATATTCGTTATTTTAGGACTACTTCCTAGCTCCGAGCAATCACAACCACGCCTGGAAAAAACCATGCGCAGAAGTAAATAGCACGCCAGCATTTGTATAGCATTTGTATAGCATATAGCATTTTTAAGGTCTAAAAGCAATGTTTGATACCGCTCCTTACAATGACTACACAGCTAATTTTGTTTTATTATCTCGAAGCTGAGCTTTGCAAAATCACACCTTTAAGTCGAAATAATCATGATAAATTAAGCAATTGTATCGCATTGCATCTCCTTGAAACGCAATATATCTGGCCTGGCATTTAGGTTCCGATTGGCTAATACCATTTGGCCAAATTTGTTTCCTCTTAGCTAACGTTTCGTGATTTTTTGGGTAGATTTGCAATATTCAAGTTCAATTTTTAAAAGCGAAATGTTTTAATATAATTGTCTAAAACGTGTTTTATGTTTACTAGAAGGCCTGCAATGTATACAGCCAGCTAATTTATATAGAAAGTCAATGCCCGTTCCCCTGCTCTAATTAAATAGCCAGCCAATGCGCTCACTGCCCGTTCCCCGGTGCTAATTACATAGCCAGCCAATGCGTTCACTGCCCGTTCCCCGGTGCTAATTAAATAGCCAGCCAATGCGTTCACTGCCCGTTTCCCGGCCCTAATTAAATAGCCAGCCAATGCGTTCGCTGCCCGTTCCCCTGCCCTAATTAAATAGCCAGCCAATGCGTTCACTGCCCGTTCCCCGGCCCTAATTAAATAGCCAGCCAATGCGTTCACTGCCCGTTCCCCGGTGCTAATTAAATAGCCAGCCAATGCGTTCACTGCCCGTTCCCCGGTGCTAATTAAATAGCCAGCCAATGCGTTCGCTGCCCGTTCCCCGGCCCTAATTAAATAGCTAGCCAATGCGTTCGCTGCCCGTTACCCGGCCCTAATTAAATAGCCAGCCAATGCGTTCGCTGCCCGTTCCCCGGCCCTAATTAAATAGCCAGCCAATGCGTTCACTGCCCGTTCCACGGTGCTAATTAAATAGCCAGCCAATGCGTTCACTGCCCGTTCCCCGGCCCTAATTAAATAGCCAGCCAATGCGTTCGCTGCCCGTTCCCCGGTCCGATGCGTCCTCCGGGTGAAGACACCGGTGGGATATGCGAGACAAAAATGTGGCACCGGCCTGGATCGATCGAACCGGCGGACCTTTCCCAAGGCTGTCATTCTTCCTCCGAGTTATATCTCAAACCGGAAAATATCCCCAACATGGTGGTCGTCAAATTCCCACTGCACGTGCCGCTGGGCGTCAAACGCGTTTTTCGAGCGGACGGCACCGAAGCTCCTCACTTGAAACGGTCATTGTTTTGTAAGCCAACAATCTGAGCGGAGCACACGTGTTGCTCAGCCGCAGACCTCCTTAGGCCTGGCCCGGACCGCTTTTGCGCGTGCTGCGGCCGACCCCATCGTCGAATCAACACTAAATTGTAATAGGCTGGTGCAAACATACCACCGGACCTGCGTGACAAAATTCGCGCACCTAACTGCAACCGCTATCGAGTGGCCACAGTCGAGTTATCGTTATCGAGTGGCCACAGTCGAGTTATCGTTATCGAGTGGCCAGTCGAGTTATCGTTATCGAGTGGCCACAGTAGAGTTATCGTTATCGAGTGGCCACAGTCGAGTTATCGTTATCGAGTGGCCACAGTCGAGTTATCGTTATCGAGTGGCCACAGTAGAGTTATCGTTATCGAGTGGCCACAGTCGAGTTATCGTTATCGAGTGGCCACAGTCGAGTTATCGTTATCGAGTCGCCCATTTATGGATAGCACGCACGCACGCACACGCACGCACGCACGCACGCACGCACGCACGCACGCACGCACGCACGCACGCACGCACGCACGCACGCACGCACGGCCGGACGGACAACTTAGAAGATAGATAGATCAGATAGATTTTCACCAATAGTTTAAAATGATACCATGTCATTTTCCCGGAAAAGTAAGTCACTATTTCGCTGCCTCGGGTGACCCACCCTAACGAACAATGCAGTTACACACCAACCAAGGGCGGATCCAGGACGGCCAATACAGAGGTATAGGGAGCTCACAGCCGACACCAAAACGAATCTCAGAAGTATTAAATAGACTTCAAGTCATTCAGCTCATTGATGTATTGGTAAGTAGCCAATGATCACGCTATTCTGAAATAAGACATACAAGGTAATGCAATCACAAGAACATTCGGAAACAGCCAGTACACAACTGAAGTATGGATTACTCTATCCCAGGGGCGCAGCCAATATACAAACCAAAGCGTGGTATGAGCACATACCGTTGATCCAACACGCGGGTGTAAGTATGGCAAATCTTGAAAGATAGCAACATAACGTAGGTACAGAACAGGGCGACTGCAATCCGAAAGTAAGCGAAGGGCTTCAGTGAAAACGATATGTACAAGAGGCATAGGGGCAAGTAACGAATGACGGATACAAACAGCAAACCCAAGGAACACATAACTGCACCGCCCTGTGCAGTTGGTGCCCGGACTGCACCGGCCCAGAATGCCTGGCGATGAGTGGAAATAATGGAACAGAACAGATGTAATGCAAGTCACGTTAATCGGGATCAAACACAGCGGCGAGACCAAGGTGATGTTAATGGAGCACATAGTTCTGCTGAAGGAAAGCCGGTAGGCGAGCTGGCCGCGCAGGGCGGCGGGGAGTAGGGAGGTCGTGCCGGCCTGACTGGGCGTCAGGGCGCGCTGGGACTGTCGCTGTGTGTGAGAGGGGCGGGGAGTAGGGAGGTCATGCCGGCCTGACTGGGCGTCAGGGCGCGCTGGACTGTCGCTGTGTGTGGGAGGGGCGGGGAGTAGGGAGGTCATGCCGGCCTGACTGGGCGTCAGGGCGCGCTGGACTGTCGCTGTGTGTGGGAGGGGCGGGGAGTAGGGAGGTCATGCCGGCCTGACTGGGCGTCAGGGCGCGCTGGACTGTCGCTGTGTGTGGGAGGGGCGGGGAGTAGGGAGGTCGTGTCCTGACTGGGCGTCAGGGCGCGCTGGACTGTCGCTGTGTGTGAGAGGGGCGGGGAGTAGGGAGGTCATGCCGGCCTGACTGGGCGTCAGGGCGCGCTGGACTGTCGCTGTGTGTGAGAGGGGCGGGGAGTAGGGAGGTCATGCCGGCCTGACTGGGCGTCAGGGCGCGCTGGTCTGTCGCTGTGTGTGGGAGGGGCGGGGAGTAGGGAGGTCATGCCGGCCTGACTGGGCGTCAGGGCGCGCTGGACTGTCGCTGTGTGTGGGAGGGGCGGGGAGTAGGGAGGTCATGCCGGCCTGACTGGGCGTCAGGGCGCGCTGGACTGTCGCTGTGTGTGGGAGGGGCGGGGAGTAGGGAGGTCGTGTCCTGACTGGGCGTCAGGGCGCGCTGGACTGTCGCTGTGTGTGGGAGGGGCGGGGAGTAGGGAGGTCGTGTCCTGACTGGGTGTCAGGGCGCGCTGGACTGTCGCTGTGTGTGGGAGGGGCGGGGAGTAGGGAGGTCATGCCGGCCTGACTGGGCGTCAGGGCGCGCTGGACTGTCGCTGTGTGGGAGGGGCGGGGAGTAGGGAGGTCATGCCGGCCTGACTGGGCGTCAGGGCGCGCTGGACTGTCGCTGTGTGTGGGATGGGCGGGGAGTAGGGAGGTCGTGTCCTGACTGGGCGTCAGGGCGCGCTGGACTGTCGCTGTGTGTGGGAGGGGCGGGGAGTAGGGAGGTCGTGTCCCGACTGGGTGTCAGGGCGCGCTGGACTGTCGCTGTGTGTGGGAGGGGCGGGGAGTAGGGAGGTCATGCCGGCCTGACTGGGCGTATGTATGTATGTATGTATGTATGTATGTATTAACGTAAACAGACCGTTCCACACGACAGGGTTATTCTTCGGTCTTCCATACATGAACATAACAATGAGTGAGCTAAAACAGTAAAAAGTGAGCTAAAACAGTTTGCCCTGTTTTGCCGACATCGTAAAATTATTGAGCAATGTAAAATATAATGGGCGACACTGCATTCAGAACACACTGAGATTAAATATGCGCATTGTATGAGTGGCTAGCCCTATACAAGAATGTGCGCTTTCCGTAATTGTTTCTTGGTCGAGGCAAGGCTAGATGTTTCGATTGTCTGGTATCACGCTCCAGTATTTCGTAGTTGAACTGGATGCGCGACGCCAACGACGAAGGTTTCGCTCTAGTTATAACCTTATGCAACATGCACAAGTCAGAGTATTTTACTAAATCTAACGCATTTAGCCAACCTAATTCACGCAATACATCAGAGATGTGGTCGTATTTCCTGCGTCCTGATATGACTCGTGCGGCAAAATTTAAGATTTTTTGGATGTTCTTAAGAGACGTCACACTGCTATACACTTGTACACAGTATCTCACATGTGATAGCACCAGACAATCGACAATGCGCGGCAACACTTCAGCGGGCAAGGCATGCTTTACATGGCTTAATCCGATCAAGATTCCAAAGCAGCGATCAGTGATGTTTTTATATGATATTCCCATGACAATGTTTCATCCATCACCACTCCTACATTTTTGACTTTGTTGGAACATTGAATTTGCTCTCCCATAAAATAAAATAATGGGGGCTGCGCAATACGCTTTAACTGCCTCCTGTCTCCACACAAAATAAATTCAGTTTTTGCCGCATTAACCTTCATGCCATGTTGTTGGAACCACGTTGACATCGTTACTAGCAACTCTTCCATGCTCCTTTGTAGTTCCCCAATTTGATCTCGAGGGCCTGTGACAGCGAGCTGTGTGTCATCGGCATAACGCACCGATGTGACCTTGAAGCCATTGATTTTAGCTGGAATGTGGCATGCGAGATCGTTGCTAGCAATGTTGTACAGTAATGGGCCGAGACAAGTACCCTGGAAAGTCCCAATTGTGATAGGAAGTGGCTTTGAAAAACTTTCCCCTACTTTAGCCCGTTGTACGTGTCCGTGTAGGTAGCTTTTAAACCAGCCTGATGAAATTTGCAACAATTCTAATTTATTAATGAGCGTTTTGTGATCAATAACATCGAAGCAGCGACTCAAATCAATGAGAACCAATATGGAAATTTGGGATCGATCCATGCCCCTGAGAATTTCGTCAGTCATTGTCAATAGGGCGGTACATGTCGAATGTTGCGGCAAGAAACCATGTTGATCTTCGCTCAATAGGCGTCAGGGCGCGCTGGACTGTCGCTGTGTGTGGGAGGGGCGGGGAGTAGGGAGGTCGTGCCGGCCTGACTGGGCGTCAGGGCGCGCTGGACTGTCGCTGTGTGTGGGAGGGGCGGGGAGTAGGGAGGTCGTGCCGGCCTGACTGGGTGTCAGGGCGCGCTGGACTGTCGCTGTGTGTGGGAGGGGCGGGGAGTAGGGAGGTCATGCCGGCCTGACTGGGCGTCAGGGCGCGCTGGACTGTCGCTGTGTGTGGGAGGGGCGGGGAGTAGGGAGGTCGTGCCGGCCTGACTGGGTGTCAGGGCGCGCTGGACTGTCGCTGTGTGTGGGAGGGGCTACGGCAGGCGAGGCGTTCTTAGCACGGCGCGCATCAGGTTGTGGACTATGGGGAGCGACACGCGGTGTGCAGGGTACCTCGGATGCGTGTGTATCGGTCGTGGTCGGTGGGGTTGGTGTATGTGGTCGAGGATCATGTGAGCTGGGGCTTGAGCCGTCAGGTGGGCGGCTGATCGGGGGCGGGTGTGAGGCGGTGACAGGAGGTAGAGTGGCAGAGTGATGACCATTGCAGTCATCAGAAACTGTTGGCCGACGTAAGGGACCAGGCAGAGCAGGGATCGGAGGACGAGGCATGAACGGTACGAATTTCCGCAGATGGCGCCGGTTGCGGAGTGTCACGCGGCTCAGAATCTCAGAATTTGGTAGCAAATGTATAGGTATGCAGCAGCTAGTGGGCCTAAATGGGGACGGATAGCTATCATAATTAAACTGGTACCCCTTTGGAACATTTGGCGTCGATTCGTGAAGGTTTCAACTCGCTAGCTTGAATAGTTTCTGAGATTCGTATTGGCTGTAGGTTTTGACTGTAGAATCATACTCTCACAAAACACAAAGTCGGTTTCTCGGCCACATCCCAAAGCATGACATTTACCTAAAAAGAAGTCGCTAAAAAATCGTTTCCTTGAACGAACTGAGGCCATTCTTATCAAACAAAAATTCGAGCTGTGGCTCGATTTCGTTTATTTAATAATGGTCTCAGGACCCGGCGCCGGAGGTGTTTAGCGTCGAAACAGCGCTTCGGAAATGCAGTAGCAAAGCCAAATAATATGCAGGTATTTTACACACTGGCCAACTATAGCAAATTTCCAGCCCTGAGGCCATTCTTTTAATACAAAAAAAAATCGAGCCACGGCTCGATTTTTTCTTATAAGAATGGCCTCTGGTAAACACTCTTACGGAAAGTTGCTCCGATTTTCTGTAGAAATAGAGGCAAGCCAGCGACGCTAGACGTTGCGGTGTGTTTCCAAAACGGAGGTAATCGTTGGTGCACGTGCATACCGAAGTGCGATGCTTTGTGAGCTGTGGTTTGGCCGCCGCAATGAAACAGGAGTGCGCAAAGCAGTCTATCCCGTGACCGTGCAGGTATTGACCTGGATCTGGTCAAAAGCGCGTGCAATGGTCATGATGGGTGTGGAATGTCGATGCACCAGCGTGCCAAATTGCATCGCTCTGGAAGGTGTGGTTCGGCCGCAATGACGAGGGGTACGCCAAGGGGCACCATGTGCACGTGCGAATCTCGACCCCAGACGGCTAAAATAGCTTCAAATCGTCATGTTTATTGAAAGACAGTGACCGAAGGTGACCGATGTTATGAGTATGACCGAAGACCGTGTCATAAGCTTAACCCGCGCCTTGTCCGGGGGGGGGGGGGCGTTTAGACACCCACCACCCCCGAAGGTTTTTCAAGGATAGCGGAAAAACGGCTGCGCGCAGCGCCGCCGTTTTGAGCACAGATTTTTCAGCATCAATTACCCACATTGTGTGAAATTATTGATCTCGAGTCATCTCGGGTCAGGTTACCAGACTAGGTCAAGTGACCCCACCTCCAAAAACGTTTGCAGTCGTACCACATCCACAGATTTGTTTACCAATCGGTATCAAACTTACAGGATTACGTAAGGTCATTGACACCAGGTGATGATTTGATGACTACAGTTATTATTATCATATGTACTATTGAGCGCAGACTGCCACCGGCCATCGTGATTTACTATCCGAGGCTAATGTATATGAAAAACTACCTTCATTTCAACATTTTGCATCATACCGAGATGTGCAACCAGGAAAAGGGGTTACCTGAGGCTTGGCTCCACTCACGGTCTGGTTCCAATATTAAAAATGCGTTTTCCACGACCTAAAATTAAAATGTTCACGCCGCTTCGCGGCGTCACATCAGTGGCCATCGTCATAACGAAGCCATCGTCATCGTCTTCGTTTCGTCGTAACGCTGAATTGAATGAATAACATTTTTAGCTTATTATCCTCTACAAGGCTAAGATACTAAAAATGCCTATGTTTCTGGGTTTTATCAGGCAAACCCGAGCAAAAAAAAAATCGCGCCGCTTCGCGTCGCTAGATAACAAGTACCTACTATAACATGCAAATCCACATTAGAAATGTTGCAAAGGCAAATACACATATACATGTTGCAAATACACGCATAACAAATTGGGGTACATTTTTTTTGTCGTCATTTCAGCCGACCCCCCACGCAAAAATTATCGGCGACGCCCCTGGGTACAGCTGACAATTGACATAGTTTTTATCAGTGTAAGGCAATGTCGGAACAATACAAACTGCAAGCTGACATCTTTCCTTTTTCGATATCCAAAAAGGTCGAAAACCTAAAAAAAAAATGGGGAAAAAAATAGAAATCGTGTGGTTGCAAAATAAAGTGGTCCAAATCCGGGAAGAAATTCGAAATTGGGGGTAGGTAAGGTCCGCTAAAAAAAACGGTTTGGCCCCCCCCCCCCCCAAAACGGCCGGCTGGATCCGCCCTTGTGCAAAAGACGGCAGTACTTTAAATTGGGACTTGAGCCCAGTTTCCCATATACGCATACGCAACGATACAAGGTACCTTTTTAACATACGACCCGGCAGTCTCGTTCCCCGACTGACGCCAATACCATATCTGTACAGGAAATACAACTGACTATTCATCAACTTTCCACATCATAATATATGCACAATGCACATATTGGCATATATGAAAATAGGTTGTGTAGAAACGCGTATCAAAAATTACGCAAACATTACTGGTATACGCCTTAAAGGGATTATACGGGGTTTTCCCAGAATAATTGAGTTACATAGTAAAACGTACTTATAAAGGTGGTAGAAGTCCCACGGTAGCCACGTTTTTTTCTGGAAATGACCTCTTCTGTACGTAAGGACATTCCAAAGTGCGCGGTGATGCCACCGCGTATTTTCTGAGGACCGGCT
>JAXIVJ010000224.1:226130-241130 GCA_036785665.1 Chirona hameri | reverse complement strand
TGTGTGTGTGTGTGTGTGTGTGTGTGTGTGTGTGTGTGTGTGTGTGTGTGTGTGTGTGTGTGTGTGTGTGTGTGTGTGTGTGTGTGTGTGTGTGTGTGTGTGTGTGTGTGTGTGTGTGTGTGTGTGTGTGTGTGTGTGTGTGTGTGTGTGTGTGTGTGTGTGTGTGTGTGTGTGTGTGTGTGTGTGTGTGTGTGTGTGTGTGTGTGTGTGTGTGTGTGTGTGTGTGTGTGTGTGTGTGTGTGTGTGTGTGTGTGTGTGTGTGTGTGTGTGTGTGTGTGTGTGTGTGTGTGTGTGTGTGTGTGTGTGTGTGTGTGTGTGTGTGTGTGTGTGTGTGTGTGTGTGTGTGTGTGTGTGTGTGTGTGTGTGTGTGTGTGTGTGTGTGTGTGTGTGTGTGTGTGTGTGTGTGTGTGTGTGTGTGTGTGTGTGTGTGTGTGTGTGTGTGTGTGTGTGTGTGTGTGTGTGTGTGTGTGTGTGTGTGTGTGTGTGTGTGTGTGTGTGTGTGTGTGTGTGTGTGTGTGTGTGTGTGTGTGTGTGTGTGTGTGTGTGTGTGTGTGTGTGTGTGTGTGTGTGTGTGTGTGTGTGTGTGTGTGTGTGTGTGTGTGTGTGTGTGTGTGTGTGTGTGTGTGTGTGTGTGTGTGTGTGTGTGTGTGTGTGTGTGTGTGTGTGTGTGTGTGTGTGTGTGTGTGTGTGTGTGTGTGTGTGTGTGTGTGTGTGTGTGTGTGTGTGTGTGTGTGTGTGTGTGTGTGTGTGTGTGTGTGTGTGTGTGTGTGTGTGTGTGTGTGTGTGTGTGTGTGTGTGTGTGTGTGTGTGTGTGTGTGTGTGTGTGTGTGTGTGTGTGTGTGTGTGTGTGTGTGTGTGTGTGTGTGTGTGTGTGTGTGTGTGTGTGTGTGTGTGTGTGTGTGTGTGTGTGTGTGTGTGTGTGTGTGTGTGTGTGTGTGTGTGTGTGTGTGTGTGTGTGTGTGTGTGTGTGTGTGTGTGTGTGTGTGTGTGTGTGTGTGTGTGTGTGTGTGTGTGTGTGTGTGTGTGTGTGTGTGTGTGTGTGTGTGTGTGTGTGTGTGTGTGTGTGTGTGTGTGTGTGTGTGTGTGTGTGTGTGTGTGTGTGTGTGTGTGTGTGTGTGTGTGTGTGTGTGTGTGTGTGTGTGTGTGTGTGTGTGTGTGTGTGTGTGTGTGTGTGTGTGTGTGTGTGTGTGTGTGTGTGTGTGTGTGTGTGTGTGTGTGTGTGTGTGTGTGTGTGTGTGTGTGTGTGTGTGTGTGTGTGTGTGTGTGTGTGTGTGTGTGTGTGTGTGTGTGTGTGTGTGTGTGTGTGTGTGTGTGTGTGTGTGTGTGTGTGTGTGTGTGTGTGTGTGTGTGTGTGTGTGTGTGTGTGTGTGTGTGTGTGTGTGTGTGTGTGTGTGTGTGTGTGTGTGTGTGTGTGTGTGTGTGTGTGTGTGTGTGTGTGTGTGTGTGTGTGTGTGTGTGTGTGTGTGTGTGTGTGTGTGTGTGTGTGTGTGTGTGTGTGTGTGTGTGTGTGTGTGTGTGTGTGTGTGTGTGTGTGTGTGTGTGTGTGTGTGTGTGTGTGTGTGTGTGTGTGTGTGTGTGTGTGTGTGTGTGTGTGTGTGTGTGTGTGTGTGTGTGTGTGTGTGTGTGTGTGTGTGTGTGTGTGTGTGTGTGTGTGTGTGTGTGTGTGTGTGTGTGTGTGTGTGTGTGTGTGTGTGTGTGTGTGTGTGTGTGTGTGTGTGTGTGTGTGTGTGTGTGTGTGTGTGTGTGTGTGTGTGTGTGTGTGTGTGTGTGTGTGTGTGTGTGTGTGTGTGTGTGTGTGTGTGTGTGTGTGTGTGTGTGTGTGTGTGTGTGTGTGTGTGTGTGTGTGTGTGTGTGTGTGTGTGTGTGTGTGTGTGTGTGTGTGTGTGTGTGTGTGTGTGTGTGTGTGTGTGTGTGTGTGTGTGTGTGTGTGTGTGTGTGTGTGTGTGTGTGTGTGTGTGTGTGTGTGTGTGTGTGTGTGTGTGTGTGTGTGTGTGTGTGTGTGTGTGTGTGTGTGTGTGTGTGTGTGTGTGTGTGTGTGTGTGTGTGTGTGTGTGTGTGTGTGTGTGTGTGTGTGTGTGTGTGTGTGTGTGTGTGTGTGTGTGTGTGTGTGTGTGTGTGTGTGTGTGTGTGTGTGTGTGTGTGTGTGTGTGTGTGTGTGTGTGTGTGTGTGTGTGTGTGTGTGTGTGTGTGTGTGTGTGTGTGTGTGTGTGTGTGTGTGTGTGTGTGTGTGTGTGTGTGTGTGTGTGTGTGTGTGTGTGTGTGTGTGTGTGTGTGTGTGTGTGTGTGTGTGTGTGTGTGTGTGTGTGTGTGTGTGTGTGTGTGTGTGTGTGTGTGTGTGTGTGTGTGTGTGTGTGTGTGTGTGTGTGTGTGTGTGTGTGTGTGTGTGTGTGTGTGTGTGTGTGTGTGTGTGTGTGTGTGTGTGTGTGTGTGTGTGTGTGTGTGTGTGTGTGTGTGTGTGTGTGTGTGTGTGTGTGTGTGTGTGTGTGTGTGTGTGTGTGTGTGTGTGTGTGTGTGTGTGTGTGTGTGTGTGTGTGTGTGTGTGTGTGTGTGTGTGTGTGTGTGTGTGTGTGTGTGTGTGTGTGTGTGTGTGTGTGTGTGTGTGTGTGTGTGTGTGTGTGTGTGTGTGTGTGTGTGTGTGTGTGTGTGTGTGTGTGTGTGTGTGTGTGTGTGTGTGTGTGTGTGTGTGTGTGTGTGTGTGTGTGTGTGTGTGTGTGTGTGTGTGTGTGTGTGTGTGTGTGTGTGTGTGTGTGTGTGTGTGTGTGTGTGTGTGTGTGTGTGTGTGTGTGTGTGTGTGTGTGTGTGTGTGTGTGTGTGTGTGTGTGTGTGTGTGTGTGTGTGTGTGTGTGTGTGTGTGTGTGTGTGTGTGTGTGTGTGTGTGTGTGTGTGTGTGTGTGTGTGTGTGTGTGTGTGTGTGTGTGTGTGTGTGTGTGTGTGTGTGTGTGTGTGTGTGTGTGTGTGTGTGTGTGTGTGTGTGTGTGTGTGTGTGTGTGTGTGTGTGTGTGTGTGTGTGTGTGTGTGTGTGTGTGTGTGTGTGTGTGTGTGTGTGTGTGTGTGTGTGTGTGTGTGTGTGTGTGTGTGTGTGTGTGTGTGTGTGTGTGTGTGTGTGTGTGTGTGTGTGTGTGTGTGTGTGTGTGTGTGTGTGTGTGTGTGTGTGTGTGTGTGTGTGTGTGTGTGTGTGTGTGTGTGTGTGTGTGTGTGTGTGTGTGTGTGTGTGTGTGTGTGTGTGTGTGTGTGTGTGTGTGTGTGTGTGTGTGTGTGTGTGTGTGTGTGTGTGTGTGTGTGTGTGTGTGTGTGTGTGTGTGTGTGTGTGTGTGTGTGTGTGTGTGTGTGTGTGTGTGTGTGTGTGTGTGTGTGTGTGTGTGTGTGTGTGTGTGTGTGTGTGTGTGTGTGTGTGTGTGTGTGTGTGTGTGTGTGTGTGTGTGTGTGTGTGTGTGTGTGTGTGTGTGTGTGTGTGTGTGTGTGTGTGTGTGTGTGTGTGTGTGTGTGTGTGTGTGTGTGTGTGTGTGTGTGTGTGTGTGTGTGTGTGTGTGTGTGTGTGTGTGTGTGTGTGTGTGTGTGTGTGTGTGTGTGTGTGTGTGTGTGTGTGTGTGTGTGTGTGTGTGTGTGTGTGTGTGTGTGTGTGTGTGTGTGTGTGTGTGTGTGTGTGTGTGTGTGTGTGTGTGTGTGTGTGTGTGTGTGTGTGTGTGTGTGTGTGTGTGTGTGTGTGTGTGTGTGTGTGTGTGTGTGTGTGTGTGTGTGTGTGTGTGTGTGTGTGTGTGTGTGTGTGTCCGTGTGTGTCCGTGTCCGTGTCCGGTCCTGTGTGTCCTGTGTGTGTGTGTGTCATTGACACCTATAATTCTTATATCTCTGATTTTTTGTTATCGGTGACCTAAGGTCGGGTCAATTTCGTGACCTTCCCATTATAAGTCCATGGGGAAATATTCCAATGCTTCCTATTCCGATGATATGCATTATATCAGTCCAATTCCTTCTGGATCATGTTATCATATGTCATTCTTGATGATCCAGGTGTAATTTTTGTTCAGTGACCCCTACAGGGTCAGCTGAGGTCATCCGAGGTCACCAACACTTGAATATCAATAACTATCGAGACAATGCAGATAGAGGAGTGAAAGCGACACCCATGTGATTGCTCGTCGAGACATGTCTCCCAATATGCAACATGACCTACTTGGGTCACTACTTGACCTTGGCCAGAGGTCAAATTTATCAGTTGACCTAACCTGGTCAACATGAATATTATTATAAGTGTCTTGACGAGACAAAAACGATGTCATCGAAATTATTGCTTTACCTGTATTAGGTAAAACGTTATTTGCGAAAAACCGTTTTGCCAAAAATAGCCTTTTTGACCTTTGATGATCTTTGGAGCCTAAACTACTGACCTGAGCTAAAATTTGAGGACACCTTGGCGATTGCATTTATTAAGTGCTTTCGATTGTTTTTTTTTCTCGTTTGTTTCTAGCTAGCATAGTCCCCGAGATATTTGAAGGTTTCTGGAGCGAAGTCATACAACTGGAACATCTGACCTTTGATGACCTCTGGTGACCTCAATATTGACCTGAACCAAAAAATGACAACAACTTTCGAAACTATTTTTGACGAGCTTTAGAACGGTTTTCGTGTTTTGTCTACAACCCATAGGAGCCGAGTTCGAGGGTGGGGCGTCCAAACGCCCCCCCGGCACGGCGAAGGTGGCGCCGAGCTGGCCGGGACGGCGGGGGTTAAAGGCGTGCCGTGGTGTACGTGAGCTGACTGCTGATGTACCGGTCTATCGTCATGTTACGGGCGCGGGTTAAAGTCGTGTCATGGTGTACGTGAGCTGACTGCTGATGTACCGGTCTATCGTCATGTTACGGATGCGGGTTAAAGTCGTGTCATGGTGTACGTGAGCTGACTGCTGATGTACCGGTCTATCGTCATGTTACGGATGCGGGTTAAAGTCGTGCCATGGTGTACGTGAGCTGACTGCTGATGTACCGGGTTAAAGTCGTGCCATGGTGTACGTGAGCTGACTGCTGATGTATCGGTCTATCGTCATGTTACGGGCGCGGGTTAAAGTCGTGTCATGGCTGACTGCTGATGTATCGGTCTATCGTCATGTTACGGGCGCGGGTTAAAGTCGTGTCATGGTGTACGTGAGCTGACTGCTGATGTACCGGTCTATCGTCATGTTACGGGCGCGGGTTAAAGTTGACAAACTATGTGTGCTGCTGGACATGCTAGGATTTACAGAGTCAATATCTCGGTTTTGGAGCAAGGTACGACATTTTTTGTTGTTGAAAAAATGAATGCGGGCGACCTCAAAACCCCCGGTACCATATCTAACTCAATTGCATATATCTAACTTTTTTACTTTGGCGCTTACTGTATCTTTCCTTGCCACGGCAGAGTCCGGTCTCAGACAGGGTAGGTTAGTTTACTCAGCAAAGAAGCCCGCTTGTCAATCGCACGTGCGGTTGCAGAGATATGAGCTTCTCAAAAGCGTCGCCACGGGTCGGGTCGGGCCGGGCCGGGCCGGGCCGGTCATATTCAGATTTTTGCCATATACCACGGAAGGACGAGCGAGCGCTTTGCGCTCGCTCGTAATCAAATAGTTGTATAGTTTTAATTTGTAGTTAGTTAAATATTTTTTAATAGGTAAAATACATCAGCTGCGGATCTAGAACGGGAGTTTGGGGGGGGGGGCAAAATTCCGAAGTCGCACACAATTCTGAAATCTCATCGGATTTCGCTTGCTTATGCATTGATAGAGCGGATCTACGGTTCGGAAAAATGGGCAATTCCCTCCCCCCCAACCGCCTGAAATCGGAGCAAAATTGACACATTTCCTGATATAGAAGCAAATCTAAGCAACTTTTACTAAAGAAGGTTTGCTTAAAATCACCTCTGATTTTAAGCAAACTTTCTTTAAGTAAAAGTTGCTTAGATTTGCTTCTATATCAGGAAATGTGTCAATTTTGCTCCGATTTCAGGCGGTTTGGGGGGGGGGGGATTAACCATTTTCCGAACCGTAGATCCGCCACTGAAATACATAAAAATAGTTTTAGATTTACGTTTAAATCGGAAAATAGTTCAATTTTTGGTTGACTTCAGGCGTTTTGGGGAGGGCATGGCCCCTTTGCCCTCCCCTGGATCCGACAGTGCATGATCCAGGGACGTAGCCAAGGGGGGGGGGGCATGCCCCCCTGAGCAAAACAAAATGTACACTAGATAGAATGAGATTATCTGACGACCCCCCTCCCTCCCCCTCGGTCAACATGCCTGAGTAGCGAAATTTGTTTCTACCACCGACGTGCCCCCCCCCTCTTCAAAAAAATCCTGGCTACGTGCCTGCAGTGCTTCTTAAACTTACGATTGAGGTGGTCGACAACAATTTACTCGTTTCGCTTCATAACGTTCACATTGATACCAAGTCGGAAAAATGGGCAATTCCCTCCCCCCCAACCGCCTGAAATCGGAGCAAAATTGACACATTTCCTGTTATTACAGATGCTAAAACAAGGCCTCAGACTGCAAGTTATTCGCACGTCCTCAAGTTTCTTCGCAAATTATCAATGGTAAGCTAAATGTTGTTTTAAAACAAGTTGTGCTTCAGCTCTAAATGAGATTAGTGCTGAGAATATCCTACCACTAAAAATAAAACACAATCTTCACTTACTTGCGTTCAAGGCTGTATAAACCTTGCTTGCGTTTACTCACAATAAATGCCTCCCTTCCTCCTCCTCTTTACGGCCTTGGGAAAATCTGCTTACCGTCATTGTCATAGCAACTGGGAATTTGGTAGCTCATATGGTAGCTCATGTTTCACTGCATTATGACGCAGGGAATTCAATCAACATGCGCATTCGTTGCATAAATACACGCGTGTTACTATCGCTGGCCTTGATCGCTGGTAGGTATTGGAGCGTGTGTGTCAGAGGCTATTTGGTAAAGGATTCAGATTGTATACCGACTATTTGTCGCTTTTGCATCGATTTTTTTCAAGGTACTGAAGATATCTGCTAAAAGGTATGAAATTAAAAATTACTGATTACGTTCAGTGCTGGACTGAGGACTTGTTTGGTTTGTAGGGTAGTGTGAGGTAGGGCGAACGGTATTGCAATTGGCAATTGCAATATACGGAAGTGTGACGACTGCCCTACCAATTGCCAATTGGTAGGGCAGTCGTCACACTTCCGTACACAACACTGTAGGTAGTGTGACGAGCCTGAACAAGTGGAGACCATTTTGTAGACAAAACATAACCCTACAGCATAAATAAGTAAGTATTTATGCTGTAAGGTTAGGTTTTTTCTACAAGATGGTCTGGGGGTCTGGAGACCTGGGGGCGACAGGCCTCCCCTGGTGGGTTCTGCAGCGAGCAAATGCGAGCAGAGCATTCTAAATGTGGGTCCCTGCGACTGTAATTGCTGTAAAGGTTAGGTTTGATTATGTTATTACAATTGTTTCCACCACTGAGTGAAAAATACCCTCCCAGTGACATCAAGCTAGCTGCACCGCCCACAGTAGCGGTGGGGCTGGTGTCACCATCGCAGCCGGGCAATAGGGCAATCAAATCAAGGTTCAAGGTTACTATCACCGTTGGGTAACAGTGGGGCTGGCATCACCGTCCGGGGCTGGCGTCACCCTCGCGGCCGGGCAATCATCAAGGTTCAGGTTACTATCACCGTTGTTGGTCTGGAGTCATGGGGAAGCTTAATGACGTCACCAGATTCTGGCTACGAGCGAATCTTAGGCGGACCTGATCAGACTTAATGGCTATGAGCAGTAAGTTTCGTCTCGATCGGACTTAATGGCTACGAGCTGTAGGCCGACCTGATCGGACTTAATGGCTACGAGCTGTAGGCCGACCCGATCAGACTTAATGACTACGAGCTGTAGGCCGACCCGATCGGAGTTAATGGCTACAAACTGTAGGCCGACCCGATCGGACCTAATGGCGGGGTTAGGTTAGGTTAAATTAGGTTAGTTAAGTTTAATTAATTCGATTGGTTCGGCCTACCGCTCGTAGCTATTACATCGGGGCGGCCTAAGATTCACTCGTATCTGGTCACATCATTAAGCTTCCCCATGACTCCAGACCAACAACGGTGATAGTAACCTGAACCTTGATTTGAATGCCCGGCCGCGAGGGTGACGCCAGTCCCGGACGGTGACGCCAGCCCTACCGTTACCCACCGTTGTTGGTCTGGAGTCAGGGAAGCTTTATGACGTCACCAGATCTGGCTACAAGCGAATCTTAGGCCGCCCGATTTAATAGCTACAAGCGGTAGGGCGAACCAATTGGAATTAATGAAACTAACCTAATCTAAGTCTAACCTAACCCCGCCATTAAGTCCAATGGGGTCAGCCTACAGCTTGTAGCCATTAAGTGTAATTGGGTCGGCCTACAGCTTATGGCCATTAATTCCAATTGGGACGAAACCTACAGCTTGTAGCCATTAGTCTTATCGGGTTGGCCTAAGATTCGCTCACAGCCAGAATCTGGTGATGTCATAAAGCTTCCCCATGACTCCAGACCAACAACAGGGATAGTAACCTTGAACCTTGATTTTATTGCCCGGCCGCAACGGTGACTCCAGCCCCACTGTTACCCTGCCCGCCCCTTGTTACACTACCTACATACCGCTGGTGGGTATTGGTAGGGCAGGCATCACACTTCCGTACACAACACTGTAGGTAGTTGACAAGCCTGAACAAGTGGCGGGCGGTGCTGCCGGTTTGATGACGTCATTGGAGGCTCAGACTTAATGGCTACCTTACCTTACCTTACCTTACCTTAACTATTTGCCAATACAATTAAATGAATGTGGTGGATCTTTTGATAAATATTGTATTTCAAATTTCAAATATTATAATTGCATGATAATTGGGAGCAGATTCTGCTGCCTGTCCTAAATATACATCCTAGAGACTCAGGGATAGTCACAAACGATTCGCTGTGGTTTTAACTACATTATTTGTACCATTAAAAGTGCAAAATATTCCCAGGGACGTAGGCAGGAGACCAAAAAACGGGTGACCATTTGAGTGAATTTGCGTGAGCCCTAATATTTCCATTTTTTTGGGGGTGTAAAAAAGGAAACTTACTTTTCTATTTTTTTCTTCAAATTTCCAATACGAACAGAGTACTGAAAACTAATTCACCATTTTCAATATCACATTCCTCAAATAATCTTCCAATTTCAACAGTCAAATGGACGCCACATAGCCTAGTAGTTGCAGCGCCCTTTAAACCCAAATCATCATCAACAGAGTCAACCAGGGTCCTAGGATTGCTTTGGAGCTTGGGTGCAGAAAGGAAAATTATGGCTAAAAATAAGCATGAAGAGTGGAAAATGCAACCAAAAGCCATTGTATTCAGCTTTATCAATGTCCAATTACCCGCTAACCAGAATGAGTTATTTCCTATGCCAATGTTGACCTGTATTTCCCTGTCTTGTCTTATCATTACACCCATAAATCAGTATAGAGTTCAAATTATCCAATACATTTTAGAATAAGGAGTGGAAAATTCAGAGGAAAACTTGGGAAAAAGAGTGTAAAAATAGCATCCATAGGGTGTCGTTTTCCACCCAAATTTCCCAATGCTAGGACACTGGAGTCAACAAATGCCCAAAACCATGCCACCATTGTGGCATGTCACAATATTGTGGCATACTTTTGGGCATATGTTTTGCATTTCTGGGGACATTCAAAAGTTGATCTGATGAATTTGAGTGATAAATATTTGTTTTGCAGGATTCCTTCCTTAATAAAAAACCTGTGTTTGCAAATGATTTTTTTTTTAATTTGTGAAATTGTATCAAACCAAAGTAATGACAATATTCAAGTTCAGCATCATCGAAAACATGGTTCTGGACAATTTTAAGCCATTTTCTTGAAAGTCATCCAAGTCATAGGGGTTAAAACCTCTACACGCGTTCACTTAACCCCTCGCCCGGGTAGGGGGGTGGATGCCACCCCCCTCGGTTTTTCTGGAATAACTGTCGTAGTTTCTAACCGATTGCGATGAAACTTTCAGTACCCTACTATGGAAAAATTTGACATCTGAAATTTTGAATTTCTAACCCACATGACCCGTGACCTATGACCTGTTTCTCAAGGTCATGTCAGGCGCAACTGGCGTCCCGCAGTATCGATGCTTGTAACTTGTGCAGTTTCCGAGTGTGTGTTGTTCAGGAGCATACGCACAGGTGTTTCCAGATGACAGTTGTGTTTCCACTGAGATTGTGGAAGATTGGGGGGGGGGGGGGGGGCGTTACACGCCCCCCGAGTCAATGGCGGGTTAACACGCGCCCTGGAGGGCCTCTGATAATTACACGCCCTGGAGGGGGGGGGGGGGGGATTTCGCCCCCTCCCCCATGATCGCGAAAACCACGCAACGTAACGGAAAACGACGTTAGATAGCTCGAGACAAGCTCTTTCGAAAGTATTTCGTTCATTTTTTTTATCAGGTCAATATTAAGGTCACCAGAGGTCATCAAGTGTCAGATTTTCAAGTTTTAGGACTTCACTTCGAGCACCCCCTAAATATCTCGGGAACTATGATAGTTAGCAGCAAACGGAAAAAAGCAATACAAAGCCCTTGCAAATTGCAATCGACTTAGGTGTCCTCAGATTTGAGCTCAGGTCAATAGTTCTGAGGTCATCAAATGTCAAAAGGGTGATTTTTTGCATTTTTTTTTCTCGCAAATAACTTTCCTAACAAAGATAAAGCAATAGTTTTTACGCCATCGTGTTTGTCTTGCCAAGGTGCTTCGAATCATATTCATGTTGACCGGGTTAGGTCCATTGAGAAATTTGACCCAGGTCAAGGTCAAGTGGTGACACAAGTTGGTCATGTTGCATATTGGGAGACGTGTCTCGACAAGACAAACACATTGGCACCATTTTCTCTTCTATCTTCATTATGTCGATAGTTATTGACAAAACAGTGTTGGCGGTCACGAAATTGACCTGACCTTAGGTCACTGATATTACAAATCCGAGATATACAAATTGTTGGTATCTATGGCTTTATTAAATCCTGCAAGATTGAAACCGATCGGCCTAAAACTGTGGCTGTGGTACTACTGCAAACGTTTTGGAGTTGAGGTCATCACGTGACCTGGTCTGGTGACCTGAGCTGAGATGACCCGAGGTCAATAATTATGCATAAGGTGGGAAGTTCATTGCTGAACAGGTGTGCAAAAAAACTGCGGCGCCGCGCGCCGCCGTTTTTGCACTATCCTCGAAAAACCGGGGGTGGGCGGATTCCCCCCCCCCCCTCCCCCCTCCAGGGCGCGTGGTAAGTGCCACAGGACTAGGCACCCCTTTTAGAAGAAGTTTGATTTCCCGAAACTTGTTTCGGGTCCTCACAACGGTTGTTTACGTTACAAGCAGCTTGCGTATATATGCCTAAAGTCCGTCGTTATTGTGTGCAATAGTTTCCATATCCAAGCTACTATATCCATGACGTCATAATTGTCATAAAGTTATTTATGGCCAGGAATGAGAAAAGAGAAACATGCCCATTTTTCGACGGATATCCATCTATCATCAAACAGTTTAATGCCATATTCGTTTTTTTTCAGCTCGAAATAACCCGTATAGCCAAATTTCAAGACAACTTTCAAGGTGACCTTTTTCTTTAATGCGTCACCCCTTGTTCGGTCTCCTGTCTACGCTCCTGGGAATATTTTTCACTTTTAATATTACAAATGATGCAGTTAAAACCAAGGCTAATCGTTTGCGACTATCCCTGAGTCTCTAGGATGTATATTTAGGGCAGGCAGCATAATATGCTCCCAATTATCATGCAATTATAATCTTCGAAATTATAAATCAAATATTTATAAAAAGAACCACACCCATTTTTTTTTTACAAAAAGGTAATTGGTCAAAGATGTTTTTGACGTCAAAATATTTTCGACTTTCAAGGTGCTAGGGGTAACCAAAAATGAACCAAAGATAGATCACAAAATTATGACGTCACAAAATAAAAAAAATTGAGTAGAAAAAAATGAGATAGCAAAAACATTTGTCATACCTTTGTCATTTTAACAATATACAGTTTTGGGGAACTGCAATCAAGAGAGTACGAGTTACAGCTCATCAAAGTTAACCTTGCTTAGTGACTTTTCAAAAATGCTCGAAGCGATAACGCAAAAACGAGTGACCTGCGAGGTCTACGATTGTGACAGTCGTTTTCTGCGCATAAGATTACCCTATGCATCCATTTTCATCTAAATCAAAAATGGTCGGGTGTCAAATTTGGGACAAAATTGACGTGTTGTCGTGGAATGTGCCCGCTGTCGCTGCCACTGACTGCAGGCCACCACCATCACTGACTGACTGCAGGCCACCCAGGTCACTGCCCCCAGGCCCCCAGGCCACCCAGGTCACCCAGGTCAGGCCACTACAGGTCAAGGGCAGTTAGTTATTACGAGTCGGGATGTGAATCTGTATCGACCTGAACACCCTGCCAGGGTGGAAAGCAGTGGGATGGGCATGCTTACCAAATGAGGTAGGAGGAGGATGCTCATAACATTCATTTGTAGTTGGATATTACACAAATAACGTGACACTGGGTAAGACTTATGAATGATAATAGTACACCACTTCTTCTGATTATATATATATATATTTTTCTTCTTGTAAACAGCGCAGGGTTGTGTAAGTCGTGTGTGCTGTTGTTGATTCACCGGAGTCCGGGGGGGGGGGGGCAAAGATCACTCCAGCCCCCCGCCCCCCAGATTAGCAGGATTGTAATTTTAGCCCTATGAGAGTGGGGGTGGGGGCAAAAACCTAGCTGCCCCTCCCCCAAACGCCTGGCTGCCCCCCCCCCCCCCCCCCCCCCCCACTCATAGTGTTGTAGCCAAGGCTATGTAAACCAGGTAGACCGCTCCGGCCGAAAAAGTGGCGACAACTCGTAATTTAGTTGCAACGACCCCGCAGCTGCTGTGACGCGGATGAGGGTCTCGCGGCCGACCGGCCGGTCGCCTACGTAGGGTTAACGCGTAGGCCCCTCCCGCTTTTTTGTCGCTTGGTTCCTTTGTTTGTCGGCTGATTTGTAAACTTAAGATGCCTATCTACCACAAATTAAGTGTTGTAATAGGTGCCGTTGCGAAAATTTCAATCCGACCCAAACTTTTTAAGTTATGGGCCGGAACAGTTTGCTGCCCGGTGATTCCGGCCGGCCGCGTACTCCCCCCGGTTTTTTCCCGCTTGGTTCCTTCGTTTACCGGCCGATTGTTACACTTAAGATGTCCATATACCACAAATTAAGCGATGTATTCGATGACTTTGGGAAAATCGCAATGCAACCCATTTTTTAAAAAAGTTATGGGCCGGCAAATTCCACCGACCGGCGATTCCGGCCGGACCGCCGTACTTAAAACGCCAACGCGCACGTTCCTCCGGTGTATGTCGCCTGATTTCTTCATTTGCCGACCTATCGTTACAATTAAGATAACAATCTGTCACAAATTGAACGATGTATCTTATGCCGTTGAGAAAATTATCATCGGACTCAAACTATTTACATTTTGGGCCGGCAAAGTTAACCGTCCTTTGGCTCACGATGGCAGACCGGACAGCCACCACATACAATACTCAAACAGTGATAACACTCAAATAGTCTGAATTTAAATCATGCGGCCATATTATGGCTAAGGAAAAATTGCACTAGGCTTACCTGGTAAATCAAACAAAGTTGCTGATATAACAGTTGACAATTTGCGATGATAACGTCTGACAGTTCTTGGTAAAGGCCAAAGCATACCCACAAAATAGATATTCTCATCTTTTTTGACGAGTTTCATGAAAATATGATTAGATAAGTCGATTGTCAAATGCATTCAAGCAATTAAAAGTAACTGTTTAAAATTACACTTCCCGCCCGCGTCTCCACACCACACCATCCCGCCCGCTCACCGCGTCTCCAGCCGACGCCGGCCCACCAGGCGCCGTCATTGGCGGATCCAGAACGGTGGTGGTGGGGGGAGGGGAACGTTTTTTTTTGGGGGGGATTCCAAAAAGTCTCACACAATTCTGGAAACTCATCGGATTTCGCTTGCGTATGCATTGATAGCTGATATAAAACAAACTTTCCTTAGTAAAAGTTGCTTGGATTTTGTTCTATATCAGGAAATGTGTCAATTTTGCGCCGATTTCAGGTTTATCTAGAAGTTTGTCGGGGGAGGGGCATGACCGCCATACCCTCCCCCTCCCCCTGGATCCGCTAGTGGGTGCCGCGGCGAGACGCAATGTGTTTCTGCCTGTGGAGACCAGTGCAGAAAATCAGAGATCTTTGGTCACAGCCCAGTTACGGCCACGGCATGAGCTGGCAAGTCACAGCTTTAGTTACGGCGCTGCAATGCTAACCCTATGGCGCTGGCCTTGCCAGTCACAGCTTCAGTCACGGCCGTGACCAGGTCTGGTCCCAGCGCTGGGACGCTGGGACCAGAATTCTGCAACTCTAGTTGCCTGGCAACGCACGCGCCAGGGCGCTGTACGTGGCAGGAGCTCTCCCGCCCCGTGCGGTCTCTAAATAGTAAATACGTCGCGTTACATCGCATCAGAATTAATTGACCTTTCACATATACATTTGTATAACTCAACGTTTTCTCAAACTAGGAAAAATCCTCGAAAAGCTCCTAGACACCCATGCCCTCCGCACGGCGCCATGCAATTAACGTTACGTAAGCAAATGATGTCGGCTATTCTGACCCTCATCCTCGTCATCAAACGTCGACCAATGAGCGTGGAGAGTGTCAGACGCTGATTGGCCAAAAAGCTATTGGCAGCAAAACCTGGCTCATGAGCAGATGCGTGAACAAGACCAAGCTGCGGACGTTGCTAATATTTGTCGCCCTTTTTCCCCATGTTAAATAGGCGGAGCGGACCCCCCTGGTTGTAGCGACGCCCCTGGGTGGTGCCAATGCAATGTGATTGTCACTTGTATGGACCAGGAAAGATATTTCATATTAAAAGCATTGCAATAACAGATAATGA
>JAXIVJ010000224.1:213630-223630 GCA_036785665.1 Chirona hameri | reverse complement strand
TGTGTGTGTGTGTGTGTGTGTGTGTGTGTGTGTGTGTGTGTGTGTGTGTGTGTGTGTGTGTGTGTGTGTGTGTGTGTGTGTGTGTGTGTGTGTGTGTGTGTGTGTGTGTGTGTGTGTGTGTGTGTGTGTGTGTGTGTGTGTGTGTGTGTGTGTGTGTGTGTGTGTGTGTGTGTGTGTGTGTGTGTGTGTGTGTGTGTGTGTGTGTGTGTGTGTGTGTGTGTGTGTGTGTGTGTGTGTGTGTGTGTGTGTGTGTGTGTGTGTGTGGGGGGGGGGGGCTGGGGGGCTGGGGGGCTGGGGGGCTGGGGGGCTGGGGGGCTGGGGGGCTGGGGGGCTGGGGGGCTGGGGGGCTGGGGGGCTGGGGGGCTGGGGGGCTGGGGGGCTGGGGGGCTGGGGGGCTGGGGGGCTGGGGGGCTGGGGGGCTGGGGGGCTGGGGGGCTGGGGGGCTGGGGGGCTGGGGGGCTGGGGGGCTGGGGGGCTGGGGGGCTGGGGGGCTGGGGGGCTGGGGGGCTGGGGGGCTGGGGGGCTGGGGGTGGGGGTGTGGGTGTGGGTGGGGGTGGGGGTGTGGGTGGGGGTGGGGGGGGGGGGGGTGTGTGTGTTCTTTGCCTGCGTGAGGCGTGCCGAGGCCCATCTACACCAGGCTGCTGATCTCACTCTGTCTCGCTCTCCAGGGCATCACAGAGGTGCTGTGCACAGCCGCCGAGCGGCTCAAATGGAAGAAACCCACCCAGATCCAGTGTGAAGCCGTGCCTATCGCCCTCCAAGGTAACCACTCAAAACAGCCAGCCAAACTGAAATGCTCCAGAGTAGGGTGGTCCTTGTGTAGGGGGTAAAATTTAAAGTAAGAAAATGTTCACCTCCCAACCTGGGAATTGTTTAATTACTAGAGAAACGTCTTTGTGTAAATATATTTTGAAATCAAATAATATTTACTCAACGACCTTGAAATCTCACCCCCGGTGCCCAGGGAGCCAGCGTCCGGGTCCCCTGACCCTGCTGACCCCACCTAACCTGGCCCCGCTGACCCCACCTAACCTGGCCCCGCTGACCCCACCTAACCTGGCCCCGCTGACCCCACCTAACCTGGCCCCGCTGACCCCACCTAACCTGGCCCTGCTGACCCCACCTAACATGGCCCTGCTGACCCCACCTAACCGCAGACTACACATACAATATGGCAATCTGGTAAAACTTCCAGGTCGTAGAAAACACCAGGAAAATATTATTCTATTTCAAAACAAATTTACCCACAGTTATCTTTAGTGATGGAACAAATCCCCGGGTTGGGAGGCAGCAAATTCCAACTTTCGAGTTTTAAGGACCACCCCTTACTCCAGAGTTTATCATACTTTGGTGGATATGAATGTTTGATCAATAGCTGTTTATTGCATGAGTGATGGTGGAATAATAGAGAGCTGGTTTATACAAAGTATATGAATTATCGGACTGGTCTTGTCTCGAGCTGTACTTCAGATCACGGGTTGCGGACACACACACACACACACGCGCGCGCGTTCTTCATATAGTAACATAGACTAGCGCCTTGTGCTCGCTCCGCGTCGCAATCCCATAGATGGACGGATATTTTTGTTTATACTTTGCGGGCATGGGGGCTTGCTGGACTTGTTTGCTTTCGACTTTTTCGACTTTTTTTACTTCAGACTTTTCGACTTTTTCCGGATTTTCGACTTTATTGACTGTTTTGAATTTTCCGACTTTTTTTTACTTTTTTACTCTTTTTTAACTTTTTGACTTTTGACTTTGAACTTTGTTTTACTTCACCCCCGATCCATCTCGAACTCCAACAAACCCATCTCACACACATGGCTGCAGCTTTTCAAATATTAATATTTATCCGCGATTCTCCGGGACGGAGGCTACCTGCTCACAAAGGCATGTGAATTAAACCGCTGAGACACGGATTCATTGCTGTGTGTCCAGCGCGGGAAAGACAGACGGACGCGGCCCCCTCCGAAGTTAGTTGGCAGCACTACAGCTCTTGGGCGTGACTTTCCTACTAGCCCATAGGGTTCACGTGTTAAATGACCCAACTTTGGGAAGCTGTATCTCGAGTTCTATTCAGCCGATTCGCCTGCAGCTAGTCTCTAAAGAAAGATCGTTCAAATATCTTGCGATGATTCCTCTACCATTTTTCACCTAACCCAGCCGAATTCTTAGGGCGTGAGGGATAAAGATTTGACTGCACTCCGTGCCGGTCTGGCCAGTTTCTGGCGGCGCCGGTGCGCCGGCGGTAATAGCTCAGTCGATAGCGCATTGGACTACGGATGCGAAGGTGGTGGGTTCGAATCCCGCTCAGGTAAGGGTGATTTAGTGCAGGAATGATGCTATATTATTTTTGATGGTCGATAACTAAGTTTTAACGACAAAATAAACTGTTTAAAATGTTTTGTCGAAATTAACTTTATTTAAACCAGCTTCTCCGGCTTGATATTGAGTAATTCCACGATGATAACGGTAATTATTATCCATTAGCGGTAATTGTCGTATTTATCCTTCTCGTTTGTCATTTCATATCGCGACCGGCTAGTGTGAGAAGCTGTGAGTACTAAGTAGTAGCGTGTATGAGTGAATACAATATGAATATATTTGTCAAATACCTCTTTCCAGCTTTTACACTGATTGATAGACTTATTAAAACGTAAGTAAAGCAAAACATACACATTGATTACATATCATACTCGTTCGAAGATTGTTAAAAAACTTTAACTGACAACTGGTTTTCCCGATACTTTAAAGCTTTTTCTTCGTTTCTCCGACTTCACATCCTGTCGGTTACGAAAACTGACAACCAAGTCATTGAAAGAAAAGTTACTCCAATAAATAATTATTGAAAGCACTGTAGCAGCAATACTACAATAGCATTGTAGGAGCTACAATGGCACAATTGATGCAAAAGACAAGATGACGCACGTACGAGATAGCTTGTTTCTACATGGATTACCAGAGACTGAAGCCCGATTCAAGAAGATCCCTCCAAACAATTAAATGACGGATATCCAAGCAATGACGGATATCCAAGCAGCCCTCGCAACAAATGCAACAATGGATCTTAGATACCAGTGGATCTCCGGGTGAAATTAAGCGACAGATATCGGATTACACATGATACCGTGATAATCATACCACAACAATCAGTGGTGGATCTAGGATCCCAGCAGATCTCACGACAATATGCAACTGAATATCTCGGATGTCATATCTTTGGGTTAAATCTAGCAACAGATTTCGAATCACACAGTATCCTGTTATACACACACCAGAACAATGGACGTAACATGCACCTCAGGCCTCAGCAGACTTACGGTACAAAGTAAAACAGCCCTCTCGATTCTGCCAGTACTTGAGAAGTTGAAAACAAAACTTGAACAAAACGACATGAACAAAACAAGAGAAAAGCATGACATGAGTGAATGAGCACAATTGCCCAGTCTAATCAGCCTATACACTAGTTTTCACTGTGCGTGGTGCCGGCACTTCCTCGCACCTCGCCGTGCCAGAGACTCGGCGCGTCGGGCCCTGTTGATGTTGCCCATCCTGATAAATGTCCGGACGCGGGCGAAGGAGGCGCGAATCTTGGGATGGACGCGTGGGAACTTGGCCTGGAGGACAACGACAAAGTCCTTGATGACACGGACCTTCGGCTTAAGCCATCGGGCTCCAGAGCGTGGTGGGCACAGGAAACCGCCTCCATCTCCTTGAAGGTGGCGTAGAATGTCTCCGTGGGCACCTTCAGGCCGCCGAGACTGACGACCCTGGTCCACAGGGCCTGCAGAGGCACCGACTCGGCCTAGGCGGATGGTACACCGAGGGAGCGGTCATCTGGCCTCTTCCTCGCGATGTAGCCGGCGACGTAGGCCATGGCGCTCTTTCGCCGACACACCAGTGACCGTGTCCTGCGCGGCCGACGGCAAAGCAGGGCGGCATGCTGCTGACTGGGACGCCTCCGCCTGGTGAAGCAGGTCAGCCACATCCCTCAGGTCGTACATGTCCTCCCCGTCCTCGCCGTCTGTTTCCGCTGTCGTCACCTCCTCCACCGGTCCGGTGAACTCCAGCAGGTCTGCCATCAGTTCGGAGGTGCCGGTTGCCTCCACCTCCAGCACCTGATCCAGCTGCTCCTCCAGATCACCAGTCTCCGGCTCTGCCGCCTGATCACCGTCTCTGCAGACGGGACTTACGCCTCGCTGCATGACGAACAGGAGGGTAAGCAGGCGAATCCTTGCCCTCGCTTCAGTCAGTGTGGGGTTCTGGTTGGAGCCTCCCGGCCCTCTCACCATGCCGAACAACCCTTCCAGCCTGTCCTGCGTGAGCCGGCGAGTCAGGACGAGCACATTACCGAACTCTGCATGGAGGTCCTTGAACAGGCCACGACACGAAGGAACCTCGCCTCCTCTTCTTTGCTCGCGATGTGCCGCTGCAAGACGCTGGCAGTCGAGGCGCTCAGGAGTTGGAGACACGGACCATGCCGGTGACCTATACAAAAATAATAATTAGACATCAATAGAGATGTGAATGGATGGCAGCAGACGGTGAGTGGCTCCCAGAAGGAACTTGTGACAAGTTATATAGAAATTATTTGTCACTTTTAGGTCACACCAATATTGAGGTCATCACACTGCAGACTGGTTATTGATTCAACCTTTTTTTGGAACGATTCAACCACGATTCATTTTGGAACCTGAATTATTCAATCACCGCTCGATTCATGAATACACATTTGAGAATTGCTTCTTTCCGATTTAAAGAATCAAAAACATATTTTAATCGATTCAAGCTTGATTCAACATTTAAATGTATGTTGTATTTATGTCAAGGCAATACAAATGGAAACATACATATAATATTTCAGTATAAATGAATGTAGCCGCTGGGACTACATTGTATTTGCACAATTTACCATGTGCACTTGAATCGTTAAGAGTCTTTAAATCTTTTGATTCAATCAGCCTTGATTCCATGCGGGTTTTGATTCAATCGCGATTCATTATTAAAAAGATCTGGTGGTGAATCAATTTTGTTTTATTCAAGGAATTTTTATTCAACGATTCCAATCGATTCAGTCAGTCAAATCAATAACCATTCTGCATCACAGGCCAGGCTTGTGCTTCATTCCGGTGGAATTGAATCCGATTCCGGAATCGATTCCGTTTGTACTGGATTCGGATTCGGATGCGATTCCGTTGACATCTGGGTGTAATAGTATCAAGTGGAATCAATCATTTTTTAAAAGAAAACGATGGAATCGGAATAAATGGGTCATTTTAAACGATTTCCTTTTTATTTTCGTTTAAATCGTCCTCACCATGAAATTAAGTTTTATTCAAGGTTATCTATTTCTTAGAGCACGCATAGCTAAAGCAAAGGTTGGTGACAATATGCAACCTAATGAGGGTAAATATTTCGCCCAGTCAATGTCAATGCTGCTTATTAAGGTGGAGACATACAATAATCTTCACTTACAGCAATTGTTTTTTTTGTCCCGAACATTCCCATATGTTTAAATATAAATACATTCATTTCCCTGTGCATCATATTGCAAAACATCAGTTCATGCATCATAAATTACAGGTGCGTATATAATAATAATATTTTGTTGTTTGTTTATTATCTTGTCTTTTTTATTTGTCATTTTCGAACCGTCACGATTTTGCAGCACATCTCAGGTTTTCAACGAAATTCATGAAATGATTGAAGTTTTATATCAAAAACGAAATTCATGAAATGATTAAAGTTTTCCATCAAAATAAATATATTGAATATACTTGTTAAATATATTTAATATGGCTATATGGTGATCACCTCTATAATTACTAAACATAACATTATATATCAAATGATGTGTAATATTATAGGGAAAAGATAGATATTCATCTGGGGATGTCACCATAGACAGCCCAGTAGGTAATTATTCAAATTGCCATACCTGAGCTGTTGTGCATCAGTTTCTTGATGTCCAGCAGATTGGGTGGCACCTGGCCAGCTGCTGGCTCTTCTCCTTCACTACACAAGCACCATCCTTGAATCCTGCAGTATAATAATTTTGTATGAATCATGTGAGCATAGACAGAGTATATTACTGGGTAACACATAACCAAAATTATTCATAGCAGGTATGCATAACCAAAATGTTAAATATGTGACACATACAAAATACAATACAACTGCTGCATGTTAAGTTGTGATGACAAAAATTTAGGTTATCCCTAGTGAAATTTGAGATGGCAAGGTCATAAATACTTGACACAGTGCAAAGAACATCACCAATAGTCATATAACAGAACATAAAATGCTACCTGCTATGTGTTATGTCAGATTTAACAGCTAAATTATTTCAACACAAGTTACACAAGAAAGTAAGCACCAGATAGGGCAAGGCAAATATACCTCAATGAAACCACATATTCTCTAAGCCATGGATGCAGGCATGTCAACCACATCTAAATGTAGATTATAAAGCGTAACATTAATCTTTACCATATGAAGGCAATAGAAAGCAACAATTACCATAGCCCTGTTCCGAATCGGCTGCTGTGCTGTTGTCAGCTGAAGTTAGAGAGCCTGATTCGCTGGAAGATCGATGACGCCAGACACATTACCATGTCATACCAGGTGACATCATACTCCTGCTAACAAGTGCCAGCTCTGCTGCTGCGACAAAGTAGGTGCTGGACGCACGTTTTGTCAGCAGGCATGGAAATTGGCACATGCGGCAGTGGCACAGTTGAAGGCAGGCTTGTAAACAAAGCAGAGCGCTTGTTCCAGGTCGAAAGCAGATAACTATGCCATGGCTTTGACAATCACTTTGCTGTATGATTATCTTTTTGGTCTTTGAGCACATGCATTAGAATGTCCTTTCAGCAGCAAATCTGTGAAGAAAATCTGTGAAGCTCTTTGAAGCAGGATTCCAAGAAATGTTCAGAGCAATTCATAGGGTCTTTAACCTCTTCCCTTGCTGCATCTCGTCAAATTAATTGCCACCACAGATCAGCCACTTTGAGATTACGAGGAAGACGGTGGTAGCCACTGGCCAGTCCCCAAATGATTTGAATTACCCTTCCCCGTACCATTGGTACAACACAGTAGGGCATAGCCAGTAGGGCATAGGGCATAGTATCTAGGGCCTTGGGCATAGCCGGGTAAAAAAAAGTGAATTGAAAAGGAAGAGATCAAGCTCTACCGGACAACTTAACAGTTAATTTTTTTACAGCGCCTTACGTACCTACAGTCTACAGAAGCTAGCGACAAATATAATAATCTACAATGCATTTCGATTGTTTCGATTACTCTAAGAGCTTTCGTATTACCTGCGCGGCTTTCGCTCCTCGGTAAAGCTACCACATATTTAGATGGAACTAAAAAACCTAGTATATAGTAGTGCATCTAGTACTTTTCTAGTAGTATTCTAAATAAATCATACTAAAATCCGTTCCACCCGTCCTCTATCACCCTGGACGGACGCTCTTCAAATAGTAGTATAGACTAAGCACGTTGTGTGTTGTGTGATGTGTGTTGTGTCCTGTGTGATGTGTGTTGTGTGTTGTGTGATGTGTGCTGTGTTCTTTGTGCTGTGTTCTTTGTGCTGTGTGATATGTGCTATGCACTATGTGCTATGTACTATGTGCTATGTACTATGTGATGTGTGATGTGTGTGATGTGTGTGATGTGTGTGATGTGTGTGATGTGTGTGATGTGTGATGTGTGTGATGTGTGTGATGTGTGTGATGTGTGATGTGTGTGATGTGTGTGTGTGTGTGTGTGTGTGTGTGTGTGTGTGTGTGTGTGTGTGTGTGTGTGTGTGTGTGTGTGTGTGTGTGTGTGTGTGTGTGTGTGTGTGTGTGTGTGCGTGTGCGTGTGCGTGTGCGTGTGCGTGTGCGTGTGCGTGTGCGTGTGCGTGTGTGTGTGTGTGTGTGTGTGTGTGTGTGTGTGTGTGTGTGTGTGTCAGTATCAGGAAAGTGGCCCGTTTCTCCATTTTTCTGAACTTGGAAGTTTTGTTCCGTCAACTTTGACTGTAAATAATGATTTGTGTTTAGTCTGCGTTTGCAAATGGCTGACGAACATACAAAATAGACTGAGAGTGAGACTTGACTTTCCGAACAATGGCGGGAACGTGACAGTGATGCGACACATTGTCAACAATCGTAAGGCGGGACCTCCAAATTCCCAACATCCGAAATTTATGCAGTGATTCAGGGAAGGAAAACTGGTACTTTTCCAAAAATTAAACCAAAAACTTGTTAAAATCTCCCGAAAAGTTGTTGCGTATTCAGGTTACAACCCCCCGCCACCGATATCATCGTCATCGGGGCCATGGATAATCCTGGGACACTAAAAACACGTTATGCAAAAGCACTGGCGGATCCAGGGGGGGGGCAATCCGGCCATGGCCCCCCCAAAAGCCTGGAAGGGGGGCCAACATGTCTTTTGGCCCCCCCCAAAACAAAATAACAAATATATATAAATAACTGTAATATGAGCCTCAACGCATATACAAAACAATAAAATTCCGTGTTCTGTGAAATTTTAAGAAAAAAAAATGAACACGTTCATAAATAATGATTTCGTCGTCGACGAAGGAATAACTAGACCCACGACCAAGGGCGGATCCAGGGGGGGGGCGAACGGGGCCATGGCCCCCCCCCCAAGCCTGTTTAAGGGGGGGCCAAACTATGTTTTGCCCCCCCCCCCAAGACGTGAAATTTAATGCATGCTATATTTGCGTTTTTAGAACGGTACTGGGCATCCCAAAATTGCAGCAGTCAAAATCAAGCTAGCCTCAGTCAAAAACTGAAAAATTTCGCGCCGCTTCGCGGCATGACACAAGTTTCGCAATTGCATATACAAATTTGGAAAATTAATTCCATTAAGTGTCTTGCAGAGGCTCTCCTTGGCGGTAATTGCTGGCCCCAGGGCCAACTCTCTTCATAAAATATTATCTTTAAAGCGGGCTACATGTTTAGCTTGTCTGCCGAGTTCCGAAAAAGGCGACGCGAACGCAAAGACGCGGACTTCGGCAACCGGAAGCTGTTCCAGCGGTGCCCAACTTGTTGGCCCGAAGAGCTAATAGTGGGGACCAGGCCAGGACTATCTCCCCAAGCCATCTCCCCCAGGCTCCTCCAGATCCACAGGGACCATTTATGCGCGGAAATGTCGGTCTGCCTCTTGCTACTTTGAAAGCATTTGCACCGTTACCAGTTGTTTGTTACAGTTCGGTACATAGGTATGTATACAGACTACAGTTATTATTATCATATGTACTATTGAGCGCAGACTGCCACCGGCCATCGTGATTTACTATCCGAGGCTAATGTATATGAAAAACTACCTTCATTTCAACATTTTGCATCATACCGAGATGTGCAACCAGGAAAAGGGGTTACCTGAGGCTTGGCTCCACTCACGGTCTGGTTCCAATATTAAAAATCCGTTTTCCACGACCTAAAATTAAAATGTTCACGCCGCTTCGCGGCGTCACATCAGTGGCCATCGTCATAACGAAGCCATCGTCATCGTCTTCGTTTCGTCGTAACGCTGAATTGAATGAATAACATTTTTAGCTTATTATCCTCTACAAGGCTAAGATACTAAAAATGCCTATGTTTCTGGGTTTTATCAGGCAAACCCGAGCAAAAAAAAAATCGCGCCGCTTCGCGGCGCTAGATAACAAGTACCTACTATAACATGCAAATCCACATTAGAAATGTTGCAAAGGCAAATACACATATACATGTTGCAAATACACGCATAACAAATTGGGGTACATTTTTTTGTCGTCATTTCAGCCGCCCCCCCCCCCACGCAAAAATTATCGGCGACGCCCCTGGGTACAGCTGACAATTGACATAGTTTTTATCAGTGTAAGGCAATGTCGGAACAATACAAACTGCAAGCTGACATCTTTCCTTTTTCGATATCCCAAAAGGTCGAAAACCTTAAAAAAAATGGGGAAAAAAATCGAAATCGTGTGGTTGCAAAATAAAGTGGTCCA
>JAXIVJ010000224.1:198630-201130 GCA_036785665.1 Chirona hameri | reverse complement strand
AAGTGTACCACGGGTATAATGGGTGAGTGCCGGCTATAACGGGTTTATTACGTGTTCCACAGGGGCACAACGGGTACCACGGGTGTATGTCGGGCACCGTAGGTTTTTGACGGGTACCTCGGGTGTATGACGGGTACAATACCGTATTATAGGTACGACAGGTGTCACGGGTAGTACGAGTTATCAATCCCTAATTGCCTATCACTGGCTTGCACCATCACTTGACCTGTAATCGCCCAGCGAAGCGGACGGGTTAGCACTAGTATTATCTATGCAGCAAAAGTAATTTTCGGCCGCAAAATGTTTGATCATGTATCGGATCTGTTAGAGAAACTCGGTTGGCTCAGTGCTGGCGACCTGGTGCAGTACCACACACTGCCTGATACATAAGGCACGCCGCCTGGGCGAGCCGGAGGCGCTGGCCAGCGGCCTCGTCGGCGTGTCGGACACCCGTGACCGTCACACCAGGCAGGACGGCAGTCTGTATGTGCCCAGGTCCCGAACGGAGATGGGCCGCCGGCGCTTCCTTAGCCGTGCGCCGCAGCAGTACAACCAGCTGCCACCGGACCTGACACGGCTCCCAGTACCCGTGTTTAGCAGACGCCTGAGCTGCCACCGGGCCTGACACGGCTCCCAGTACCCGTATTTAGCAGACGCCTGAGGCGCCACCTGTGCCGGGACATGGACTAAGAACTTGTTCTGTCAGCGTTGCGCTTTTGTGTCTTCTTGTATCTGATACGACAGGCGTGTGTGTGAGTGTGTGTGCGAGTGTGTGTCTGTTTGTTAACATGTTTTGACCACCCTCCTCGTATGTCTTATCTTATTGACGAGAGGCCATAAGCGCCACAAGTCGATTGTGGAAGGTCTTAATACATGTCTATCTGTCCTATGTCTCTGTGGTCGGCAGGGAAGGACGTGGTCGGCCTGGCGGAGACGGGCTCCGGCAAGACGGGCGCCTTCGCGCTGCCGATCTTGCAGCGGCTGCTGGAGACGCCGCAGAGACTGTTCGGCCTCGTACTGACGCCCACCCGCGAGCTGGCCTACCAGATCTCCGAACAGTTCGAGGCGCTCGGTGGGTAGTGCGGAGTGAGGAGACGGAACGCCCACTGCATTCCAGTCATGAACTCGCCACTGGCTGTATGTTGTCTGTATTTTGGTAGTTTTATGAAATAGAAGAACAAATCGTGTCACAACTTTGCGGGATCAATTATACGTTATTTAATCAATTATACGTTTTTGTAACGTTAAATGACCAGTATGGCAAGACACATTTTTCGTCCATACAACCTTGCCAATTGACCCGCGTTCTCCTCCGGGCCAATAACAACTGTGCCAAATTTGATTGCGATCCTTTGAGTTTGAGTTTTAGTCCCCCCAGGCCCTCAAGTCATTGACCCCCAGGCCCTCAAGCCAAGAGGGTCAACAATCGAATTCGTCGTACAGACCTCGGTGTGGGCTCATTTGAAAGTAATCATGAAGTAGAGTAAGGTTTCCTTCAGTCCAAATTGTCTAGGTATGATCGTTTTAATTATATTTAGTCAGCAACTAACAAAGCCAAGATTAAGGTAAAATTAACATATTCGTGCCTAATCAGCCAAATGTGTATGGACGGGAAAATGTTTTTGCACCGTAATGGCCAGAGCATAAAGAGAATATCATGCTACTTGCATGCATGCCACTTAGCCCTCTCTGGTCACTAAAATCGTCGGTGGCGGCGGGATTCGAACCCGTACTGATGCCACCACCACTGAGATGGTCCCGTGTTCGGCAGGCGCTTCGATCGGCGTCAAGTGCTGCGTCATCGTGGGCGGCATGGACATGATGGCGCAGAGTCTGATGCTGGCCAAGAAGCCGCACGTGGTGATCGCCACCCCTGGCCGGCTGGTCGACCACCTGGAGAACACCAAAGGCTTCACGCTCAAATCGCTCAAGTGTCTGGTGGGTGACGACGGCTGCCCGCCGGCTGACAGCCTCGGCGGCTGCCGGCTCTCAGCTGACTTGTTATTGGCTTGTTCGTGGTGTGCAGGGCAGGCTGTCGGTGGTGACTGTTTTTGCAGGGGATCGGATGTGCTCACTTGTGATACGACGGTGTGCGGACTGACGCCCGTGGGACGGTGTGAGGACTGACGCACGTGTGACGGTGTGAGGACTGACGCCCGTGGGACGGTGTGAGGGCTGGCGCCCGTGTGACGGTGTGAGGACTGACGCACGTGTGACGGTGTGAGAACTGACGCACGTGTGACGGTGTGCGGACTGACGCCCGTGGGACGGTGTGAGGACTGACGCCCGTGGGACGGTGTGAGGACTGACGCACGTGTGACGGTGTGAGAACTGACGCACGTGTGACGGTGTGAGGACTGACGCCTGTGGGACGGTGTGAGGGCTGGCGCCCGTGTGATGGTGTGAGGACTGACGTACGTGTGATGGTGTGAGGACTGACGCCCGTGTGATGGTGTGAGGACTGACGCCCGTGGGATGGTGTGAGGACTGACGCCCGTGG
>JAXIVJ010000224.1:118630-193630 GCA_036785665.1 Chirona hameri | reverse complement strand
CTAAAACAATTAAGCTCATGTCCTTGTAGTTGTGACGTCACGACCATAGTGAAAATAAAAAGTGCCGTCACAAATCACGAGTGTCGTGACGTCACAAACAAAATCAAGGAAGTTTGTTTTTAAATATGAGAAGTTAAGAGGAAGTTTTAGGACAGAAGGCGGTCTAAGATTTGTGTGAGAAGTTTATCGAATAATCCAGAAAAATATGCTGAATTTGTTATGCGTAAAAACCCACTACCTGTCCCCCACCCCATTCTGTTTGTTTCATTTAGGCCTCACAAACATATATATTATTTGTGTTGATGCACGTCGAAAGTTTTCATCAGCGAGGTGCACAACATTATTTGTCACGCATTAGAGACGTTGTGAAATCAGTGAACTGTTACTGCAGACTGCAGAGTGAATGGGTCAAGTTGGGTGTACCCTGACCTTTGAAGATAGTAGCCATAAATACAAATAATTTTCAGGTCAGATGCATATTTTGAAAAGCTTGAAACAATAGTCAATTTCAATTTAATCCATTGACAGTGCAGGTTGAAATGCGGGGCATTGGGAATAAGCCATACATAATTTTGATAAGCTAAACCTTGCTTTCTAATATTTTCCAGAAGGCCAGGTACAAGTTGAGACATTCCACGATAGACCGACAAAAACAAATTAACACCATCATATTTTCTAGGGGGTTACATAGGCGGGGAAGCCAGCTGTGCCAACGAAAACATATCCGAGTCGCGGTTTTCAAGATATAGCCTCGGGCACTTTTCGGAGGTTACTCAGCAGTCAGCGGGCCTACATTTGGCGGCTCGTAGTTCACAAACCATCATAGTTACGACATCAAACCTATTTATTGAAGAAACTCATTGAACCGAGGAACATTTGTGCAATCTCGGATTTTTTGTTTTGTTTGACGCATGACCGCTTGACCTATTTTGTGTGCGTGACCAGGACAATTTCACTATTGAAAGTCAAATTTGCGTTTGAAGACGATTCAAGCCTGGTCAATGTTCTTCCAGATAGACAAATAAAATGGCTTTCGGCCCCCAAATAGGATTTTTGAGCCTCCCAATATCGACTCTAGGTGGCTCACTTCTGAAAAGTGCCTGAGGCTATGTCTTGAAAACCGCTGCTCGGATTATTTTTTCGTTAGCACAGCTGGCTTCCCCGCCTATATTAGGAGGCTCAAAAATCCTATTTGGAGGCCGAAAGCCATTTTTTGTATTTATATATCTGGAAGAACATTGACCGGGCTTGAATCTTCTTCAAACGGAAATTCGACTTTCAATTGAGGAATTGTCCTGGTCACGTATAAAAAATAGGACAAGCGGTCACGTGTCCAAAAAAAGACAAAAATCCGAGATTGCAAAAATGTCCCTCGGTTCAATGCAAGTTTTTTCTCTTCAATATACAGGTTTGATGTAACTATGATGGTTTGTGAACTACGAGCCGCCAAATGTAGGCCTGCTGAGTGACCTCCGAAAAGTGCCCGAGGCTATATCTTGAAAACCGCTACTCGGATAATTTTTCGTTGGCACAGCTGGCTTCCCCGCCTAGACCAAATTACAGACAAAAATAAAATATGGTGGTGTTATGCCTAATTGGTCGATCTATCGTGGAATGCCCCAGTTGTTATGCTCGAAGTGCCTGTTCTCTTGTATATAAATGTATATGTTATCTTGCATGAATGTATGATTTGACTTGCAAAATAAGAGAGTATGGCTCAGAACTTGCTTCCTTGATTTTCTTGCAATAAATGGCTAGTTGCAGTATCACACCATTTATGGACAACCTTATGATATCGGCTGATTATTGGTGTGTGAACTACCATGAGGTAGTCCTTGCCTACTTTGACCCAACATGATGCTTTCCAGGTTTTTAAAGATCCATTAGGCTCTTGATTTAATGGTTTCTGAACCAATTTGGGAACCTACATGGATACGTTCACTATACTGTAGAGTGTAGAATGCATTTGTTTTATATAAGTTTACAGGCATTTATTTGCTATGTGGGTCTAACGGGTCCCAAACTTCATTGGGACCTCACCCTCAGCAGTCAGTGCGCCCCCCCCCCCACCTAAAAAAGAAACAGTCGCCTTCAGTGCGACTGATGGTGACTGTTTGTTTTTAGTACCACTGGGAACCCTTCCACTGACTCCGTGGAAGGGTTCCCAGTGGTACTGGCTCCGGGGCCAGGCCGCGTGCTGACCCGCCCACATGGCAGGACTGTGTGGCGGGACTGTGTGGCGGGACTGTATGGCGGGACTGTGTGGTGGGACTGTGTGGGGGACTGTGTGGCGGGACTGTGTGGCGGGACTGTGTGGCGGGACTGTGTGGCGGGACTGTGTGGCGGGACTGTGTGGCGGGACTGTGTGGCGGGACTGTGTGGCGGGACTGTGTGGCGGAACTGTGGCGGGACTGTGTGTGTGTGTGGGGGGGTACTGTATGGCGGGACTGTATGGCGGGACTGTGTGGCGGGACTGTATGGCGGGACTGTGTGGGGGGACTGTGTGGCGGGACTGTGTGGCGGGACTGTGTGGCGGGACTGTGTGGCGGGACTGTGTGGCAGGACCGTGTGGCGGGACTGTGTGGTGGGACTGTGTGGCGGGACTGTGTGGCGGGACTGTGTGGTGGGGGGACTGTGTGGCGGGACTGTGTGGTGGGGGGACTGTGTGGCGGGACTGTGTGGTGGGGGGACTGTGTGGTGGGGGGACTGTGTGGTGGGGGGACTGTGTGGTGGGGGGACTGTGTGGCGGGACTGTTTGGCGGGACTGTGTGGTGGGACTGTGTGGCGGGACTGTGTGGGGGGGACTATGTGGCGGGACTGTGTGGGGGGACTATGTGGCGGGACTGTGTGGCGGGACTGTGTGGCGGGACTGTGTGGTGGGACTGTGTGGCGGGACTGTGTGGCAGCCGAACCCGGTTGAGATCGACGTTGTCCGGCCCTGCAATGTTCTCCGACGTGACTCGCCGCTCCATTCCCAGGTGAAAAAACTGCAGCGGGCCGCGCTGCGGGACGCCGTCAAGGTGGAGGTCTCCAGCAAATACCAGACGGTGGACAAGCTGCAGCAGTACTATCTCTTCATACCGGCCAAGTTCAAGGTGAGGAGCGAGAACGCGGCAACGCGGCCACTCGCTGGCCCTCACCTCAGCACCTCAGAAAGCGCCGGGCACCGGACCGACAGGCCAGCCACCTGCGCTTGAAAGACGTTTAAAGGTGTGGTGGGACTGTGTGGCGCGACGACCTGTGCCACACAGTCCCACCACACAGCGACCTGCGCCACACAGTCGCACCACACAGCGACCTGCGCCACACAGTCCCACCACACAGCGACCTGCGCCACACAGTCCCACCACACAGCGACCTGCGCCACACAGTCCCACCACACAGCGACCTGTGCCACACAGCGACCTGTGCCACACAGCGACCTGTGCCACACAGTCCCACCACACAACGACCTGTGCCACACAGTCCCACCACACAACGACCTGCGCCACACAGTCCCACCACATAGCGACCTGTGCCACACAGTCCCACCACACAGCGACCTGTGCCACACAGCGACCTGTGCCACACAGCGACCTGTGCCACACAGTCCCACCGCACAGCGACCTGCGCCACACAGTCCCACCACACAGCGACCTGCGCCACACAGTCCCACCACACAGCGACCTGCGCCACACAGTCTCACCACACAGCGACCTGTGCCACACAGTCCCACTACACAGCGACCTGCGCCACACAGTCCCACCACACAGCGACCTGTGCCACACAGCGACCTGTGCCACACAGTCCCACCACACAGCGACCTGTGCCACACAGTCCCACCACACAGCGACCTGCGCCACACAGTCCCACCACACAGCGACCTGTGCCACACAGCGACCTGTGCCACACAGCGACCTGTGCCACACAGCGACCTGTGCCACACAGTCCCACCACACAGCGACCTGTGCCACACAGTCCCACTACACAGCGACCTGTGCCACACAGTTCCACCACACAGCGACCTGTGCCACACAGTCCCACCACACAGCGACCTGCGCCACACAGTCCGACCACACAGCGACCTGTGCCACACAGTCCCACCACACAGCGACCTGTGCCACACAGTCCCACCACACAGCGACCTGCGCCACACAGTCCCACCACACAGCGACCTGTGCCACACAGCGACCTGTGCCACACAGCGACCTGTGCCACACAGCAACCTGTGCCACACAGTCCCACCACACAGCGACCTGTGCCACACAGTCCCACCACACAGCGACCTGCGCCACACAGTCCCACCACACAGCGACCTGTGCCACACAGTCCCACCACACAGCGACCTGTGCCACACAGTCCCACTACACAGCGACCTGTGCCACACAGTCCCACCACACAGCGACCTGTGCCACACAGTCCTACTACACAGCGACCTGTGCCACACAGTCCCACCACACAGCGACCTGCGCCACACAGTCCCACCACACAGCGACCTGCGCCACACAGCGACCTGTGCCACACAGTCCCACCACACAGCGACCTGTGCCACACAGTCCCACCACACAGCGACCTGCGCCACACAGTCCCACCACACAGCGACCTGTGCAACACAGTCCCACCACACAGCGACCTGCGCCACACAGTCCCACCACACAGCGACCTGTGCAACACAATCCCACCACACAGAGACCTGTGCAACACAGTCCCACCACACAGCGACCTGCGCCACACAGTCCCACCACACAGCGACCTGTGCAACACAGTCCCACCACACAGCGACCTGCGCCACACAGTCCCACCACACAGCGACCTGTGCCACACAGCGACCTGTGCCATACAGTCCCACCACACAGCGACCTGTGCCACACAGTCCCACCACACAGCGACCTGTGCCACACAGTCCCACCACACAGCGACCTGCGCCACACAGTCCCACCACACAGCGACCTGTGCCACACAGTCCCACCACACAGCGACCTGCGCCACACAGTCCGACCACACAGCGACCTGTGCCACACAGTCCCACCACACAGCGACCTGTGCCACACAGTCCCACTACACAGCGACCTGTGTCACACAGTCCCACCACACAGCGACCTGTGCCACACAGTCCCACCACACAGCGACCTGCGCCACACAGTCCGACCACACAGCGACCTGTGCCACACAGTCCCACCACACAGCGACCTGTGCCACACAGTCCCACCACACAGCGACCTGCGCCACACAGTCCCACCACACAGCGACCTGTGCCACACAGTCCCACCACACAGCGACCTGCGCCACACAGTCCCACCACACAGCGACCTGTGCCACACAGCGACCTGTGCCACACAGTCCCACCACACAGCGAGCTGTGCCACACAGTCCTACTACACAGCGACCTGTGCCACACAGTCCCACCACACAGCGACCTGTGCCACACAGTCCCACCACACAGCGACCTGCGCCACACAGTCCGACCACACAGCGACCTGTGCCACACAATCCCACCACACAGCGACCTGTGCCACACAGTCCCACCACACAGCGACCTGCGCCACACAGTCCCACCACACAGCGACCTGTGCCACACAGTCCCACCACACAGCGACCTGCGCCACACAGTCCCACCACACAGCGACCTGTGCCACACAGCGACCTGTGCCACACAGCGACCTGTGCCACACAGTCCCACCACACAGCGACCTGTGCCACACAGTCCCACCACACAGCGACCTGTGCCACACAGTCCCACCACACAGCGACCTGCGCCACACAGTCCGACCACACAGCGACCTGTGCCACACAGTCCCACCACACAGCGACCTGTGCCACACAGTCCCACCACACAGCGACCTGCGCCACACAGTCCCACCACACAGCGACCTGTGCAACACAGTCCCACCACACAGCGACCTGCGCCACACAGTCCCACCACACAGCGACCTGTGCAACACAGTCCCACCACACAGCGACCTGTGCAACACAGTCCCACCACACAGCGACCTGCGCCACACAGTCCCACCACACAGCGACCTGTGCAACACAGTCCCACCACACAGCGACCTGCGCCACACAGTCCCACCACACAGCGACCTGTGCCACACAGTCCCACCACACAGCGACCTGTGCCACACAGTCCCACCACACAGCGACCTGCGCCACACAGTCCCACCACACAGCGACCTGTGCCACACATCGACCTGTGCCACACAGCGACCTGTGCCACACAGTCCCACCACACAGCGACCTGTGCCACACAGTCCCACTACACAGCGACCTGTGCCACACAGTCCCACCACACAGCGACCTGTGCCACACAGTCCCACCACACAGCGACCTGCGCCACACAGTCCGACCACACAGCGACCTGTGCCACACAGTCCCACCACACAGCGACCTGTACCACACAGTCCCACCACACAGCGACCTGCGCCACACAGTCCCACCACACAGCGACCTGTGCCACACAGTCCCACCACACAGCGACCTGCGCCACACAGTCCCACCACACAGCGACCTGTGCCACACAGTCCCACCACACAGCGACCTGCGCCACACAGTCCGACCACACAGCGACCTGTGCTACACAGTCCCACCACACAGCGACCTGTGCCACACAGTCCCACCACACAGCGACCTGCGCCACACAGTCCCACCACACAGCGACCTGTGCAACACAGTCCCACCACACAGCGACCTGTGCAACACAGTCCCACCACACAGCGACCTGCGCCACACAGTCCCACCACACAGCGACCTGTGCAACACAGTCCCACCACACAGCGACCTGTGCAACACAGTCCCACCACACAGCGACCTGCGCCACACAGTCCCACCACACAGCGACCTGTGCCACACAGTCCCACCACACAGCGACCTGTGCCACACAGTCCCACCACACAGCGACCTGTGCAACACAGTCCCACCACACAGCGACCTGCGTCACACAGCGACCTCTGCCACACAGTCCCACCACACAGCGACCTGTGCCACACAGTCCGACCACACAGCGACCTGTGCAACACAGTCCCACCACACAACGACCTGCGCCACACAGTCCCACCACACAGCGACCTGCGCCACACAGTCCCACCACACAGCGACCTGCGCCACACAGTCCCACCACACAGCGACCTGCGCCACACAGTCCCACCACACAACGACCTGCGCCACACAGTCCCCCCACACAGCGACCTGTGCGACACAGTCCCACCACACAGCGACCTGTGCCACACAGTCCCACCACACAGCGACCTGCGCCACACAGTCCCACCACACAACGACCTGCGCCACACAGTCCCACCACACAGCGACCTGTGCCACACAGTCCCACCACACAGCGACCTGTGCCACACAGTCCCACCACACAGCGACCTGTGCCACACAGTCCCACCACACAGCGACCTGCGCCACACAGTCTCACCACACAGCGACCTGTGCAACACAGTCCCACCACACAGCGACCTGCGCCACACAGTCCCACCACACAGCGACCTGTGCAACACAGTCCCACCACACAGCGACCTGTGCAACACAGTCCCACCACACAGCGACCTGCGCCACACAGTCCCACCACACAGCGACCTGTGCCACACAGTCCCACCACACAGCGACCTGTGCAACACAGTCCCACCACACAGCGACCTGCGCCACACAGTCCCACCACACAGCGACCTGTGCCACACAGCGACCTGTGCCACACAGCGACCTGTGCCACACAGTCCCACCACACAGCGGCCTGTGCCACACAGTCCCACTACACAGCGACCTGTGCCACACAGTCCCACCACACAGCGACCTGCGCCACACAGTCCGACCACACAGCGACCTGTGCCCCACAGTCCCACCACACAGCGACCTGTACCACACAGTCCCACCACACAGCGACCTGCGCCACACAGTCCCACCACACAGCGACCTGTGCCACACAGCGACCTGTGCCACACAGTCCCACCACACAGCGACCTGTGCCACACAGTCCCACTACACAGCGACCTGTGCCACACAGTCCCACCACACAGCGACCTGTGCCACACAGTCCCACCACACAGCGACCTGCGCCACACAGTCCGACCATACAGCGACCTGTGCCACACAGTCCCACCACACAGCGACCTGTGCCACACAGTCCCACCACACAGCGACCTGCGCCACACAGTCCCACCACACAGCGACCTGTGCCACACAGTCCCACCACACAGCGACCTGCGCCACACAGTCCCACCACACAGCGACCTGTGCCACACAGCGACCTGTGCCACACAGCGACCTGTGCCACACAGTCCCACCACACAGCGACCTGTGCTACACAGTCCCACTACACAGCGACCTGTGCCACACAGTCCCACCACACAGCGACCTGTGCCACACAGTCCCACCACACAGCGACCTGCGCCACACAGTCCGACCACACAGCGACCTGTGCCACACAGTCCCACCACACAGCGACCTGTGCCACACAGTCCCACCACACAGCGACCTGCGCCACACAGTCCCACCACACAGCGACCTGTGCCACACAGTCCCACCACACAGCGACCTGTGCAACACAGTCACACCACACAGCGACCTGTGCAACACAGTCCCACCACACAGCGACCTGCGCCACACAGTCCCACCACACAGCGACCTGTGCAACACAGTCCCAACACACAGCGACCTGTGCAACACAGTCCCACCACACAGCGACCTGTGCAACACAGTCCCACCACACAGCGACCTGTGCCACACAGTCCCACCACACAGCGACCTGTGCCACACAGTCCCACCACACAGCGACCTGTGCAACACAGTCCCACCACACAGCGACCTGCGCCACACAGTCCCACCACACAACGACCTGCGCCACACAGTCCCACCACACAGCGACCTGCGCCACACAGTCCCACCACACAGCGACCTGCGCCACACAGTCCCACCACACAGCGACCTGTGCCACACAGTCCCACCACACAGCGACCTGCGCCACACAGTCCCACCACACAGCGACCTGCGCCACACAGTCACACCACATAGCCGACTCCTCAAGAGGGACCGGCTCTGGCCGGCTGAGGTGCCGCTTTCGCCCCCCCCCCCCCCCCACATCTACATGTTTCTACTTATGTTTGATTTATATATTTATATTTTGTCTGATTGCATCTACTTGTGTTTGATTGTATCTAAGGTTGTATTGTAGGTGCCTATTTGTTTGTATTGCGGGCGTCCTATGTTGTGCCGGCAGCGCCATCTGCACCGCCTGCCGCGCCACCTGGTGCGGGTGTCGCGTCCGGGGCTGTCTCGCGTGCTGAGCTGCCGGGGGACTGGCCACCCCCGGTCAGCTCCCTGTGGGGCGGTCCCGGCGCGGCGGAGCGGCAGAGACACGTCGCCTCATGTGTGTTTGTCTGTAGTGTCTGTTGTACGTGTGTAATACATGAATGGATCCAAGGAAGACTAGACTTTCTCGGCATCTCTCACCAGTGCTGACCGCTGCCTGTAGCGCATGCTAAATAAGAATGCAGGCTCGAATGGAAAGAAAATAACCCATAACCTTATTATAAATATAGGAATTGTAGGCCGAAATCCTATTGGATTGATATTTCACCTATGGATGTGTCTTCAGCAATCTGGCTGAAAAGACAATCACTAAAGAAGAAGTCCTTGAAACCCACGGCCCGCTTGAGCAATGGAGAAGCCTCCATTGGCGAAATATCCATTACATATTGTATTCCATTCGATATTCGAAATGTTCAAACAGGACGCCGTGTCTGTGCCGTTCTGCTCAGATCATATCTGGAATGGCTCATTTTAAACCTCAGCTCATTTACCGAATGGCTTTACGGTTGCAATATGTCCGCATTGTCTGCCGGGCGTGTTCTGCGCTGCAGGCAAGTGCTGGAGTTTGAGGTGTTATGTCTGTGTTCTGTAGTTGTTCTGTCTGTGTTCTGTCTGTGTTCTGTCTGTGTTCTGTCTGTGTTCTGTCTGTGTTCTGTGTGTTCTGTTTGTGTTCTGTCTGTGTTCTGTCTGTGTTCTGTCTGTGTTCTGTCTGTGTTCTGTCTGTGTTCTGTCTGTGTTCTGTCTGTGTTCTGTCTGTGTTCTGTCTGTGTTCTGTCTGTGTTCTGTCTGTGTTCTGTCTGTGTTCTGTCTGTGTTCTGTCTGTGTTCTGTCTGTGTTCTGTCTGTGTTCTGTCTGTGTTCTGTCTGTGTTGTCCGCTGTTGTCCTGTTCTGTTGGGCCCCGCTTTCGGGCAGTGGCGTTGCAGTGGCGTTTATCGCTGTGGGCCGTAGATGACCGCAGTGTAGGCAGCGTGTACTGCTGGCTGTTTGTGTTCACCCTATCAGAGGGGTCGGCACCTACGCCGTGTCCTGGTCGATACTGCGGTCCTGACCAGGTGGTGGACGTATTGTATTGTCACCGGCATCATAGCAGCAACAGGGCGTCACCCAGCGGACGTCAGGGATTGTGTGCCAGTAATTATTCACAGCTGTCATGTAACTCACTAACCCATTCACACATTAGCGGTGCATCGCAAGCTCAGTGGTGGCCACATTTGGATCACGTGGTTGTCGGACATGCGTCGGCTCCTGCTATTGCACCAGAGTGCAGGGTTACCGGCTATCGTCCCGCCCACTGAGCCTGGTCAACTGGTACCATCGGGCTGCCCAGAGTGCAGGGTTACCGGCTATCGTCCCGCCCACTGAGCCTGGTCAACTGGTACCATCGGGCTGCCCAGATCAGGGTTACCGGCTATCGTCCCGCCCACTGAGCCTGGTCAACTGGTACCATCGGGCTGCCCAGATCAGGGTTACCGGCTATCGTCCCGCCCACTGAGCCTGGTCAACTGGTACCATCGGGCTGCCCAGATCAGGGTTACCGGCTATCGTCCCGCCCACTGAGCCTGGTCAACTGGTACCATCGGGCTGCCCAGATCAGGGTTACCGGCTATCGTCCCGCCCACTGAGCCTGGTCAACTGGTACCATCGGGCTGCCCAGATCAGGGTTACCGGCTATCGTCCCGCCCACTGAGCCTGGTCAACTGGTACCATCGGGCTGCCCAGATCAGGGTTACCGGCTATCGTCCCGCCCACTGAGCCTGGTCAACTGGTACCATCGGGCTGCCCAGATCAGGGTTACCGGCTATCGTCCTGCCCACTGAGCCTGGTCAACTGGTACCATCGGGCTGCCCAGATCAGGGTTACCGGCTATCGTCCCGCCCAATGAGCCTGGTCAACTGGTACCATCGGGCTGCCCAGATCAGGGTTACCGGCTATCGTCCCGCCCACTGAGCCTGGTCAACTGGTACCATCGGGCTGCCCAGATCAGGGTTACCGGCTATCGTCCCGCCCACTGAGCCTGGTCAACTGGTACCATCGGGCTGCCCAGATCAGGGTTACCGGCTATCGTCCCGCCCAATGAGCCTGGTCAACTGGTACCATCGGGCTGCCCAGATCAGGGTTACCGGCTATCGTCCCGCCCACTGAGCCTGGTCAACTGGTACCATCGGGCTGCGCAGATCAGGGTTACCGGCTATCGTCCCGCCCACTGAGCCTGGTCAACTGGTACCATCGGGCTGCCCAGATCAGGGTTACCGGCTATCGTCCCGCCCACTGAGCCTGGTCAACTGGTACCATCGGGCTGCCCAGATCAGGGTTACCGGCTATCGTCCCGCCCACTGAGCCTGGTCAACTGGTACCATCGGGCTGCCCAGATCAGGGTTACCGGCTATCGTCCCGCCCAATGAGCCTGGTCAACTGGTACCATCGGGCTGCCCAGATCAGGGTTACCGGCTATCGTCCCGCCCAATGAGCCTGGTCAACTGGTACCATCGGGCTGCCCAGATCAGGGTTACCGGCTATCGTCCCGCCCACTGAGCCTGGTCAACTGGTACCATCGGGCTGCCCAGATCAGGGTTACCGGCTATCGTCCCGCCCAATGAGCCTGGTCAACTGGTACCATCGGGCTGCCCAGATCAGGGTTACCGGCTATCGTCCCGCCCACTGAGCCTGGTCAACTGGTACCATCGGGCTGCCCAGATCAGGGTTACCGGCTATCGTCCCTCCCAATGAGCCTGGTCAACTGGTACCATCGGGCTGCCCAGATCAGGGTTACCGGCTATCGTCCCGCCCAATGAGCCTGGTCAACTGGTACCATCGGGCTGCCCAGATCAGGGTTACCGGCTATCGTCCCGCCCACTGAGCCTGGTCAACTGGTACCATCGGGCAGCCCAGATCAGGGTTACCGGCTATCGTCCCGCCCACTGAGCCTGGTCAACTGGTACCATCGGGCTGCCCAGATCAGGGTTACCGGCTATCGTCCCGCCCACTGAGCCTGGTCAACTGGTACCATCGGGCTGCCCAGATCAGGGTTACCGGCTATCGTCCCGCCCACTGAGCCTGGTCAACTGGTACCATCGGGCTGCCCAGATTAGGGTTACCGGCTATCGTCCCGCCCACTGAGCCTGGTCAACTGGTACCATCGGGCTGCCCAGATCAGGGTTACCGGCTATCGTCCCGCCCAATGAGCCTGGTCAACTGGTACCATCGGGCTGCCCAGATCAGGGTTACCGGCTATCGTCCCGCCCACTGAGCCTGGTCAACTGGTACCATCGGGCTGCCCAGATCAGGGTTACCGGCTATCGTCCCGCCCACTGAGCCTGGTCAACTGGTACCATCTGGCTGCCCAGATCAGGGTTACCGGCTATCGTCCCGCCCACTGAGCATGGTCAACTGGTACCATCGGGCTGCCCAGATCAGGGTTACCGGCTATCGTCCCGCCCACTGAGCCTGGTCAACTGGTACCATCGGGCTGCCCAGATCAGGGTTACCGGCTATCGTCCCGCCCAATGAGCCTGGTCAACTGGTACCATCGGGCTGCCCAGATCAGGGTTACCGGCTATCGTCCCGCCCACTGAGCCTGGTCAACTGGTACCATCGGGCTGCCCAGATCAGGGTTACCGGCTATCGTCCCGCCCACTGAGCCTGGTCAACTGGTACCATCGGGCTGCCCAGATCAGGGTTACCGGCTATCGTCCCGCCCACTGAGCCTGGTCAACTGGTACCATCGGGCTGCCCAGATCAGGGTTACCGGCTATCGTCCCGCCCAATGAGCCTGGTCAACTGGTACCATCGGGCTGCCCAGATCAGGGTTACCGGCTATCGTCCCGCCCACTGAGCCTGGTCAACTGGTACCATCGTGCTGCCCAGATCAGGGTTACCGGCTATCGTCCCGCCCACTGAGCCTGGTCAACTGGTACCATCGGGCTGCCCAGATCAGGGTTACCGGCTATCGTCCCGCCCACTGAGCCTGGTCAACTGGTACCATCGGGCTGCCCAGATCAGGGTTACCGGCTATCGTCCCGCCCACTGAGCCTGGTCAACTGGTACCATCGGGCTGCCCAGATCAGGGTTACCGGCTATCGTCCCGCCCACTGAGCCTGGTCAACTGGTACCATCGGGCTGCCCAGAGTGCAGGGTTACCGGCTATCGTCCCGCCCACTGAGCCTGGTCAACTGGTACCATCGGGCTGCCCAGATCAGGGTTACCGGCTATCGTCCCGCCCACTGAGCCTGGTCAACTGGTACCATCGGGCTGCCCAGATCAGGGTTACCGGCTATCGTCCCGCCCACTGAGCCTGGTCAACTGGTACCATCGGGCTGCCCAGATCAGGGTTACCGGCTATCGTCCCGCCCACTGAGCCTGGTCAACTGGTACCATCGGGCTGCCCAGATCAGGGTTACCGGCTATCGTCCCGCCCAATGAGCCTGGTCAACTGGTACCATCGGGCTGCCCAGATCAGGGTTACCGGCTATCGTCCCGCCCAATGAGCCTGGTCAACTGGTACCATCGGGCTGCCCAGATCAGGGTTACCGGCTATCGTCCCGCCCACTGAGCCTGGTCAACTGGTACCATCGGGCTGCCCAGATCAGGGTTACCGGCTATCGTCCCGCCCAATGAGCCTGGTCAACTGGTACCATCGGGCTGCCCAGATCAGGGTTACCGGCTATCGTCCCGCCCACTGAGCCTGGTCAACTGGTACCATCGGGCTGCCCAGATCAGGGTTACCGGCTATCGTCCCTCCCAATGAGCCTGGTCAACTGGTACCATCGGGCTGCCCAGATCAGGGTTACCGGCTATCGTCCCGCCCAATGAGCCTGGTCAACTGGTACCATCGGGCTGCCCAGATCAGGGTTACCGGCTATCGTCCCGCCCACTGAGCCTGGTCAACTGGTACCATCGGGCTGCCCAGATCAGGGTTACCGGCTATCGTCCCTCCCAATGAGCCTGGTCAACTGGTACCATCGGGCTGCCCAGATCAGGGTTACCGGCTATCGTCCCGCCCAATGAGCCTGGTCAACTGGTACCATCGGGCTGCCCAGATCAGAGTTACCGGCTATCGTCCCGCCCACTGAGCCTGGTCAACTGGTGCCATCGGGCTGCCCAGATCAGGGTTACCGGCTATCGTCCCGCCCACTGAGCCTGGTCAACTGGTACCATCGGGCTGCCCAGATCAGGGTTACCGGCTATCGTCCCGCCCACTGAGCCTGGTCAACTGGTACCATCGGGCTGCCCAGATCAGGGTTACCGGCTATCGTCCCGCCCACTGAGCCTGGTCAACTGGTACCATCGGGCTGCCCAGATCAGGGTTACCGGCTATCGTCCCGCCCACTGAGCCTGGTCAACTGGTACCATCGGGCTGCCCAGATCAGGGTTACCGGCTATCGTCCCGCCCAATGAGCCTGGTCAACTGGTACCATCGGGCTGCCCAGATCAGGGTTACCGGCTATCGTCCCGCCCACTGAGCCTGGTCAACTGGTACCATCGGGCTGCCCAGATCAGGGTTACCGGCTATCGTCCCGCCCACTGAGCCTGGTCAACTGGTACCATCGGGCTGCCCAGATCAGGGTTACCGGCTATCGTCCCGCCCACTGAGCCTGGTCAACTGGTACCATCGGGCTGCCCAGATCAGAGTTACCGGCTATCGTCCCGCCCACTGAGCCTGGTCAACTGGTGCCATCGGGCTGCCCAGATCAGGGTTACCGGCTATCGTCCCGCCCACTGAGCCTGGTCAACTGGTACCATCGGGCTGCCCAGATCAGGGTTACCGGCTATCGTCCCGCCCACTGAGCCTGGTCAACTGGTACCATCGGGCTGCCCAGATCAGGGTTACCGGCTATCGTCCCGCCCACTGAGCCTGGTCAACTGGTACCATCGGGCTGCCCAGATCAGGGTTACCGGCTATCGTCCCGCCCACTGAGCCTGGTCAACTGGTACCATCGGGCTGCCCAGATCAGGGTTACCGGCTATCGTCCCGCCCAATGAGCCTGGTCAACTGGTACCATCGGGCTGCCCAGATCAGGGTTACCGGCTATCGTCCCGCCCACTGAGCCTGGTCAACTGGTACCATCGGGCTGCCCAGATCAGGGTTACCGGCTATCGTCCCGCCCACTGAGCCTGGTCAACTGGTACCATCGGGCTGCCCAGATCAGGGTTACCGGCTATCGTCCCGCCCACTGAGCCTGGTCAACTGGTACCATCGGGCTGCCCAGATCAGGGTTACCGGCTATCGTCCCGCCCACTGAGCCTGGTCAACTGGTACCATCGGGCTGCCCAGATCAGGGTTACCGGCTATCGTCCCGCCCACTGAGCCTGGTCAACTGGTACCATCGGGCTGCCCAGATCAGGGTTACCGGCTATCGTCCCGCCCAATGAGCCTGGTCAACTGGTACCATCGGGCTGCCCAGATCAGGGTTACCGGCTATCGTCCCGCCCACTGAGCCTGGTCAACTGGTACCATCGGGCTGCCCAGATCAGGGTTACCGGCTATCGTCCCGCCCACTGAGCCTGGTCAACTGGTACCATCGGGCTGCCCAGATCAGGGTTACCGGCTATCGTCCCGCCCACTGAGCCTGGTCAACTGGTACCATCGGGCTGCACAGATCAGGGTTACCGGCTATCGTCCCGCCCACTGAGCCTGGTCAACTGGTACCATCGGGCTGCCCAGAGTGCAGGGTTACCGGCTATCGTCCCGCCCACTGAGCCTGGTCAACTGGTACCATCGGGCTGCCCAGATCAGGGTTACCGGCTATCGTCCCGCCCACTGAGCCTGGTCAACTGGTACCATCGGGCTGCCCAGATCAGGGTTACCGGCTATCGTCCCGCCCACTGAGCCTGGTCAACTGGTACCATCGGGCTGCCCAGATCAGGGTTACCGGCTATCGTCCCGCCCACTGAGCCTGGTCAACTGGTACCATCGGACTGCCCGGAGGACGACAGCAACGTCAGAAGACGCTGGTGACAGGCCGGGCTGCCGCTCAGAGGTCAGCAGTCACCTAACCTGAGATGACCAGTGTCAAAAGATTCACCGAATTTGGCCAATCGATGGACGAACAGGTGTTTCCTGCTAGAACTGCGCGCCGCCATTTTCCCGCTATTCCCGAAAGACATGAGAGGAGGTAGATGTCCCCCCGTCGTTGCGCGTGCGTATGGTGCGAATTGAGGTCGATTTTCTGTGACATCTGTGTTACTAATCACCCTTACAGTGTACCGTGTGAAAGCCTGTACAGTGTACTGTGTGAAAGCCTGTACAGTGTACTGTGTGAAAGCCTGTACAGTGTACTGTGTGAAAGCCTGTACAGTGTACTGTGTGAAAGCCTGTACAGTGTACCGTGTGAAAGTCTGTACAGTGTACTGTGTGAAAGCCTGTACAGTGTACTGTGTGAAAGCCTGTACAGTGTACTGTGTGAAAGCCTGTACAGTGTACCGTGTGAAAGCCTGTACAGTGTACCGTGTGAAAGCCTGTACAGTGTACTGTGTGAAAGCCTGTACAGTGTACTGTGTGAAAGCCTGTACAGTGTACTGTGTGAAAGCCTGTACAGTGTACTGTGTGAAAGCCTGTACAGTGTACTGTGTGAAAGCCTGTACAGTGTACTGTGTGAAAGCCTGTACAGTGTACTGTGTGAAAGCCTGTACAGTGTACTGTGTGAAAGCCTGTACAGTGTACTGTGTGAAAGCCTGTACAGTGTACTGTGTGAAAGCCTGTACAGTGTACCGTGTGAAAGCCTGTCCAGTGTACCGTGTGAAAGCCTGTACAGTGTACTGTGTGAAAGCCTGTACAGTGTACTGTGTGAAAACCTGTACAGTGTACTGTGTGAAAGCCTGTACAGTGTACTGTGTGAAAGCCTGTACAGTGTACTGTGTGAAAGCCTGCACAGTGTACTGTGTGAAAGCCTGTACAGTGTACTGTGTGAAAGCCTGTCCAGTGTACTGTGTGAAAGCCTGTCCAGTGTACTGTGTGAAAGCCTGTCCAGTGTACTGTGTGAAAGCCTGTACAGTGTACTGTGTGAAAGCCTGTACAGTGTACTGTGTGAAAGCCTGTACAGTGTACTGTGTGAAAGCCTGTACAGTGTACTGTGTGAAAGCCTGTACAGTGTACTGTGTGAAAGCCTGTACAGTGTACTGTGTGAAAGCCTGTACAGTGTACTGTGTGAAAGCCTGTACAGTGTACTGTGTGAAAGCCTGTACAGTGTACTGTGTGAAAGCCTGTACAGTGTACTGTGTGAAAGCCTGTACAGTGTACTGTGTGAAAGCCTGTACAGTGTACTGTGTGAAAGCCTGTACAGTGTACTGTGTGAAAGCCTGTACAGTGTACTGTGTGAAAGCCTGTACAGTGTACTGTGTGAAAGCCTGTACAGTGTACTGTGTGAAAGCCTGTACAGTGTACTGTGTGAAAGCCTGTACAGTGTACTGTGTGAAAGCCTGTACAGTGTACTGTGTGAAAGCCTGTACAGTGTACTGTGTGAAAGCCTGTACAGTGTACTGTGTGAAAGCCTGTACAGTGTACTGTGTGAAAGCCTGTACAGTGTACTGTGTGAAAGCCTGTACAGTGTACTGTGTGAAAGCCTGTACAGTGTACTGTGTGAAAGCCTGTACAGTGTACTGTGTGAAAGCCTGTACAGTGTACTGTGTGAAAGCCTGTACAGTGTACTGTGTGAAAGCCTGTACAGTGTACTGTGTGAAAGCCTGTCCAGTGTACTGTGTGAAAGCCTGTCCAGTGTACTGTGTGAAAGCCTGTCCAGTGTACTGTGTGAAAGCCTGTACAGTGTACTGTGTGAAAGCCTGTACAGTGTACTGTGTGAAAGCCTGTACAGTGTACTGTGTGAAAGCCTGTACAGTGTACTGTGTGAAAGCCTGTACAGTGTACTGTGTGAAAGCCTGTACAGTGTACTGTGTGAAAGCCTGTCCAGTGTACTGTGTGAAAGCCTGTCCAGTGTACTGTGTGAAAGCCTGTACAGTGTACTGTGTGAAAGCCTGTACAGTGTACTGTGTGAAAGCCTGTACAGTGTACTGTGTGAAAGCCTGTACAGTGTACTGTGTGAAAGCCTGTACAGTGTACTGTGTGAAAGCCTGTACAGTGTACCGTGTGAAAGCCTGTACAGTGTACTGTGTGAAAGCCTGTACAGTGTACTGTGTGAAAGCCTGTACAGTGTACTGTGTGAAAGCCTGTACAGTGTACTGTGTGAAAGCCTGTCCAGTGTACTGTGTGAAAGCCTGTCCAGTGTACTGTGTGAAAGCCTGTCCAGTGTACTGTGTGAAAGCCTGTTCAGTGTACTGTGTGAAAGCCTGTACAGTGTACTGTGTGAAAGCCTGTACAGTGTACTGTGTGAAAGCCTGTACAGTGTACTGTGTGAAAGCCTGTACAGTGTACTGTGTGAAAGCCTGTACAGTGTACTGTGTGAAAGCCTGTACAGTGTACCGTGTGAAAGCCTGTACAGTGTACTGTGTGAAAGCCTGTACAGTGTACTGTGTGAAAGCCTGTACAGTGTACTGTGTGAAAGCCTGTCCAGTGTACTGTGTGAAAGCCTGTCCAGTGTACTGTGTGAAAGCCTGTCCAGTGTACTGTGTGAAAGCCTGTCCAGTGTACTGTGTGAAAGCCTGTACAGTGTACTGTGTGAAAGCCTGTACAGTGTACTGTGTGAAAGCCTGTACAGTGTGTACTGTGTGAAAGCCTGTACAGTGTGTACTGTGTGAAAGCCTATACAGTGTGTACTGTGTGAAAGCCTGTACAGTGTGTACTGTGTGAAAGCCTGTACAGTGTGTACTGTGTGAAAGCCTGTACAGTGTACTGTGTGAAAGCCTGTACAGTGTACTGTGTGCAAGCCTGTACAGTGTACTGTGTGAAAGCGATTAAGGTCGGTATTCTGTGGCATCGGCGTCGCTGATCACCCATACTGTCTGGTTGCAGGACGATAAGGGTTGGTATTCTTTGGTATCGGCACCACTGATCGGCCGTACTATCTGATTCCAGGACGTCTACCTGGTGCACCTTCTGAACGAGATGGCGGGCAACACGTTCATGGTGTTCTGTGGCACGTGTAACACTACGCTGCGGCTCTCTTTGCTGCTGAACGCGCTCGGCCTGTCGGTATGTAACAGCTCACAGGTCACGGCTCACAGCTCACAGCTCACGGCTCACGGCTCACAGCTCACAGCTCACAGCTCACAGCTCACAGCTCACAGCTCACAGCTCACAGCTCACAGCTCACAGCTCACAGCTCACGGCTCACGGCTCACGGCTCACAGCTCACAGCGGTCACCGCCGGCAGAGCTGTGCTCACTCATAACTCATAACCACGCTGTGTTCACTCATAACCACGCCAGCAGCCGATACATCCGAAACTCACAGTCAGCCAGGGTCCATTACCTCGGAGTCTCGAGCCAGATTCAGCCAGGGTCCATTACCTCGGGCCCTCGAGTCAGATTCAGCCAGGGTCCATTACCTCGGGCCCTCGAGTCAGATTCAGCCAGGGTCCATTACCTCGGGTCCTCGAGCCAGATTCAGCCAGGGTCCATTACCTCGGGCCCTCGAGCCAGATTCAGCCAGGGTCCATTACCTCGGAGTCTCGAGCCAGAATCAGCCAGGGTCCATTACCTCGGGCCCTCGAGCCAGATTCAGCCAGGGTCCATTACCTCGGGCCCTCGAGCCAGATTCAGCCAGGGTCCATTACCTCGGAGTCTCGAGTCAGATTCAGCCAGGGTCCATTACCTCGGGTCCTCGAGCCAGATTCAGCCAGGGTCCATTACCTCGGAGTCTCGAGCCAGAATCTGCCAGGGTCCATTACCTCGGGTCCTCGAGCCAGATTCAGCCAGAGTCCATTACCTCGGAGTCTCGAGCCAGATTCAGCCAGGGTCCATTACCTCGGGTCCTCGAGCCAGATTCAGCCAGGGTCCATTACCTCGGAGTCTCGAGCCAGATTCAGCCAGGGTCCATTACCTCGGGTCCTCGAGCCAGATTCAGCCAGGGTCCATTACCTCGGGTCCTCGAGCCAGATTCAGCCAGAGTCCATTACCTCGGGCCCTCGAGCCAGATTCAGCCAGGGTCCATTACCTCGGGCCCTCGAGCCAGATTCAGCCAGGGTCCATTACCTCGGAGTCTCGAGCCAGATTCAGCCAGGGTCCATTACCTCGGGTCCTCGAGCCAGATTCAGCCAGGGTCCATTACCTCGGGCCCTCGAGCCAGATTCAGCCAGGGTCCATTACCTCGGGCCCTCGAGCCAGATGCAGCCAGGGTCCATTACCTCGGAGTCTCGAGCCAGATTCAGCCAGGGTCCATTACCTCGGAGTCTCGAGCCAGATTCAGCCAGGGTCCATTACCTCGGGTCCTCGAGCCAGATTCAGCCAGGGTCCATTACCTCGGGTCCTCGAGCCAGATTCAGCCAGGGTCCATTACCTCGGGCCCTCGAGCCAGATTCAGCCAGGGTCCATTACCTCGGGCCCTCGAGCCAGATTCAGCCAGGGTCCATTACCTCGGAGTCTCGAGCCAGATTCAGCCAGGGTCCATTACCTCGGAGTCTCGAGCCAGATTCAGCCAGGGTCTATTACCTCGGGCCCTCGAGCCAGATTCAGCCAGGGTCCATTACCTCGGGCCCTCGAGCCAGATTCAGCCAGGGTCCATTACCTCGGGCCCTCGAGCCAGATTCAGCCAGGGTCCATTACCTCGGGCCCTCGAGCCAGATTCAACCAGGGTCCATTCCCTCGGGTCCTCGAGCCAGATTCAGCCAGGGTCCATTACCTCGGGCCCTCGAGTCAGATTCAGCCAGGGTCCATTACCTCGGGTCCTCGAGCCAGATTCAGCCAGGGTCCATTACCTCGGAGTCTCGAGCCAGATTCAGCCAGGGTCCATTACCTCGGGCCCTCGAGCCAGATTCAGTCAGGGTCCATTACCTCTGAGTCTCGAGCCAGATTCAGCCAGGGTCCATTACCTCGAGCCAGATTCAGCCAGGGTCCATTACCTCGGGCCCTCGAGCCAGATTCAGCCAGGGTCCATTACCTCGGGCCCTCGAGCCAGATTCAGCCAGGGTCCATTACCTCGGGCCCTCGAGCCAGATTCAGCCAGGGTCCATTACCTCGGAGTCTCGAGCCAGATTCAGCCAGGGTCCATTACCTCGGGCCCTCGAGCCAGATTCAGTCAGGGTCCATTACCTCGGAGTCTCGAGCCAGATTCAGCCAGGGTCCATTACCTCGGGCCCTCGAGCCAGATTCAGCCAGGGTCCATTACCTCGGGCCCTCGAGCCAGATTCAGTCAGGGTCCATTACCTCGGGCCCTCGAGCCAGATTCAGCCAGGGTCCATTACCTCGGGCCCTCGAGTCAGATTCAGCCAGGGTCCATTACCTCGGGTCCTCGAGCCAGATTCAGCCAGGGTCCATTACCTCGGGCCCTCGAGCCAGATTCAGCCAGGGTCCATTACCTCGAGTTTAGCCAGAATCTGCCAGGGTCCATTACCTCGGGCCCTCGAGCCAGATTCAGCCAGGGTCCATTACCTCGGGCCCTCGAGCCAGATTCAGCCAGGGTCCATTACCTCGGGCCCTCGAGCCAGATTCAGCCAGGGTCCATTACCTCGGGCCCTCGAGCCAGATTCAGCCAGGGTCCATTACCTCGGGCCCTCGAGCCAGATTCAGCCAGGGTCCATTACCTCGGGTCCTCGAGCCAGATTCAGCCAGGGTCCATTACCTCGGGCCCTCGAGCCAGATTCAGCCAGGGTCCATTACCTCGGAGTCTCGAGCCAGAATCTGCCAGGGTCCATTACCTCGGGCCCTCGAGCCAGATTCAGCCAGGGTCCATTACCTCGGGCCCTCGAGCCAGATTCAGCCAGGGTCCATTACCTCGGGCCCTCGAGCCAGATTCAGCCAGGGTCCATTACCTCGGGCCCTCGAGCCAGAATCAGTCGGGGTCCATACATAACCTTGTGTCCTTCAGTGCTGGTCGGTACTTCCATCGCTGTAAGAATTGTTGCCAGACATGTTCCAAGTACTTTACATTGACTATTTTCCTTTGCTTTAATTATCATCATTTTTGCTGTCTATGTATAGTTATTGCGGTCAATACCAACCGCCTTTGCATGCCACGGATTTTCCTCAGCAGGCTACCCAGTTAAACAAAAAATTGCTTTGAAGTTCGCACTGGACATGTAGGTACATTTGTTGTCTCATTTTGAATTGTGTGTTGTGTCACCTTGTTTCGTGTACTCCGGCCCCACGTCTAAATAGCAGCTCTCTCGCTCCTGCCTGTCTCCGTATGAGGGGCGCGCCCCTCTGCCATGGCAGTAACGTACGTCACACCCCGCCCCTCTGCCATGGCAGTAACGTACGTCACACCCCGCCCCTCTGCCATGACAGTATTGTACGTCACCGCCGCCCCTCTGCCATGGCAGTATTGTACGCCACCGCCGCCCCTCTGCCATGGCAGTATTGTACGCCAGGGTAGGGTGCTGGCGTCTACCTGACAGTATAGGAGCAGTGTTGTTATCCTAGGACCGTGCCCGGCAGGGGTGGAAGGTGTGCCGTCAGCTGGGGGGGGGGGGGGGGGGGGGGATGGGTGCTGGCGTCTACCTGACAGTATAGGAGCAGTGTTGTGTATGGCCATGTGAGGACAGAACGACACGACCATTAAAGGAAATAGTTCACCTTCAACATGGGAGTTTGAACTGAGATAGCAGTTTTGTAGCCCGTGTTGGGAAACCCATATCTGCAAGTTTTCGTGACTGAAAAGACTCTCCAGCCGAATATATTTGATTTTTTGGCGAAGGAATGCGGTGCTTACGAAAGAATGCGGTGCTTACGATAGCCTGGGCAGAGGCTATACAATCAGCCAATCAGCTTGCATACTGTGCTAGCAAGCGAACCTCCGGCCGCGGTTGGCACATATCTAGTGCGAGTCTATCCTTACGCGACTACTTTCTAATCTGATTGGCTGAGCCATTTTGTTTCATTCGCGGGACGTGAGGACCCTGACTCAGAGAGTATGTATATAGTTTTGATAAAATGAATAATTTTCGACCTTCTGTCCTGAATCGGCGCGATGTGTTGCCATTTTTGACAATATAAAAATTAATTGTATTTCAAAATCTAATCTAATCTTGTTTGGGAAAAAAAATCCAAGGTGAACGATTTCCTTTAACGAAGGCGGCAGCTTTTTAGTTGCAATGCAAGCCGGTGACAACAAAAAAGCCGTAACAGTGCTGTTTAAGCTGTGGTGACGTGGTTGTTCAGAGAATTCCGTTCCGGTTGTTAGTGGTTTGTTTATAAAACGTTCGTTGATGAGCATGTCTATGGTGAAGGTAAATTGAAGACGTGTAGTATTTCCTTCTGCACTGCTATGAGAACCTGCTTTTCCAGGGATTTTGTCAAGGCTATGGTGTAAAATGGTAACTGCCCTGTTTATGTTTTGTATCCATTGTTATTGTTTAGTTCTTTGGAATCAAAATGAGACAATGCATTTCATTCTTGAAAATATAGATGGCTGTTGGCCGAAATTGAGCGGCATACGTTTTTATTTTAAATGTAATGATATCGGGGCAGTTTTCTGGAGTTGGATGATCGCTAGTTTGTGTCTCCAGTAAGCAGGTCTGATCAGGTCTGTCGGCTGAAAAGTCGGCTGGTTGTCCGGCTCATCTGAGGAGAGAGTGAGACGAGGAGGAGAGAGTGAGACTGTCCGCCACCGATCAGCCGCCGCGGAGACAAGGCAGGCAGGCCGATAATGATCGGCAGGCAGGCCGATAATGATCGGCAGGCAGGACGATAATGATCGGCAGGCAGGTCGATAATGCTCGGCAGGCAGGACGATAATGATCGGCAGGCAGGCCGATAATGATCGGCAGGCAGGCCGATAATGATCGGCAGGCAGGACGATAATGATCGGCAGGCAGGACGATAATGATCGGCAGGCAGGCCGATAATGATCGGCTGACTGACACCTCTCAGCTGTCGTCAGCCGGGCCCCCCATAGCGTTTCGCCCCTAATTGAGCTAGAGCTTCGATTCAAAGACGAGCGTGTTGCTTGTGACGAGAGGAAGTCATTGATATCCGATTTTAAGGTATTGGGTCATTAGGTGACCTCCGAGGTCATGTCAATGACCAAAAAGTCATACAAATTGTAAATGCGTATAAATTGAATTTTATCGAGCTAGAATCGTGAATGAGCATAGCATAATGCTTAATGGGTGCCAAATTCGTAATCAGCGTCACAAAATGTCCTAAAAACTGCAAAATTCCAAAAAGGTCATGTCAGGTCATCTGAGGTCAGTGACCTCGGTTGACCTGTGGAAGCGTATGACCCCGGTGGAACATATAATTATGTAAAATGGATCCCAAATTCGAAATCAGCGTCACAAAATGTTCTAGAAACCGCCAGAAGCCCAAAAAAGTCATCTGAGCTCATCGGAGGTCAATGCCCTCAGTTTACCTCTGAAAAGGTCAATCGAGGTCACAATCTTAGTGGAAACCACAACTGTCACCTGGAAACACCTGTGCATATACTCCTGAACAACAAACACTCGGAAACTGCACAAGTTACAAGCATTGATACTACGGGACGCCAGTTGCGCCTGACATGACCTTGAGAAACAGGTCATAGGTCACGGGTCATGTGGGTTAGAAATTCAAAATTTCAGAGTATGTGGATTTGTTCTCTATCAAAAGTAGAGTACTGAAAGTTTAATCTCAATAGGTTGGAAATCAGGCGAGTTATTCCAGAAAAACCTAGGGGGTGGGATCCACCTACCCGGGACCCCCCCTCTACCCGGGCGAGGGTTAAAGGGAAATAATGACCTGTTGATTTATTTATCTGCATTATTGTATTACAGATGTATGGTATCAAATTGATCGCATCTCAATTTAAAAGTGAAATCACAACTTTTTCTATTCCGAAAATTACATTTTGGGAAACTAAAAATATGTACTTATATATGGTGACGAACAGTATGATCAATCACTATATCTGGTTTGAATGTTGATTTGTAAAAAGTGATAGGGCCAGAAATGAAGTAAATGCACCAAGAAGCGTGACAATGTTCCGGATTGGTCAATGAAACAAATCGCCGACACTAAATAGGTCACCGTTGGGTGCATAAGTGAACTTCCGATTTCATTGCCATTTTTGCATTGTTTCATGATTTGTTTTAGGGGAAAAATATTTGTAATAAGTGTAAGTCTAGGAAAATGCATGAACCAATACAAAAATGATGGTCGCAACCACTAACTAGGATGTCGTTGGGTACATAAGTTAACTGCTAATTTGGTTGCCTTTTTATTCAATGTTTGTTGATTTATATGGGCAGTAGGGCACATAATCACGATAAACAGAGTGGAACGCATATTTTCCATACCATTTCGTCAAAAAGCAATACCGGATTTTGGTGAACACCGAAATTCGTTACCAAGTACTTGAGAGTACCGGTCGTTAAAAGTGTGGAACGCTTATCAACTTTAACTTGAAATATCTTTCAGTAGGAATTTGTATATGTGAAATTAAATAAATTTACAATATATTTTGGTCTCGTCTTTCGATTTCAAGTGATAACTCCATTTGTATGCGAAAAAAGGTCATTATTTCCCTTTAATGCCACCCCCATGGCCTGTTATACTCTATTTCTCTTACAATATCGGTTGTTGCTAGTTGTGTGTCACTGGTTCGCTGGCCGAACCTGTGAATCAGATATGAATTTGTGTTTGTTTGTTTGTGATACACTGAACTTTATTCATTGGTTTTTATTTATACCATTGCTTCCAATACGGAAAAAAATAATAATATCTTACAAACATAGACGGTCATGATTTTACTAAATGGATTATTCCGATTTTTAAAGTAAAACATTTATATATTGTAAGCTGTTAACCTATTTTTTTGTTATCCAGTTGCTAGATAAGTGAGTCCTGCAAGGCATATATTACTGGTGCTGCTCGATGAACGTTGCAGATACATAGCAAAAGTGATGACGGACAACTGACTTACCCGGCGGTACAAATTTGTCCTCCGTATGTTTGTGATTGTACGCAATTTTACCAACGCCGTAGAACATAACGCCGGCATACCTATTACTGCGCCGGCCAGCTAAAGTGCTGGTCCCCGGAATCGAACCGGCGCTGCATACATTTCCAGCCCCACGCTCTCTCAGCCCCCACGACGACCTGCTAACTGCCTAATGCCGTGCTTCAGTAAATACCGCATTCTGAGTATCCACGGCATATCCTGGGTCTACGGCATGCCGTACTTGCCCATTCACGGCTTTTCGTAAGATTGTGTCTATATGCTCGCTGTTTAATTCCTGCCCTAAATATTCCATGGCCCGTATTCATAGCATGCATTCATTTTTACTGTAAAATTACTGTATTATTACTAATCGACACTGTCTAGTGTCTACTGCAAAACACAGCCGATATTGTGCTGTGGCGACACAGCCGACACAGCCGTGCCGTGGCGACACAGCCGACACACAGCCGACACACAGCCGACACAGCCGTGCCGTGGCGACACAGCCGACACACAGCCGACACAGCCGTGCCGTGGCGACACAGCCGACACACAGCCGACACAGCCGTGCCGTGGCGACACAGCCGACACACAGCCGACACAGCCGTGCCGTGGCGACACAGCCGACACACAGCCGACACAGCCGTGCCGTGGCGACACAGCCGACACACAGCCGACACACAGCCGTGCCGTGGCGACAACCCCGATCGGCGGCCGCGAGATCGGCAACCAGCTGAATATTTGCTATGTTTGGTCCATTCACGGCATGTTGACGTCACGCGCACGGCGACCGAGGCCACAGACGCCCCAAGTACGCATCTACGGCATGCCGTACTTGGGATGCCGTACTTGGGATGCCGTACTTGGGATGCCGTGCTTGGGATGCCGTACTTGGGATGCCGTACTTGGGATGCCGTACTTGGGATGCCGTACTTGGGATGCCGTACTTGGGATGCCGTACTTGGTATGCCGTACTTGGTATGCCGTACTTGGGATGCCGTACTTGGGATCCGTACTTGGGATGCCGTACTTGGGATGCCGTACTTGGGATGCCGTACTTTGGATGCTGTACTTGGGATGCGTACTGGGGATGCCGTACTGGGGATGCCGTACCTGGGATGCCGTACTTGGGATGCCGTACTTGGGATGCCGTACATGGGATGCCGTACTTGGGATGCCGTACTTGGGATGCCGTACTTGGGATGCCGTACTTGGGATGCCGTACTTGGGATGCCGTACTTTGGATGCTGTACTTGGGATGCGTACTGGGGATGCCGTACTGGGGATGCCGTACCTGGGATGCCGTACTTAGTATGCCGTACCTGGGATGCCGTACTTAGTATGCCGTACTTGGGATGCCGTACTTGGTATGCCGTACTTGGGATGCCGTACTTGAGATGCCGTACTTGGGATGCCGTACTGGGGATGCCGTACCTGGGATGCCGTACCTGGGATGCCGTACTTGGTATGCCGTACTTGGGATGCCGTACTTGGGATGCCGTACTTGGGATGCCGTACTTGGGATGCCGTACTTGGGGTGCCGTACTTGGGATGCCGTACTTGGGATGCCGTACTTGGGATGCCGTACTTGGTATGCCGTACTTGGGATGCCGTACTTGGGATGTCGTACTTGGGATGCCGTACTGGGGATGCCGTACTGGGGATGCCGTACTGGGGATGCCGTACTGGGGATGCCGTACTTCCAAGTACGGCATGCCGTACCGGTGGTCCTCGTGGAGGGTCCTGGTTCTGGTTATCGCGGAGGGTCCTGGTTACCGAATTAAAGCCCTCTCGGGCCGACAGAGACTCCTTTCAGAGTGAGACAGCCTTCCCATACCAGCAAAGGGCCTTCTTGGGTCTAGCCAATCGCGCTCTCAGACCAGGCTAGTGGCCTTTCAGGCATGACAAAGGCCCTCTCATACTGGCATGGGGCCCTATCAGCCCTAGTAAATACGCTATCAGACCTTCCCAGGGCTCAGGGCCGGAGAATACCTTCTCAGACCAGCCGACGGCCCTCTCACACCGACCTCAGACACCTCAGGCCGACATCAGGCACCTCAGGCCGACCGACAGCTCTTCAGGACGACAGAGGGCCCCTGAGGCCCACCATGGGCCGCTCAGGCCCACCAAAGGCTCTCTTAGACCGACCGAGGCACCCACAGGCCGACCGAGGCACCCACAGGCTGATCGAAGGATCCCTCGGGCCGACCAAAGACACCCTCGGGCTGACTGAGGGCCCTCAGGCCGACTAAGGACATCCTCTGTCCGTCCGAAAGCCATCTAAGGCCGGCCGAGGGCCCCGCAGTGAGACCTAGGGCCCCTCAGGCCCACCGAAGGCTACCTCAGGTCGATTGAAGGTCCTTCGGGCCGATCGAAGGACGCCTCAGGACAACTGAGGGTCCCTCAGGCACAACGGAGGCTCCCTAGGTCGGTCAAAGGCCGCCCAGGCCGATCGAGGGTCCCTCAGTCCGATAGAGGGCCCCCTCGTGACGAACGAGGGCCCCATATGCCGACCGAGGGCCTACCAGGGGCCCCCTCAGGCTGACCGAGGGCTCTTCAAATCGACTGGGGGCCCTCTCAAGTTCCAGACGGGCACAGGACATTCGAGGCCCAGTGACTTAGTTCCAGTGGCTAGGCCTTCAGCCTCTAGAAGGTGTCCCTGACGTCCTAGGAGGGGGTCATGCCCCTTGCACCCTCCTTGGCTACCCCCATGGTCCTTATACTGATCAGGGTATCACAGACAAGACAATACCAAGGACAGCAGTTTATCGCAAAACTGAAAATGCAGTGCGAAAAAAGAAAGAAATTGAAATGATTGATCCTTTCCTTGAAACTGTTTTACCAGATTTGCTTCCACGTACCGTTTAGCCTGACAGAAAGATCCAATCGTTTGCTGTTTTTCTTTTGCTTTTTGCATGATACCGGCTTGTCAATTAAATTCGACTCAGCTCATTTACCGTGCTCAAATCAATATATCCAAGCACATGGCACATCGACATAGAAGCTGATGCACGAGCACATGAACGCCTTACGAATTGAAACTTGCGTGCCACTTTCGCAAAAAAGACGCGGCACTGAAATAAAGGCGACAAAATAATTGTATTGCTCGGAAGTCGCAGGCATATAATTAAACCCGCCGTCATGTTAAACAAACGGCATGTCAATGTCACCGAAAAAAGGTACGTGCTTACATTTCAACTGAACCATAAACGTAGAGACGCGCAGCTTACAACTATCACAAGAAGACCAGCAAGGACAGGCGACCAGCCACGACAAACGACGCGACTTGACTGGCACTGCGACGGGTCACCAGGATCACGTCACCGCTCACGTCACCGCTCACGTCACCGCTCACGTCACCGCTCACGTCACCACGTCGTCATCACGTCGTCATCACGTCACCGCTTGACCAGCAGTGTGGCAACGGCTCACCGGCGAGTCGCCAGCGGCTGACAGCGCTACTTCCGTCTCACCAATCACTTCATAGCCAGGAGTTAGTACACTGCATCCAGTACTTAATGTACACTTTAGCCATGAGTCTAGGCATTCGCCGCCTTACTGCGCCAAACGCCTTGTTGTGCGTGCGTTTTTCTTTTGTCGCCTCAGATGCAGTATTTACTGGGGAGTTTGAAAAGGAGAGCGCCCGAAGACGCTGAGAGTGGCCACAGCGCGGTCCCACGCTAGCGGCAGTCGCTGGAGAGCTACCCCCCCCCCCCCCCCCACACACACACCTTTGAGAGCCACAGGGGTATCTCATCCGATAGCGGTCCCACGCTAGCGGCAGTCGCTGGAAGAGCTACCCCCCCCCCCCCCCCCCCACACACACACACACCTTTGAGAGCCACAGGGGTATCTCAGCAGACATCTCGCCCTGTTGGGCGTCTCAGACATGTGACTGAGGCATTGTGCTGTTCTGTGATGTTCTGTTCTGTGATGTTCTGTGATGTTCTGTGATGTTGACGATAACATTGTCCGCAGGCTATACCGCTGCATGGCCAGATGAATATGAACAAACGGCTCGGCGCGCTCAACAAGTTCAAGTCCAAGAACAAGAGCATTCTGTTGGCGACAGACGTGGCCAGCAGGTGAGTACTGGGAGCGTACAGAGCATTCTGTTGGCGACAGACGTGGCCAGCAGGTGAGTATTGGGAGCGTAGAGAGCATTCTGTTGGCGACAGACGTGGCCAGCAGGTGAGTACTGGGAGCGTAGAGAGCATTCTGTTGGCGACAGACGTGGCCAGCAGGTGAGTACTGGGAGCGGAGTGAGCATTCTGTTGGCGACAGACGTGGCCAGCAGGTGAGTACTGGGAGCGTAGAGAGCATTCTGTTGGCGACAGACGTGGCCAGCAGGTGAGTACTGGGAGCGTAGAGAGCAATCTGTTGGCGACAGACGTGACCAGCAGGTGAGTACTGGGAGCGTAGAGAGCATTCTGTTGGCGACAGACGTGGCCAGCAGGTGAGTACTGGGAGCGGAGTGAGCATTCTGTTGGCGACAGACGTGGCCAGCAGGTGAGTACTGGGAGCGGAGTGAGCATTCTGTTGGCGACAGACGTGACCAGCAGGTGAGTACTGGGAGCGGAGTGAGCATTCTGTTGGCGACAGACGTGGCCAGCAGGTGAGTACTGGGAGCGGAGTGAGCATTCTGTTGGCGACAGACGTGGCCAGCAGGTGAGTACTGGGAGCGGAGTGAGCATTCTGTTGGCGACAGACGTGGCCAGCAGGTGAGTACTGGGAGCGTAGAGAGCATTCTGTTGGCGACAGACGTGGCCAGCAGGGAGCGGAGTGGGTACTGGGAGCGGAGTGACGGGACAGGAAGTGTGGCTTAACCCTATTTGTAACAGGGGGGGATTCCGCCCCCCCCCCCTCATGTTTTTCGCAGATACCTCCAGAACGGCTGGGAGCAGGCCCATGAAATTTTGGGACTTTTCATAGAATTGAATACCGCATTTGGAGTCAAAATTTTGAGTTCTTAACCTGAACAGAGGCGGTTCCAGGGCACAGTTTTGGGTGGGTTCGGAGGCGACATTTGGCGATAATACGGAAATGCGACCTTCACGGGTTTCTTCCTAACTGCCTCAAGTATGAAAGCGTTACATCGGTTTACGGTGATTGCAACAAGTGCAAATTAGTTGATGTTAATGAAATATCATACAAATTGCATGGCAGAGGCGGTTTCAGGGGCTTGAAAAGGGGGGTTTCCAGGGAGTATTCAATGCTTGGCGGGACGCCAATAGAGCGATGTAAGGGACATTTATAGCTATCAAGATGTAAAAGATAGCTTCTGCTTCCATTATTTGCATAATTTATTACATATAGAGTTGCAGGGGCGTGTTCAGGCACATCAAAAGGGGAGTGACTGGCATGGTGATGACGATATGCCAGCGATAACGGCGCAATAGACGTTTAGCTTATAATGATATATGCACATATGAGGTCAGAAAAGGGAATAAAGTCATTTTTGGCAGAGGCGCGCTCTGGAATGGAAGAAAGGGGTCATATTATTGCAAGGAAACTAAGAGGCATGAGCGTACAATGACATAGCATACTGCAGTTTTCGAATGAAACACGCACCGCAGGCTACTCTACGAACGATTATAAGATAATAGGCGAGTCCAGGTAGGGTAAAAAGGGGGGTAAGCAATATTAATTGAAGTTTTAGTGAAATAGTAACTGTTGACTATTTAGTATCATAATAGCGGATAATATACTTATCAAAAGGTCTTGTGCCGCCCCAGTGTGGATCCGGGATACGCCTATTATGAAGTACAACATGCAAAAAGGAACTATCTACGATCTGTAACATATGTATAGTGCTGGGTAGCAACTTGTCTGCGGTTAATATTTTTTTCCCAATTTGACCTCCCTTTTTCACTAACCTGGTACCGCCTATGGCAAAAATATGATTTATAACAGTTTTTTTCTAATGTCACAATCACATACCATTTCATTTAGCAAAAAAACAACATCAAAAAATGGTTTTATTACGCATTTACTTCACCCCCATATTGAGTGACCTGCACACGCCTATGATTTTTGAATTTTCAAACGTCACCATCATATATCAATTTCCAATTCAATCTCTATCGATTCCTATTAGTTGTGTTCAAATCGGTCGATAAACATGAAAGCTATCTTGGATCAAAAATACCACTAAAATTTGTAGTTTTTGCCCCCCTGTTGCCATGCTATCCAAAATTTAGATTTTGTTATTATTTAGAAATGTAGATCGTGTTGAGGGGAAGCAAACACCGTTTCATTTGTGAAAATCGGACGGGTATATCTAGAGATCTCCGGGGGGGGGGGGGGCGGAATCCGCCCCCCCCCCCCCTGTTACAAATAGCGGTAGCTAGGAGCCTGTTACAAATAGGGTTAATGGCTTGTATTTCATCCGTGAAGTTGGAACACTGACTATTCAAGAGTGGATGCATTTCCAGACAATCTTCTGGAAGAAGCCCACGAACCCAGGGTTCTGCGTTTCCATGTGTCTGGTATAGTTTAGCTAGGATGAACGGGTTTAACCCGTGAGGACCGGGGTCGATTTTCGGTGCGTGAAGTTTTTTTCGAACGCCTTTGATCATTATCGCTCAGTCAGCCTCGGCCCCACTCATCCGCCATACCGATAATAGTGTTCCATACTTTTAGCAAATGTCTGCTATCAACTATCATGTCATCGTACAAAATCCCACGGATGCCCCGACATGCGAGAGTTGACGATCCCGTGCCGCGTGTTGTTCGACGCCGCTGCTGCCCCCCCCCCCCCCCGCCGTCTGACACCTCTCCCCGGCCGCCAGGGGTCTGGACATTGAGACTGACTGACACCTCTCCCCCGGCCGCCAGGAGTCGGGACATTGAGACTGACTAACACCTCTCCCCCGGCCGCCAGGGGTCGGGACATTGAGACTGGCTGACACCTCTCCCCCGGCCGCCAGGGGTCGGGACATTGGTACTGACTGACACCTCTCCCCCGGCCGCCAGGGGTCGGGACATTGAGACTGACTTGACACCTCTCCCCCGGCCGCCAGGGGTCGGGACATTGAGACTGACTGACACCTCTCCCCCGGCCGCCAGGGGTCGGGACATTGAGACTGACTGACACCTCTCCCCCGGCCGCCAGGAGTCGGGACATTGATACTGACTAACACCTCTCCCCCGGCCGCCAGGGGTCGGGACATTGAGACTGGCTGACACCTCTCCCCCGGCCGCCAGGGGTCGGGACATTGAGACTGACTGACACCTCTCCCCCGGCCGCCAGGGGTCGGGACATTGAGACTGACTGACACCTCTCCCCCGGCCGCCAGGGGTCGGGACATTGAGACTGACTGACACCTCTCCCCCGGCCGCCAGATATCTGGACATTGAGACTGACTGACAGCTCTCCCCCGGCCGCCAGGGGTCGGGACATTGAGACTGACTGACACCTCTCCCCCGGCCGCCAGGGGTCTGGACATTGAGCACGTGGACATGGTGGTGAACTTCGACATCCCGACGCACAGCAAGGACTACATCCACCGTGTGGGCCGGACTGCGCGCGCCGGCCGCGCCGGCCGCTCCATCACGATCGTCACGCAGTACGACGTGGAGCTGTTTCAGCGCATCGAACACCTCATAGGTGAGTCGCCGCCCCCTCCCCCCCCCCCCCGCATTGGGTCAGCTGCTGTCATAGGGCTATTGCCGGTCTGTTGTGCCACGTCACGGACGTGATGGCGACAGTGCAAAGAAAGCGCTGCAGAAAACAACTGAACATCACCGCTCTGTAAATTGTCTGTCTCCGCCCCGTGTCCATTGTACGGCGTTTCTTTCGTGGCCTGACTTTCCTGGATAAACGGGTCGTTTGATGGCGCCGGCTGGCGGGTCAGACGGGTCAGCAGTCGGCGCTCGATCGGGGAAACAGTCTTCTGGCATCCTCGTATGTGACCAGGGAATGGTGGGGAGATCATCAGGGTCGTGGATGTGACCAGGGAATGGTGGGGTGATCATCAGGGTCGTGGATGTGACCAGGGAATGGTGGGGTGATCATCAGGGTCGTGGATGTGACCAGGGAATGGTGGGGTGATCATCAGGGTCGTGGTGTGACCAGGGAATGGTGGGGTGATCATCAGGGTCGTGGATGTGACCAGGGAATGGTGGGGTGATCATCAGGGTCGTGGATGTGACCAGGAGATGGTGGGGAGATCATCAGGGTCGTGGTGTGGCCAGGGAATGGTGGGGTGATCATCAGGGTCGTGATGTGACCAGGGAATGGTGGGGTGATCATCAGGGTCGTGGATGTGACCAGGGAATGGTGGGGTGATCATCAGGGTCGTGGATGTGACCAGGGAATGGTGGGATGATCATCAGGGTCGTGGATGTGGTTTTTCTTCGGAATTAGCCGTTTTGAGTGGTGGTTCGGTGAGTGTTTAGTGACGGTGAGGTCGTGTCGTTTATCGTGGCGTGGTGATTTGGTGGGCGGTGAGTGTTGAGCCTTTAATTAGCCAAAGTTTTGTCGATGGTGAGATTCGAACCCGGCCTGCTGTCGCTGCGGTGGTCGCTGATCGCCGTTTGTGTGTGTCCGCTGCAGGGAAGAAGCTGCCGCAGTACCCTGCCGCCGAGGACGAGGTGATGATGCTGCAGGAACGCGTCATGGAGGCGGACCGACATGCCAAGCTGGTTAGTACCGCAAACACTAGCCGTGCACTATCGACACGGTACGCCCGATGGCGTAGTTCCGCGGCCTGCTAGGCTGAGTGCTCGAAAGCATTACTTACTCCTGAGGCATACTTACACCTTTTTCAGCTCAAATTTGGCGCTTGTTCAGCAATTTTAGAAATAGTGAATCACGTTTAGATCTTACGCAACACAATGTAGCAGGACAGCAGCATGTGCCGCATGACTTTCGTAGATCTTTCGCGCATAGTGACCTTTTGTGACCTGACCTTAAGTCTTAGCCTTGACCTTTGCCAACAAACCTCCAAATGCGATCGATGGATGCCGCGTCACAACTGTGCGCCATGCTGATGACAGCCAGATAGCCAGTACTGGTCCTTGTAATAGTTGCCTGAAATGCAGCGAGCTTTGGAAAAGGTCTGAGACATCGCAAGCAGTGTCCCGAATTTCACAAATACAAGTGGAAAGCCACACCCAAATTAACTGTTTTGTCACGTTATTTGCCATCGAAATGAAGTCACTAGCGACCGAGTATTAAAATCAAAACTCGATAATATAAAACATGATCTTCCTACCTACCTAGGTCCCTCCCTACCCATTAAACAGTATGTCATCCATACACCTCACCCAGCACCACACAACCTGGCACCACACAACCCGGCACCACAACACACTTGCAGCACCACACAACCCGGCACCACAACACAACCCGGCACCAGCACCACACAACCCGGCACCACAACATACTACCAGGCCGGAAAGCCAGTGTATTTTGCGTCTTGTATGTATTGCGCCAGAGACGTCTCATAATATTCAGCTGCCATATAAAGCAAATTTAACCCTTACCAGTGTACCCCTCCCCCTCCCCCTCCCCCTCCCCCTCCCCCTCCCCCTCCCCCTCCCCCTCCCCCTCCCCCTCCCCCTCTCCCTCCCCCTCCCCCTCCCCCTCCCCCTCCCCCTCCCCCTCCCCCTCCCCCTCCCCCTCCCCTTCCCCTTCCCCTCCCCCTCCCCCTCTTTTTTCTTTTATTTTCCTTTTATTTTCCTGGTATTATCTAATGCGTCATTCATTTCTCGTCGAGAAGACCGCGACCCTGCTGATCAGCCTTTGTTCCCACAGATGTAGGTAATACTGGGAATGAAAAAGACGTTTCAGCGATATCAGCGATTGGCGACAAAAACGCAAAAACTAAAAGATAGCCATTTATCTTATATAAGCTCATCTTGCAAAACCAAACTTCTGGGTACTTATGGTTAGCCGCCTAATCTGCTTGAATCTGCTTGCTCCGTTGAATAGGGCCGAATTTGGTTGCTTCTATTTCCTATTACCGGACCGTGCCCAGATATGTCGGGCACGTAAAACTTTCGCCTCTAAATTTTACCGGCCAACAGGAATTGCGCGATCGGTTGGGTGGTGGGGCCAGGGCCTGCGCAACAAGCTATAATTAGCGTGTGTCCTCACCTCGGAAATCCATCGATTCAAAACATTCGGACATTTTTTTTTATAGCGTTCGCTATTTCCAAAGTCGCACGGTGACGCCGAAATAACTTGCGGTAATGCCGAAAACATGTGCCTGCTGCTATAACGCCGAAATTGATTGCGGTAAATGGTAATGCCGACCGCTGACGAGCCGCCGAATTTGAATGATGTTCTGCTGCATTTGGTTGCGTAAGATCTACAAATGATTCGGTATTTCTGAATTGGGTAAGCAAGCGCCGTATTTGAGCGGAAAAGGGTGTAGATAAGGCTGTATAAAAATCGGCGTAAATTCGGTGCCCGTGTGATTTGTGGACGTACTCGTGTGATTTCTACATAATTTGCAATCGCCTTCATAAGGGCAGTAGTAATTTCAAAATGATCGGTAACAAGGTGTAAAATATCGACTTGACTCTTCTAGTTTTGCTACGAACGCCAAACTCAGCATTGTTAAAACGATTAGTGAAATTAGTAATAACCGTTTGCTCATTACCTATATGGGAGAAGAAAAAAATACTGAAAACGTCTGACGTCTGATATTTTCAGTTATTTTTGTATATATTGAGTGAAGCTGCATGTGCATGTCATGTGCTTGTTCAAGCGCACGTCTTCCAATCCCTAAGCTTTCGTGGCCAGAGATGACCTGGCTGACTTCATCCCTGTTCGCATTGCACGTGATACACCACCTGCTAGCTACCCCACAAACCTGATGGGCAGGGGGGGGGGGGCGTCTGACACTGTGTCGTATCGGGGTGTCGTCTGACACACGGGGCGGCGGTGCCGTGTCGGTGGTGTCGGCGGTGTCGGGTCTGCCGCGCTGACCGGCTGCTCTGTGCCCGGCAGGAGCTGCGCGCCATGGGAGACAAGGAGACTGGCCGGAAGCGGAAGCGGCGGCCCGATGACGACGATGACGACGGCGGCGATGACGGTGACGCCGCCATCCGACGCCGGCTGCAGGGCAAGAAGAAGACCGGGGCACGCCGCGGCGGCCGGCGGTGACACCTCCGGGGCAGAGGACGGCGGTGACACCTCCCTCCGGGACAGAGGGCGGCGGTGACGCTTCCCTCCGGGGCAGAGGGCGGCGGTGGTGACACCTCCCTCCGGGACAGAGGGCGGCGGTGGTGACACCTCCCTCCGGGACAGAGGGCGGTGGTGACACCTCCCTCCGGGGCAGAGGGCGGCGGTGGTGACACCTCCCTCCGGGACAGAGGGCGGCGGTGGTGACACCTCCCTCCGGGGCAGAGGGCGGCGGTGGTGACACCTCCCTCCGGGGCCGAGGGCGGCGGTGGTGACACCTCCCTCCGGGACAGAGGGCGGCGGTGGTGACACCTCCCTCCGGGACAGAGGGCGGCGGTGGTGACACCTCCCTCCGGGACAGAGGGCGGCGGTGGTGACACCTCCCTCCGGGACAGAGGGCGGCGGTGGTGACACCTCCCTCCGGGGCCGAGGGCGGCGGTGGTGACACCTCCCTCCGGGACAGAGGGCGGCGGTGGTGACACCTCCCTCCGGGACAGAGGGCGGCGGTGGTGACACCTCCCTCCGGGGCCGAGGGCGGCGGTGGTGACACCTCCCTCCGGGGCCGAGGGCGGCGGTGGTGACACCTCCCTCCGGGACAGAGGGCGGCGGTGGTGACACCTCCCTCCGGGGCCGAGGGCGGCGACTGGGTGGTTGGTGCTGAGGCGGCAGCAGAGCCGTCCTGCCTGACCTGTCGCCGGGTGACGGGCCGTGACCGTCCAGCGGCACTCCGGCACCCCGCGCGCTATCACCGGCACCCGGCGCGCTCTCACCGGCACCCCGCGCTCTCCCACCGGCACCCTGCGCTCTCTCCGGCACCCCGCGCTCTCTCACCGTTACCCCGCGCTCTCTCACCGGCACCTGCGCTCTCTCACCGGCACCCGCGCTCTCTCTCCGGCACCCCGCGCTCTCACCGGCACCCGGCGCTCTCTCCGGCACCCCGCGCTCTCTCACCGGCACCCGCGCTCTCTCACCGGCATCCCGCGCTCTCTCTCACCGGCACCCCGCGCTCTCTCACCGGCACCCGCGCTCTCTCACCGGCATCCCGCGCGCGCTCTCTCTCTCACCGGCACCCCGCGCTCTCTCACCGGCACCCGCGCTCTCTCTCACCGGCACCCCGCGCTCTCTCACCGGCACCCGCGCTCTCTCACCGGCATCCCGCGCTCTCTCTCACCGGCACCCTGCGCTCTCTCTCCGGTACCCGGCGCTCTCTCTCCGGCACCCCGCGCTCTCTCACCGGCATCCCGCGCTCTCTCACCGGCATCCGGCGCTCTCTCACCGGCATCCCGCGCTCTCTCACCGGCATCCCGCGCTCTCTCACCGGTACCCCGCGCTCTCCCACCGGCACCCTGCGCTCTCTCTCCGGCACCCCGCGCTCTCTCACCGTTACCCCGCGCTCTCTCACCGGCACCTGCGCTCTCTCACTGGCACCCCGCGCTCTCTCTCCGGCACCCCGCGCTCTCCCACCGGCACCCAGCGCTCTCTCTCCGGCACCCCGCGCTCTCTCACCGTTACCCCGCGCTCTCTCACCGGCACCTGCGCTCTCTCACCGGCATCCCGCGCTCTCTCCGGCACCCCGCGCTCTCACCGGCACCCGCGCTCTCTCACCGGCATCCCGCGCTCTCTCTCACCGGCACCCCGCGCTCTCTCACCGGCACCCGCGCTCTCTCTCACCGGCACCCTGCGCTCTCTCTCCGGTACCCGGCGCTCTCTCCGGCACCCCGCGCTCTCTCACCGGCATCCCGCGCTCTCTCACCGGCATCCGGCGCTCTCTCACCGGCATCCCGCGCTCTCTCACCGGTACCCCGCGCTCTCCCACCGGCACCCTGCGCTCTCTCTCCGGCACTCCGCGCTCTCTCACCGTTACCCCGCGCTCTCTCCCCGGCACCTGCGCTCTCTCACCGGCACCCCGCGCTCTCTCTCCGGCACCCCGCGCTCTCTCTCCGGCACCCCGCGCTCTCTCACCGTTACCCCGCGCTCTCTCACCGTTACCCCGCGCTCTCTCACCGGCACCTGCGCTCTCTCACCGGCACCCCGCGCTCTCTCTCCGGCACCCCGCGCTCTCTCACCGGCACCCGGCGCTCTCTCCGGCACCCCGCGCTCTCTCACCGGCACCCGCGCTCTCTCACCGGCATCCCGCGCTCTCTCTCACCGGCACCCCGCGCTCTCTCACCGGCACCCCGCGCTCTCTCACCGGCACCCGCGCTCTCTCACCGGCATCCCGCGCTCTCTCTCACCGGCACCCCGCGCTCTCTCACCGGCACCCCGCGCTCTCTCACCGGCACCCGCGCTCTCTCACCGGCATCCCGCGCTCTCTCTCCGGCACCCCGCGCTCTCTCACCGGCAACCGCGCTCTCTCACCGGCATCCCGCGCTCTCTCTCACCGGTACCCTGCGCTCTCTCTCCGGTACCCGGCGCTCTCTCCGGCACCCCGCGCTCTCTCACCGGCATCCCGCGCTCTCTCACCGGCATCCGGCGCTCTCACCGGCATCCCGCGCTCTCTCACCGGCATCCCGCGCTCTCTCACCGGCATCCCGCGCTCTCTCACCGGCACCCCGCGCTCTCACCGGCACCCCGCGCTCTCTCACCGGCATCCCGCGCTCTCTCAGTTTCTGTTGGCCCATGGTCGGCTGCGTCGGCTGGGCGGAAACTTGCCACGCGATTGCGGAACTTGAACGCATCGGCGGTGCAGAACATCACATTGAAGCATGTAGGATAGTCTGTCTGTCTTGTGGTCCTCCAAAGCGTTCGAAAAAGAAATACTTTGTAATGATGCTTTTGGTAGCATATATTACAATATTCCGTTGTGTGGCGAGTGTGTGTGGCTGTTTGCCGTCCGGGACGGTGTGCGGTCGGGCCGGCTGGGGACTGGGTGCCGTGTGTGACCCGAGACAGCGGCTGCGGTGACCGGAACTGGAGCGTTTGCGGTCCGTCTCGCGGCGGACCAGTGTGTCCGCGGACCTGTGCTGACCGCTGCCCCGCCGTCCCGACGGCCCCGACGGCCCCGATCCCTCTGCCAGTGACGCGCTGGTCCGTCTCGCGGCGGACCAGTGTGTCTGTGTGCTGACCGCTGCCGCCGTCCCCGATCCCTCTGCCAGTGACGCGCTGATTGGTCAAACATGTGTCAAACTGTTGTTGGTGAATATACACGATGTATGGAAGTTGTTTTGCTGTTTAAAGGGAATAGGTCGCCTTGAAAGTTGTCTTGAAATTCAACCATACTGTGCATCTTGAGCTCAAAACTACGAATATGACTTTGGTTTGGACAACTGATGGATATATGTGGAGAAAGAAGTAAGTTTCTCTTTCTGTTTCACGAGAAATCGTACGATAGTAGCTGGCGTTCTGACTCCGCCTGACGCCAAGTACTGACAAGGGGGCGGCTGAGCGGATATTGAGGCGTCGTGATCAGAGACTACGTGCCAGAGAGTGTACCTGTCTCCGGCGGCGAGCGTTCATGTTCCGATCGTGGCCCGGAACAACGGACATGAAACCGGGCCCACTAGTTCTGTGTCGAAATTACCTAACGTAGGGAGGTAATTCTTTCACCACAACCCATTTTTAGATCTGCTCTACAAATCTGCTATCTCAGCCCAAACCCCCATGTTAAAGGTGAACCCCTTTAAGCCGTACGCGGAGATGCAGTCCATTAATCAAGGCGGCCGAGTCTGGGTCGGAGTCGGTAATTCTGGCCATGGTTGGAGTCGGAATCGGAACAATTTTGCCGACTCCGACTGGAGAGCATACGCTATGGGCAACGGTTTGTTCGTTCGCATTTTAAGTTAATCGACAGTGGCGATAACGAAAAGCTGTTACAATAATTGCGCCTTCACAGTTGGGTTACTACCATTGACACCACCCTGATGCGTGTGGAGGGACAGAGTACGGACGGACGTGCGGACGTGCGGACGTGCGGACGTGCGGACGTGCGGACGTGCGGAGTACCGCTGTGGGCAAAATAGAGACCATTCTACTCCAGCCGGCACACCATATCCTGAGGTACGATGCCGCTGGTGATGTGGAAACCACCGGCGGACTGCAGACGCTCTGCTCCTTGACAGACGTCCAAATGCGCATTTGATCTCTGTTTCTGTGGATCGTACTCACTGAATGCCAGTGTTTGACGCATGGCATGATATCCGGGGGCATCTCGTTATGTTCCGGTGCCAGTCCCGATGTCTGTTGTCTGTTGTGATATCCGGGGGTATCTCGCTATGTTCCGGTGCCAGTCCCGATGTCTGTTGTCTGTTGTGATATCCGGGGGCATCTCGTTATGTTCCGGTGCCAGTCCCGATGTCTGTTGTCTGTTGTGATAGCCGGGGGTATCTCGCTATGTTCCGGTGCCAGTCCCGATGTCTGTTGTCTGTTGTGATATCCGGGGGTATCTCGCTATGTTCCGGTGCCAGTCCCGATGTCTGTTGTCTGTTGTGATATCCGGGGGCATCTCGTTATGTTCCGGTGCCAGTCCGGATGTCTGTTGTCTGTTGTGATATCCGGGGGCATCTCGTTATGTTCCGGTGCCAGTCCGGATGTCTGTTGTCTGTTGTGATATCCGGGGGTATCTCGCTATGTTCCGGTGCCAGTCCGGATGTCTGTTGTATGTTGTGATATCCGGGGGCATCTCGCTATGTTCCGGTGCCAGTCCCGGTGTCTGTTGTCTGTTGTGATATCCGGGGGCATCTCGTTATGTTCCGGTGCCAGTCCGGATGTCTGTTGTCTGTTGTGATATCCGGGGGTATCTCGCTATGTTCCGGTGCCAGTCCGGATGTCTGTTGTCTGTTGTGATATCCGGGGGTATCTCGCTATGTTCCGGTGCCAGTCCGGATGTCTGTTGTATGTTGTGATATCCGGGGGCATTTCGTTATGTTCCGGTGCCAGTCCCGATGTCTGTTGTATGTTGTGATATCCGGGGTATCTCGTTATGTTCCGGTGCCAGTCCGGATGTCTGTTGTCTGTTGTGATATCCGGGGGCATCTCGTTATGTTCCGGTGCCAGTCCCGATGTCTGTTGCCTGTTGTGATATCCGGGGGCATCTCGTTATGTTCCGGTGCCAGTCCGGATGTCTGTTGTCTGTTGTGATATCCGGGGGCATCTCGTTATGTTCCGGTGCCAGTCCCGATGTCTGTTGTATGTTGTGATATCCGGGGGCATCTCGTTATGTTCCGGTGCCAGTCCCGATGTCTGTTGTATGTTGTGATATCCGGGGGCATCTCGTTATGTTCCGGTGCCAGTCCCGATGTCTGTTGTCTGTTGTGATATCCGGGGTATCTCGCTATGTTCCGGTGCCAGTCCCGATGTCTGTTGTCTGTTGTGATATCCGGGGTATCTCGCTATGTTCCGGTGCCAGTCCCGATGTATGTTGTCTGTTGTGATATCCGGGGTATCTCGTTATGTTCCGGTGCCAGTCCGGATGTCTGTTGTATGTTGTGATATCCGGGGGTATTTCGTTATGTTCCGGTGCCAGTCCGGATGTCTGTTGTCTGTTGTGATATCCGGGGGCATCTCGTTATGTTCCGGTGCCAGTCCGGATGTCTGTTGTCTGTTGTGATATCCGGGGGTTTCTCGCTATGTTCCGGTGCCAGTCCCGATGTCTGTTGTCTGTTGTGATATCCGGGGGTATCTCGCTATGTTCCGGTGCCAGTCCCGATGTCTGTTGTCTGTTGTGATATCCGGGGGCATCTCGTTATGTTCCGGTGCCAGTCCGGATGTCTGTTGTCTGTTATGATATCCGGGGGTATTTCGTTATGTTCCGGTGTCAGTCCCGATGTCTGTTGTCTGTTGTGATATCCGGGGGTTTCTCGCTATGTTCCGGTGCCAGTCCCGATGTCTGTTGTCTGTTGTGATATCCGGGGGATCTCGTTATGTTCCGGTGCCAGTCCGGATGTCTGTTGTCTGTTGTGATATCCGGGGGCATCTCGTTATGTTCCGGTGCCAGTCCCGATGTCTGTTGTATGTTGTGATATCCGGGGGTATCTCGCTATGTTCCGGTGCCAGTCCGGATGTCTGTTGTCTGTTGTGATATCCAGGGGTATCTCGCTATGTTCCGGTGCCAGTCCGGATGTCTATTGTCTGTTGTGATATCCGGGGGTATCTCGTTATGTTCCGGTGCCAGTCCGGATGTCTGTTGTATGTTGTGATATCCGGGGGCATCTCGTTATGTTCCGGTGCCAGTCCCGATGTCTGTTGTCTGTTGTGATATCCGGGGTATCTCGCTATGTTCCGGTGCCAGTCCCGATGTCTGTTGTATGTTGTGATATCCGGGGTATCTCGCTATGTTCCGGTGCCAGTCCCGATGTCTGTTGTATGTTGTGATATCCGGGGGTATTTCGTCATGTTCCGGTGCCAGTCCCGATGTCTGTTGTCTGTTGTGATATCCGGGGGCATCTCGTTATGTTCCGGTGCCAGTCCGGATGTCTGTTGTCTGTTGTGATATCCGGGGGTATCTCGTTATGTTCCGGTGCCAGTCCGGATGTCTGTTGTCTGTTGTGATATCCGGGGGTTTCTCGCTATGTTCCGGTGCCAGTCCGGATGTCTGTTGTCTGTTGTGATATCCGGGGGTATTTCGTTATGTTCCGGTGCCAGTCCCGATGTCTGTTGTATGTTGTGATATCCGGGGTATCTCGCTATGTGCCGGTGCCAGTCCCGATGTCTGTTGTATGTTGTGATATCCGGGGGTATTTCGTTATGTTCCGGTGCCAGTCCCGATGTCTGTTGTCTGTTGTGATATCCGGGGGTATTTCGTTATGTTCCGGTGCCAGTCTGGATGTCTGTTGTATGTTGTGATATCCGGGGGTATTTCGTTATGTTCCGGTGCCAGTCCGGATGTCTGTTGTATGTTGTGATATCCGGGGGCATTTCGTTATGTTCCGGTGCCAGTCCGGATGTCTGTTGTCTGTTGTGATATCCGGGTGTTTCTCGTTATGTTCCGGTGCCAGTCCGGATGTCTGTTGTCTGTTGTGATATCCAGGGTATCTCGTTATGTTCCGGTGCCAGTCCCGATGTCTGTTGTATGTTGTGATATCCGGGGGTATCTCGTTATGTTCCGGTGCCAGTCCCGATGTCTGTTGTCTGTTGTGATATCCGGGTATCCTCGTTATGTTCCGGTGCCAGTCCGGATGTCTGTTGTCTGTTGTGATATCCGGGGTATCTCGCTATGTTCCGGTGCCAGTCCCGATGTCTGTTGTCTGTTGTGATATCCGGGGTATCTCGTTATGTTCCGGTGCCAGTCCGGATGTCTGTTGTCTGTTGTGATATCCGGGGGCATTTCGTTATGTTCCGGTGCCAGTCCCGATGTCTGTTGTATGTTGTGATATCCGGGGGCATCTCGTTATGTTCCGGTGCCAGTCCGGATGTCTGTTGTCTGTTGTGATATCCGGGGGCATTTCGTTATGTTCCGGTGCCAGTCCGGATGTCTGTTGTCTGTTGTGATATCCGGGGGTATCTCGCTATGTTCCGGTGCCAGTCCCGATGTCTGTTGTCTGTTGTGATATCCGGGGGCATTTCGTTATGTTCCGGTGCCAGTCCGGATGTCTGTTGTCTGTTGTGATATCCGGGGTATCTCGTTATGTTCCGGTGCCAGTCCGGATGTCTGTTGTCTGTTGTGATATCCGGGGGCATTTCGTTATGTTCCGGTGCCAGTCCGGATGTCTGTTGTCTGTTGTGATATCCAGGGGTATCTCGTTATGTTCCGGTGCCAGTCCCGATGTCTGTTGCCTGTTATGATATCCGGGGGTTTCTCGTTATGTTCCGGTGCCAGTCCGGATGTCTGTTGTCTGTTGTGATATCCGGGGTATCTCGCTATGTTCCGGTGCCAGTCCGGATGTCTGTTGTCTGTTGTGATATCCGGGGGCATCTCGTTATGTTCCGGTGCCAGTCCCGATGTCTGTTGTCTGTTGTGATATCCGGGGGCATCTCGTTATGTTCCGGTGCCAGTCCCGATGTCTGTTGTATGTTGTGATATCCGGGGTATCTCGCTATGTTCCGGTGCCAGTCCCGATGTCTGTTGTATGTTGTGATATCCGGGGGTATTTCGTTATGTTCCGGTGCCAGTCCCGATGTCTGTTGTCTGTTGTGATATCCGGGGTATCTCGCTATGTTCCGGTGCCAGTCCGGATGTCTGTTGCCTGTTGTGATATCCGGGGTATCTCGTTATGTTCCGGTGCCAGTCCCGATGTCTGTTGTCTGTTGTGATATCCGGGAGTATTTCGTTATGTTCCGGTGCCAGTCCCGATGTCTGTTGCCTGTTGTGATATCCGGGGTATCTCGCTATGTTCCGGTGCCAGTCCCGATGTCTGTTGTATGTTGTGATATCCGGGGGTATTTCGTTATGTTCCGGTGCCAGTCCCGATGTCTGTTGTATGTTGTGATATCCGGGGTATCTCGCTATGTTCCGGTGCCAGTCCGGATGTCTGTTGTCTGTTGTGATATCCGGGGTATCTCGTTATGTTCCGGTACCAGTCCGGATGTCTGTTGTCTGTTGTGATATCCGGGGGTTTCTCGCTATGTTCCGGTACCAGTCCCGGATGTCTGTTGTCTGTTGTGATATCCGGGGGTTTCTCGCTATGTTCCGGTGCCAGTCCCGATGTCTGTTGTCTGTTGTGATATCCGGGGGTTTCTCGTTATGTTCCGGTGCCAGTCCCGATGTCTGTTGTATGTTGTGATATCCGGGGTATCTCGCTATGTTCCGGTGCCAGTCCGGATGTCTGTTGTCTGTTGTGATATCCGGGGGTTTCTCGCTATGTTCCGGTGCCAGTCCGGATGTCTGTTGTTTGTTGTGATATCCGGGGGTTTCTCGTTATGTTCCGGTGCCAGTCCCGATGTCTGTTGTCTGTTGTGATATCCGGGGTATCTCGTTATGTTCCGGTGCCAGTCCGGTTGTCTGTTTTGTAACGTGCTGCGTTGTGGTGGTCATGTACACGTGGCCAGCTGCGTTGTGGTGGTCATGTACACGTGGCCAGCTGCGTTGTGGTGGTCATGTACACGTGGCCAGCTGCGTTGTGGTGGTCATGTACACGTGGCCAGCTGCGTTGTGGTGGTCATGTACACGTGGCCAGCTGCGTTGTGGTGGTCATGTACACGTGGCCAGCTGCGTTGTGGTGGTCATGTACACGTGGCCAGCTGCGTTATTGCCGTCTGACCGTCGGATCATGCGTGGCTCGTGTGGGCTGTGGAGGTGCTGGAGTTGGCGGCCAGTGAACTGGCGCCGCTCATTGGCCCGTGTGGGCTGTGGAGGTGCTGGAGTTGGCGGCCAGTGAACTGGCGCCGCTCATTGGCCCGTGTCGGCGGTGTAGAGCTGGCCACCTCATGTACACGTGGCCAGCTGCGTTATTGCCGTCTGACCGTCTGATCATGCGTGGCTCGTGTAGGCTGTGGAGGTGCTGGAGTTGGCGGCCAGTGAACTGGCGCCGCTCATTGGCCCGTGTCGGCGGTGTAGAGCTGGCCACCTCATGTACACGTGGCCAGCTGCGTTATTGCCGTCTGACCGTCTGATCATGCGTGGCTCGTGTAGGCTGTGGAGGTGCTGGTTGGCGGCCAGTGAACTGGCGCCGCTCATTGGCCCGTGTCGGCGGTGTAGAGCTGGCCACCTCATGTACACGTGGCCAGCTGCGTTATTGCCGTCTGACCGTCTGATCATGCGTGGCTCGTGTGGGCTGTGGAGGTGCTGGAGTTGGCGGCCAGTGAACTGGCGCCGCTCATTGGCCCGTGTCGGCGGTGTAGAGCTGGCCACCTTTCCCCGGCACCGACGGATCAGCGCGGTTTACCTCGATTGATGCACCGGAGCAGCGCGATTACGAGACCTTGGACCCTTCGCAGCAGTCCGTGGACGTCACTTTCTTTTTCAGGGCGATATTGAAGGGCTTATTAGCTTGTCGTCTGCCTATTGTTACCGGCTTCCCCCGAAAATAAAGAGTGGCGTCTGTCGTTTGGCGCGCGTTTTTGCCCGGGGCCGGTATGGCGGGTGGCCAGTGTTGAGCTGGTGGCCGCTGACCGGCCGATAGTTATCGCGGGAGCGGACGCTGCGGACACTGCGGACCGGCCCGGCTCCGCTGGACCGTGGCTGCATATCGTGCCCGAACTCTCCGGTGCTGGACCGTGACTGCATAACCGCAGGGGCCCGGGAACAGGGGGGGGGGGTAGAGGGGGCGCTTGCCCCCCCCCCAACATCTGGACCGGGGGGGGGGGGGGGGGGGGGGGGCGGCGCCCCCTCCCCCAACTTTGGTGAGCAGAAGTTCCCCTAAAAATGAGCTCTTTCAATTTTCTTCACAAAAAGTTATATAAAATATGAAAGCCTCTTATATAAAATATGAAAGTCACTTTCATTTTTTCCGTTTTCTTTTATAGCATGTCATACGTAGGTATTATTATTATATAGCTGCCTTTATAGCAGTATTGTATACCTTTCTTTTCCTTCCTTTTCCTTTTTCCATTGTGTCCTATGAGATATAATGGAAAACTTCGGTAGCAGTACATTTGGTAGCAGTTGTCTGTTTGGCGCGTCGTCGTTAAAATAACGCACTGACGGCGATAAACATCTGCTGCATTTGGTTTATAAGTTTATCCCACGTCAACGTTACGGATGTGGTCAAACTGGCGTGCGGCCCTCTGCTGTCCTGTCTGCCGACGGGGCGGCAATTGCAAGCAAGAGTTATCGTAAATGTCGTAGGTTACCGTGATACGGTGATTAAGCGGTCGGTGCAGCCCACACTCGCGGGCTTCTTCAAGCAAAACAAACGTCAGGCGTCAGGTACGAGTACTTTATCAGACGACAGGCGGGTTTACAAGGGCATACGGTTGATAGTAGGAAACGGGGGGGGGGGGGGGGTGGCATGACCCCCACTTTTACATAATTTTGCTTTTCATGGTGACCCGCGCCGTGTCGGGGGTGGGGCTTTTAGACGCCCCCCCTAAGGTTTTTCGAGGATAGCGAGCGCCGTTTCTGCCGTTTCAAAAACGGCGTACGGCGGGCGCACAGCGCCGCCTTTTCAGCCGCCTTTTTTGGCACACCTGCTCGGGCATCAATTACCCACATTGTGTGCAATTCTTGACCACAGGTCATCTCAGATCTGGTCACGTGACCACACCTCCAAATAAGTTTGCGGTCGTACCACAGCCACAGTTTTTGCCGATCGGTTTCAAACTTACAGGATTTTCAATCAGGTCATAGATACCTACAATTGGAATATCTAAGATGTTGTATATCGGTGACTAAGGTCGCCGGTCGGGTCAATTTCGTGACCTCCCATTATAAGTCAATGGTAAATATTAAAATGTTTCGTTTTCCGAGGATACGCATGATATCAGTCAATTCCTTCTGGATCATGTTATCATAGGCTATTATTGATGATCCAGGTTAAGTTTTTGTTCAGTGATCCCTACAGGATCAGCCGAGGTCAGCAGAGGTCACCAACACTTTTTGTGTCAATAACTCTCGATAGAATGAAGATAAAGAAGTGAAATCGGCATCAATGTGTTGATGGTGACCAAAAAATAAAAAAAATAAAAAAATTCCAAGATAAGGCCTTCCGAAAAATTTCCCACGTTCACTGTGCTGGCCTAATTTTGAAGACCAATAACTCCGAGACTAAAGAAGCGATTTTGATAAACTTGTTTTGTTTGGATCGGGATTAGTCAAAGAATAATTTGGCAATCTCGGATTTTCGATTTTCATTTTTTGTTGTCATGTGACCTCGTGACCTACATTTTGCGCCGTGACCTGGTCCTGTTGGAAACTGAAATTAAAATTTTCGACTGATAACTATTTGAGTTCCATTGATGTCCTTCGTATAACAAATCTCAAAAGTGGGGTTCGACCTGTAAAAACTACTTTTGAGCCTTGCAATGCTGACACAATACGCTGTTTTGGGTACGTTACGTTGTATTGGCCTGGCAGGTCATATGGCGACCTGATGTCGGTGCAACAGGCAAAACCGAGAGGTGTCGTCGTCAGGAGTCACTCTGACTTTGTTTCGAAAGCGTATGTCAAGTAGATGAGAAATTATCGACGGACAGGTGCCCGAACAGGTGTGTGTACAGATGCGTATTATGTCAGCATTGCAAGACTCAAAAATATTTTTACAGGTCGAACCCCACTTTTTCTATTTTTGGATACGAAAGGACATAAATGAAGCTCAAATCGTCATCAGACGAAAATGGTAATCTCATTTTCCAACAGGTCAAGGTCACGGCGCAAAAGATAGGTCACGAGGTCACGTGACAAAAAAAAAATCCGTGATTGCCAAATTGTTCTTCGACTAATCCTGATCCAAACAAAAAAAGTGATCAAAATCGCTTTTTTAGTCTGAGTTATTATTGGTCGTCAAAATTAGGCCTACACAGTGCACTTGGGAAAATACGGAAGGCCGTATCTTATAAAATATTTTGGGGATTTTTTTGGTCACCATCAATGAATTCCCCGCCCTCAAAAAACCCCAGTGCACAACTTTTCAAGAAAATTAGAAATGGTCGTACGGCAAATTGGGAAATTTGTGGCTGTCTTACTGTGGAATGCCCCGGCTTTAGTACGACTCAATCGAGACGGTGTCAGCGCGGTCCCGGGCAGCCGGCCGATAGAGCGGCTTTAGTACGACGACTCAATCGAGACGGTGTCAGCGCGGCCCCGGGCAGCCGGCCGACAGAGCGGCTTTAGTACGACTCAATCGAGACGATGTCAGCGCGGTCCGGGCAGCCGGCCGACAGAGCGGCTTTAGTACGACGACTCAATCGAGACGGTGTCAGCGTGGTTCCGGGCAGCCGGCCGAGAGAGCGGCTTTAGTACGACTCAATCGAGACGGTGTCAGCGCGGTCCCGGGCAGCCGGCCGACAGAGCGACTTTAGTACGACGACTCAATCGAAACGATGGCAGCGCGGTCCCGGGCAGCCGGCCGACAGAGCGGCTTTAGTACGACTCAATCGAGACGATGGCAGCGCAGTCCCGGGCAGCCGGCCGACAGGGCGGCTTTAGTACGACTCAATCGAGACGGTGTCAGCGCGGTCCCGGGCAGCCGGGCGACAGAGCGGCTTTAGTACGACGACTCAATCGAGACGATGGCAGCGCGGTCCCGGGCAGCCAGAGCGGCTTTAGTACGACTCAATCGAGACGGTGTCAGCGCGGTCCCGGGCAGCCGGCCGGCAGAGCGGCTTTAGTACGACGACTCAATCGAGACGATGGCAGCGCGGTCCCGGGCAGCCGGCCGACAGAGCGGCTTTAGTACGACTCAATCGAGACGATGGCAGCGCAGTCCCGGGCAGCCGGCCGACAGGGCGGCTTTAGTACGACTCAATCGAGACGGTGTCAGCGCGGTCCCGGGCAGCCGGGCGACAGAGCGGCTTTAGTACGACGACTCAATCGAGACGATGGCAGCGCGGTCCCGGGCAGCCAGAGCGGCTTTAGTACGACTCAATCGAGACGGAGTCAGCGCGGTCCCGGGCAGCCGGCCGATAGAGCGGCTTTAGTACGACGACTCAATCGAGACGGTATCAGCACGGTCCCGGGCAGCCGGCCGACAGAGCGGCTTTAGCACGACTCAATCGAGACGGTGTCCGCCTCGCCTGTCGCCGTACCGCTGCATACGTGTATCAGAAGTTCCCTGCAGAAGCTCCAGTCGATCCGAATCCGTAAGCTTCTGATCCTGATCCAGTCCGATCCGAATCCGTAATCCTCTGATCCTGATCCAATCCGATCCGAATCCGTAAGCCTCTGATCCTGGTCCAGTCCGATCCGAATATGTATAGCTCTGATCCTGATCCAGTCCGATCCGAATCCGTAATCCTCTGATCCTGATCCAATCCAACAAAAATATTCCAAGTTAGTATAGCTGATTCCAAATTCGTGTCGCTGGTTCCAAAGTTAATGTGGCAGTTTGCTAACTCCAGCTTCTAAACGTTGGTATGGCCCATGCCATACCTGCCATACTGCATTTTCCAGCCTTGTAACGTGCCTTTTCATGCGTTTTTTTTTTTTGGGGGGGGGGGGGCTTTTAACGCTTGGGAATGGGCCCTTTCAACGTTCGGGAAGGGGCCCTTTCGAGGCGCCGCCCCTCCCTGGACGAAATCCTGGCTACGTGCTTGAAAACGAGTGAATGGAAGGCCTTATTTTAATATAAAAAATCATGTTTTGAAACTTATTTTAAGCTAAAAAAACGACGTTTCGCGTTTATTGCTTAGTCAATGGGCATTTAGCTTAACATAAGTTTCAAAACATGCATTTTTAGATTAAAATAAGGCCTTCCATTTGCTCGCTTTACATATGTGTCTGTATTTGTATGCGAAAGCGTCCGCTCGGTCATCGTCCACAAAGGTTGTTGAATTGGCTACCGAGCGGGCGCGAAGTCCCCACCCCCCGAGGTTTCTAGTCAACTTACTAGACAAATTTACATGCGACCCGGCCCAGTCTGGCCGTACGGACGCGTTTCGAAAGCTAATAACTTTGGAACTACTCAACACCTCAAATGACATTCGGCTCTCTTGTCATTCGATAGCCCCATCAAATCGAATTTTACTTTTGGCATGCTGCCTCTGATATGGGAAATGGTATAGCGCGTGACACGCGTGAACGTAAGGCATGTCAAATCCTCATGGGCGTCGGAAGCGGGGGGGGGGGGGGGGATAGGGAGGGGGATGCGTCCCCCAACATTTTCGGATTTTAACATTACGCCTATTGGTGTTGCATGGAAATAATCGACATAAGAATACCTCCGTCCCCCAACTTTCAGAGTGGCGGCGCCCTTGCAAATCGGCCGATGCTGCCTGAAGATGCGGAGGATGGCCACCACCGCAGCAACGTCATACAAAGTGTGTATTTGTGGGGCGAGGGCAGTGAAACTTTGATCTCGTCATGAGAGAAACAAAACCCTCCAATCCCTATGCATTATTTCTTTGAAGATTTGAGTTCTCCACGTCTTGGTGAACCTTTAGCTACTATCTCAATTTTTCTCATTTAGCAGAAGAACAGATTTCAGCATAAATATTGACCACAAGGAGTGGGGCGATGGCCCCCTGCTGCACTTCACATCACCGATGCGAGCTTTGCACGACTAGCAGAATATATCCTAAATAGATTAGGCGCATGAATGTGTTTGCAAACGTTGAGTGGTAGCATTGCTTGTATTGTATGTGTGTAATGTATCACTGAATGCACACAGACGGTATATATTGACACGCTAAACCGCCTGCAGTGCAGCGCCACAAATGCCTTCATATTTCGCGTACTATGATAAACACACAAAGCCACCATATCGCACGCTTCGACGGCATGTCGGTAGATAAGGTGACAGCAGTCAGCAGTCAGCATGATGTCGTGTAAATAAATAGCCACACGTCTTCACAGCGCACATCACAACTTGACCAGGTACGGTAACCAGGTACGGTAACCAGGTACACATGGCAACCACACATGGCAACCAGGTACGCTCGCTCCTCGCAGCGGTGCCAAAGTGAAGCGCGGATCGCCAGATATGACAGATTAATGCAATCTAGCACGTATGCAGACATGAACAAATGATTGTTTCCCCGCCATCTAATGCCATTTTAACCAACGCCAGTCTTGTAACGTCAATGAGTTGCAATTTTCCTGCGGGATTTCGGGTCCTAGCCAACTTGAGGCTGCTGGTGAGGCCGGTTACCTTCGAGCTCGGACGACGACATAGTGATTATAATCGCTCTGGAAACATGCAGCATTTGCACGCCTGAACAGCAGGTGTGACGCCCGCGGTGTGATGTGATCACTTCACCGTCACCTGCTGATCGCCGCTCACCCGTAGTATCGCAGATCAAGCACCGCTCGAAAAACACGCCTTTCACGTGCGCAGCGCGTCGCTTCACCATACTCTCACACACACACAACACACACACGCACACACACGCACACACACGCACACACACGCACGCACACGCACGCACACACACGCACGCACGCACACGCACGCGCACACGCACACGCACACGCACACGCACACGCACACGCACACGCACACGCACACGCACACGCACACGCACACGCACACGCACACGCACACGCACACGCACACGCACACGCACACGCACACGCACACGCACACGCACACGCACACGCACACGCACGCACACGCACACACACACACTGACACACCGCTTCACAACGTCCGATCGCAGCGCTGTGACGGGACGTGACGTCACTCGGAAAGTCCGACGTCACAGGATCGGTGCCTCTTCTGCAGATCTGTGACGTCACCTGCCCCGTTACTGCGGCGGTGCGCGGCCTGGCCGGGGCAGAATGATGCACCTGGATGGAACAGGCAATGTAACGAGTAGAACCTGGAAAAGAGAGCAGAACTTTATCACCACCCAACAACGTACGGGCATATTATTGCTGGATGTTCTCTGGAAAAGTCGAACTGGCACCAGGGCTCGGAAATCCCTCATACAGTGGTGTCGATTTTTGAAAACGATTGGGGGGGGGGGGGGGAGAACAGGGACGGATCCAAAGGGAGCCTATTAGCAAGGGTGCCGCCACCTTCCAAAAGTTGGGGGAGGGGGGGGGGGGCGGAGGCATTCTGAAGTCGATTCTTTCCATGCAACGCCCATAGGCGTAATGTTAAAATCCGGAAATGTTGGCGGGGGGGGGGGGGGGGGGGGGGGGGGGGGCACGCCCCCCTGTCCCCCTGTGGCGGAGCCCCTGCCTATTAGCGTCATGGCTTTACACATTTCAAAGAAATTATAGGCAACTTGTACAAAGGAGAGTATTTTTTTTTTATCAATTCATAATGCAAAAACAGACGAAATCTCATGAGCTTTGGACTTCTGTCGGACGGCCCCTCAAACCAACGTATTTAGCCGGTCTGTATCCTCCAGAAAGCCCGAGGCCTTACTTAAAACCCTTACTTAGTAAAACGGCAATGCTAACCTGACATTGACTGGAGGGTGAGGGGGGGGGGGGGGGGACAAATATCTCCCCCGACGTATTTTCGCAATAGCTCAACAAACAATAGCGACATCAACGTGAAATTTTGGGTACCTTCTCCTACGCCGACTTTACGTCTTCTGTGCATAAATGAAGCAATTTTGCCGATAAAAATAGAGATATAGCGAATTTAATGACGTCACTGCACACGAGTTTTAACTTCACTGAAATGAGGCCAGGTGGTAACATGACTATCACGATCGAATTATACGTGTAAAATAATCCATTGAACATGTGTCGCATGACTTTCGCATATTTTTTTTCTCTCGCATAGTTACCTTTTGTAACCTGACCTTGATCGTGACCTTTGCCAAAATTCTCACTTTTGCTCATGGGGATGTGCATTTTACCTTTAAGAGCACTTTGAGTGATAATGGTCGCAATCGAAGACTTTGGATGGCAAGTATGGCTTATACACTCAAATACCTCGATTTTGACCTTTGGCCTTACCGTGACTTGATATTTGACCTCAATTTTTAACAAATCTACCATAATTTAAATGCGGAGCCCCTGCCTCTTATGCCTTAAATGCGTCTTATTGAGAGCTTTCGAATGCCTCCAAGCGTGTCTCGCTGCACTCATTGGTTCGAAAGATAACCAGGGTCGATACCCCCCCCCCCCCCCCCCCCCCCCAGTCAATGGCGTTCGAAATTTACGCCATGCATTGACTGACAATACCACTGTTGCGGTATTGCCAGCATTTCATGCGGGGACAAACCCTATCCTCCATATTGCTAGGGTTGCTTGAACACGCTCAAAGATTCCTTTGAAATATACAAAACGGCCTCGCGGAACGCCGTCATTTTCATGTCTACCGGGTATCGTATTATTGATTCTTTGCGCACCTTCTCTGATTTTGTTTTACCCGGGAGCATTCTAAGTCACGGTTCTATACATGCAGCCGTTACCTGAGGTAGAACTGACCTATAGGTCAGGTCAAGCGGACCCATCCCCAATAAAGTTCAAGCTAGATGGCAATGGGAGGAAAGACGGTCACCCTTCTATACACAAAAATATACTATACTACGACACGCAAAACAGTGTGCTACGATAATATTTCCATCCAGGACTTGTAATTTCCGTTTCTAACACCGTCACTCTACTGTCGAAAAACTCCAGTGACCAGTTATGACACATTTGCATGGATACGAGGGGAAGTTTCACGCGCATCACACAGCACTGAAACTATTTACATGCCCAAACTCAAATCGGCGCTAAAATACGTCTTCCAAATCAATGCCTCCAGATCGCAAGAGAAGGAAACAACTACAAACTTCCTATAGGAGAGAAGCATTGCTTCGCCGATATTGCCCCGGTTTCTTCGTGCGATGTGACGAAGGTGGTATTAGGTAGTCTATACGGTTCATAGAACTAAACAAATTATCAGAAGCTTGGTTTTTGCATGAATCACTGCGAATGAAACCTGTATGTTTCAGGTACCTAATCTGAGGCCAGAGACAAGGGCGGATCCAGAAAGGCAAAAAAGTTGGTTTGGGGAGCAAATCCCAAACAGGCTCACACATGTATAATATTAAATTCACCAGATTTCGCCTCTTTATACATGAAGAGGTAATTTAAGACAAACGCTTCTTAGTCGCTGCATAGATTTTCTTTTGAAATAGGAAATGTGCAATTTGTTTGCCGATTTCAGGCGGTTTGGGAGGCTTGGCCGCTTTGCTCCCTCTTGGATCCGCCAGCGGCCAAAAACATGGGGGGGGGGGGGGGCGAGGATAAACATTGGGGGAGCCGAGGGTACCATTTGGGGGCCGAACTCAACATTGAGGGGGAGGGGGGGGGGGGGGGGGGGGCGAGGACCACCCTAAAGGTATATAAATCGACACCTATGCCCTCATACCTTCATACCCCAGTAGGTAGCAGAATCAGCTCCCACAGCCCTTCCGGCTGTAGCAAATTCAGCTAAACGTGTTGAGCCTTGGACATGTGTTTTAACTTTTAAACTAAAAGAAACTTTTGTTCAGCAACGAATTGTTTTTCCCAGTAAAGTGTCTGCTACAGTTGTTTTCACAAAATTATTCTTACCAATCTTGTTTGAATGTTTTTTGTTACTAGTTATGTTTAGTTAGACCTACGAATAGTTTTTTTCTAGTTATACCGAAGCTAAGAATCCAACCAACAAATTATGTATTCTGAGTAACTCCTATTTTTTGTCCCGTTCTTTACTCCCGTTCCCGTACCACTATTTTGTGTCTAGCTGCATTCAACTGATGCGTCGGGAAAGACATTTCTGATTTCAAATCAAAATTGCGATTCGGAGTCAGGGAGAGCTAGGATGTGTTCATAGGTTGTAGATTGTAGGTTGAGGGTTGTAGGTTGTAGGTTGTTGATAGGTTGTTTTCAGTTTTTGTTGATAAAAGCGCGTGTTGGATCTGTTAAAGGAAATAGTTCACCTTCGGATTTTTTTTCTTTCAGAACACGATTTTATTATATTTTTAAATACAGTTTCTTTTTTTTTCTTTTCAAAAATGGTCTTACATCGCGCCAATTCAGGGCAGAAGATCGTACATTATTAATGTTATGGTGTGCGTTATTGGTCTGCGCATGCTCCATGCAGTGCTGGCACTCTCAGACGGTACGGTATATCATATATGCGCCGCATTCCTTCGCCAAAAAGTCAAATATCTTCGGCTGGAGAGTCTTTTCAGCCAATAAAAATTGCAGGTAAGGATTTCTCAACACGGGCTACAAAACTGCCATTTCAGTTCAAAATCCCATGTTGAAGGTGAACTATTTCCTTTAAACGATGCCTCGACTGAATGGTGCAGGATACTCTAGACTCAAGATGAGGTGCGGTCATGAACACTGTTCGTACAGTGGTGTTCAGTATGGTGGTGGTGTACAGTATGGGTGTTCAGTACACTATGAAGAGGCACACCAACACAGCCCGGTCCGGCATACTGGTCAAGAATTGAAGATTTTGGGATGTATGGATAACTTCCTCCCAGGGAAGTGGGAACCGGGGGGGGGGGGGGGGCAGTGGGGGCAATTCGCAGTGGTAGGCATCGTTACTAAACAAAATGTAGCTCCGTTACTCGTTACTCCGTTACTCATAAATTTAGCTCCGTTACTCGTTACGCAGTTACTTTGGGACAAATATAACGGAAGCTACTTTAGTCCGTTACTCCGCTACTTTAGTTTAACCCTCGCCAGAGCAGGGGCTGGATGCCACCCACCCCGTTGGTTTTTGAGAATAACTCGCGTATTTATCAACCGATTGCGTTAAAACGTTCAGTACCCTACATTATAACAATTTGACACTTACTCGGAAAATTCAAAACCTCTTATACCCATGACCCGTGACCTATGACCTGATTATCAAGGTCATGTCAGACGCAACTGGCGTCCCGATGCTTGTAGCTTGTGCGCTTTCCGAGTGTTTGTTGTTCAGGAACATATGAACAGGTGTTACCAGGTGACATTTATAGTTTCCACTGCAATCATGACCTTGGTTGACCATTTCAGAGGTCAACCGAGGTCACTGACCTCCGATGACCTGAGATGACTTTTTTGGCCTGTGGCAGTTTCTAGGGCATTTTGTGACGTTTATTTCAAATTTGGCATCCATTTTACATAATAATATGGTCCACTGGGGTTATGTTCCTACACAGGTCAACCAACGTCACTGACCTCAGATGACCTCAGATGACGTTTCGACCTTCTGTGGATATTAAGAACATTGCACGGCTAAGTATGCTTTGCAGATCTCTACCAACTGTACATAATTACAAAACAGCCGTCTGTGCTGGACACGAATTAATGCGGATATATAATAGTGATATTAGATCAAGGTCAAAGGTCAAATCAGGTCATCGGTTCAAAGATCAACAGGGACCTAGAGTTAAAGGGAAGTGATTTGATTTTTTTGTTGTGCAACAATTGCTTAGGCTACCGTTATGGTATACAAATGATGTGATATAAATTCAAGAATGAAATAAAATTATTCCCTAATTCAAAGTTTGAAGTTTGGAAAAATACAAAGCAAGTACATATACTTCTTTCGGAGTTCATGATCGGCGTTTTCCCTCCACTATTGGAAACGCGACATGTCTGGCGCTTTTGTATCAATCTGTTCAACGTTGAATACCTCTCGTTGAATTACCTCTCAACAAATCGCATACACTAAATATAACGTCGTCGTAGTGGGGCCAAGTTAATCCACCGAATGCATCATGGTTTTCTGAAATGTTTATTGATTTATTATAGGAAAACGGTTCAGATATATGTTTTATGTGTGCATTGCAATGTATTGAATACCTGTATGTTGAAAATTAATGGGGAACATCCAATTTTTTCATGAATTGAGAACACTAAATAGGTCGCCGTCCGGGGCCAAACTAAACAGCCGATTTCAATGCACGTTTTCAAATGCTTGTCGATTGTTCATAAAAGTTTGGCACATATTCGCAAAAGATAGAGTGCATTGTGTGGACACATTGCATACGTTCATGATAAATAGCGATGTGTTGGAAGGCTAATTTTAGCTCGGACAGTGAATTCGTTACCGAGTACTTGCTGAGTACCGACCGTTATAAGCGTGGAACGCTTATCAACTTTAACTTGAAATATCTTTCGGTAGGAATGTTTATATGCAAAATGTGATAATTTTACAATATATTTTGGTCTCATCTGTCGATTTCAAGTAATAACTCCATTTTTGTGGAAAAAGGTAATTATTTCACTGTAATGGAAATGCATTCCTCTAACAACAAGAAATGCGCTGCATTTTGATTCACGACTTGATTGGAAGTCAATCTCTCTACATACACACACACACACACACACACGATTTGGATGACATTCGGGTCATTTGAATGGCCTCAGAGGTCACCTAATGACCCAGGACCGGTATAACCCAGAACCGGTATAGTCAGGTATCACCGGCTTCCTCTCATCACAAGCAATACTCTCGTTTTTTTAATCGAAGATTAGGGACGAAACGCCAGGGGTGGTAGTTTTTTATATGCTACTTTTATTTTTCCCCGCTAGTGGTGCCCGTCCTTTTCACACCGGCCCATTATCTAAACACAAAATTAAGGGTGTAACGGAGTAACGGACTTGATTATAAAGTAACGGAAGTTACTTGGTCCGTTACCTGTTTTGAAAAGTAACGAGATCGTTGCTCCGTTACTGAAAAAAAGTAGTTAAGATAGTAACAGAGTAGCTGAGTAACAGAAGTTGCCCATCACTGGCAATTCGCCCCCACCCCCAACCTTGGAGCTGGGGGGGGGGGGGGGGGCGATGGCCCCCAACGTTTTACACGATCACCGAACGCGAAATTCTGCACAGCTATTTGGGAATCAATTACCCACACGGTGTGAAATTGTAATTGACCCGACCTTAGGTCGCTGATATAAAAAATCCAAGATAAACGAAATGTAGATATATATAACCTTATGAAATCTTGTAAGTATAAAACCGATCATCCAAAAACTGTGACTGGTACGACCACAAGTTTTTGATGGTGGGGTCACGTGACCTGGTCTGGTGACCTGACCTGAGATGACACGAGGTATTTTTTTACATAATGTGGGCAATGGATGCCCAAACAGCTGTGCCAAAAACGGCGGCGCTGCGCGCCGCTTTTTTCTGCTATCCTCGACAAACCTGGGGAGGGGGGGGGGGGGGGGGAGGGGGAGGTGTGTCTAAACACCCCCCCCCCCCGGCACGGCGCGGGTTAGGAGCCGCGTTTTCATTCGGAGCAGATAAAGGCTTACCTGGTGGGGTCTCTCTTCTGGTCGAAGGTGTCAAGACTGACGACATTCGACTCGTCCGGATACTGGGAGTAGCTGAACGATATCTGCGGACACGATATCAGGAGTGATGGTTATATAATGTGATGGTATGTGATGGTTATATAATGTGACGTGATGGTTATATAATGTGACGTGATGGTTATATAATGTGACGTGATGGTTATATAATGTGATGGTATGTGATGGTTATATAATGTGACGTGATGGTTATATAATGTGACGTGATGATTATATAATGTGACGTGATGGTTATATAATGTGACGTGATGGTTATATAATGTGACGTGATGGTTATATAATGTGACGTGATGGTTATATAATGTGACGTGATGGTTATATAATGTGACGTGATGGTTATATAATGTGACGTGATGGTTATATAATGTGACGTGATGGTTATATAATGTGACGTGATGGTTATATAATGTGACGTGATGGTTATATAATGTGACGTGATGGTTATATAATGTGACGTGATGGTTATATAATGTGACGTGATGGTTATATAATGTGACGTGATGGTTATATAATGTGACGCGATGGTTATATAATGTGACGTGATGGTTATATAATGTGACGTGATGGTTATATAATGTGACGTCCGGATGGTAAACAGGCATATTGCGACCCGGTTATATGTGACTTAGGCATCCACATGATAAGGCGTCGCAGACAACACGACGATGGATATTGTACGAGTCTTTAAACAAATTGATGCTACATAGTACATAGTGATAATAACGATTACCATTATGTTGATGATTGCTCCAATCATTTTCAATCTTGTTGCATTGAACACTCCGGCAAACAGCGGAGGATACAATTATCATTATTTTTGTTATGAATTAAATCGGAACGAATCGCTGATGATCTGTAACCCTTGCCTGTTGACTCAGCTGGTCGGGCCGGATAAACTTCATCTGCTCCAGGTGTGAGTGGAACTGGTCCACCACCGAGAGCGGCACCTTCAGCACGTGCTCTGAAACACACCACCAGCGCCGTCAGTCAGCTGGCCAGCTGCGGTGCTGCGGGTCAGCTGGCCAGCTGTGGTGCTGCGGGTCAGCTGGCCAGCTGCGGTGCTGCGCAGGGGAGCAAACATATCTTTTGGCCCTCCTGACATTTAAGGAGGCCATGCGAAAATAAAAGGTATTTGCGAGTATACCTAAACCTAGCAAAAGAACAGAATAGAAAGAGTTACGAGTCGACCCTTAAAATTATAACCAGGAGATAGATGTTCGAGCAGGCCCCTAAAAAGATAAGCCTGACAAGTTACAAAAGACCACCCACACAAGCTCCAAGGCCCACTAAAGAGACGACCGAGTCGGAGTCGGTCGGAGTCGGTAGTTTTGGCCGGAGTCGGAATCGGAGTCAGAGTCGCTAAAATCCTCAATTTGCGATTACTTTGGTCGGCAGAATAGTCGTCGGCCTAGGGACATTAACTTTACACCCCTTTCGAAAGAAAATGCGTGGAAAATGAAACCTATAGTTTACACATCTGGCGGTAGATTTCCGCCTGGTGAAGATAGGGCAATACTTTTAACGTCATCTGATGATGATTGGGGGTTTGGACGCACACACTTTTATGGTCACATGGCGCCCATTTTAACGTCATCGTGCTCGTTTTGTCAAGGAGATTCTAATCATACTATGGTGACATTATACAAATTCAAAATTTGACTTCAAGTCAAGGTAATTCAAGGTCATGTGGGAAAATATCGCGCAGTCGTGGTGCTGTGCAATGCGGTGGCGGATACAGGGGGGGGGGGGGGGGGAGGGACTGAAGCCCCCTGCCTTAGAAAGCGGTGCCGTTCTTGCAAAGGATTTGCCGGCGCCGAAGGCGCCGTAGCGTTCTCGGGAAGCCGCCAGGGCGCCCTTGTGTCTACCGACAGCGTCGCAGCACTATTGAAAGGCACTCTGGCACCCTCAGAAGACAGCTTGCCGCCCTCACAACGTATTCTGCCGCCCTCAGAAGGTACATCGCCGCCCTCGGAAGGCATTATGCCGCCCTCGGAAGGCATCATGCCGCCCTCGGGAGGCATCATGCCGCCCTCAGAGCGCATTACGCCGCTCTTGGCAGGCATCATGCCGCTCTCGGAAGACATCTTGCCGGCCTCGGAAGACATCTTGCCGCCCTCGGAAGGCATGTTGCCGCCCTCGGAAGGCATGTTGCCGTCCTCAGATCGCATTATGCCGCCCTCGGAAGGCATCATGCCCTCCGCAGAGTTTCTGAGAGCATTATGCCGCCCTCGGAAAGCATCATGCCGCCCTCTAAAAACATCTTGCCGCCCTCAGAAGATATTTCGCCGCCCTCAGAGTGCAATATGCCGCCCTTGGAGGGCATCCTGCTGCCCTCGTAGCGCATTATGCTGCTCTTGGAAGGCAGTATGCCGCCTTCGGAGACATATTGCCGCCCTCGGAAAGCATCATGTCGCCCTCGGAAAACATTTTGCCGCCCTCGGAAGACATTTGCCGCCGTCAGAGTGCATTGTGCCGCCTTCGGAGTTCGGAAGACGTTTTGCCCCACTCGAAAGGCATCTTGCTACCCTCGGAAGGTATCATACCGCCCCCGAATGGCACCTTGCCGGCCCGAAAGCGATGCGGTGTCCCGGCGCACTCAGAATGATGGCGCCCCGACGCCTTCACACTGGCGGATCCAGGGGGGGGGGCGGCAGGGGCTAAAGCCTCCCATTCCAAGCTCGACAGGGGCGGCAATAGAAATTAGCCCACCAAAATCCACTGAAACTGGCGATGAAAAATGGGTACTGCCTGCGAAAAAAAAAATCTTGCAATTTTGTTCTCGCCTCGTTCGTGTTTCCTTCATTTGGTAGCTTTTTGGTAGCAGTAGGGATAGGGAAAGTGGCGCGTCTGACGCTACTTTGGAGTGATTCACAACCAACGTAAGTTATAATTTTACACGCAGTGTCGCAGCCTTTGGTCTCCTGCTGTCTGCTGGAGCGCGTGAGTGAACTTCCTTGTATAGGTACCTATGTTGTGTGGAATACGTCTACTAGTATTAAGTTAAGTAGGGTAATTAGGTTCAGTTTGAGAAGAAAAAAATCCCAATGTTCTTATTTGTGTAGCTATGGATTGATTTCCAGATATGTACCGAGCAGGTATGAAATAAATAATTATTATTATCATTTCTGGTGGTAGCGTATAGCCCTATCATTTTTGCAGAAATAATAATGGGACAGTGGTGGATTTCTGAATCCGGAATGTGGGTCATTATGTGCCTGTCACCTATAAGACATGCACAAATGCCATATGGAGGCTTATAAATTATGCATAACCTTACCTTACCTAACCAAAGTTGGAATTTACTATAAAAGCTGAGGGCCTGTAATAAAGGAAAAGGGCATCAAATAGAAAATAAAAAAGGAGATGCTGACTGACAAGGTTCTTGTAAGCTTAAATGTAATCCTAGCATAGTAAAAATATGTTTTGCAAGGTTTGGTTCCTATAGGAAAGGGACAAAGTGTGGTGCGGCTCTGCATTACCACAGGGCTCAAACATGTACTTGGGGCAGCAAAAATGCAGCCTGAAATGGGGCAGCTTGCTTCTCCGCAGTGAGCATGAGCAGTGATTTGGTTGAATCATACCTCTCTTTATCATACTGCTGACCCCAAATCATGCAGATCGTTATTTTTTTCTCGTTCGTGTTTCCCTCTATTTTGAAGAATTTTGGTAGAAGGAGGGAAAGTGGCGCGTGCATATTTTGAAATGTAGAATACAAAATCCAGACCCATCATACTTAAGTAGCCATAAGTCAGCCAAAACTAAAGATATTGCTTTGAAATTCGGTGTGGGTATTGTCTATACTTCGTTCTCCAATATATATTCCGGTTTTGGTAGCAGTAGGGATAGAGAAAGTGGCGCGAAAGTAGCAGTTTTTGAACATGTTTGGAAATTTTGATTTGGTGGATTTTTTTAATCTCTTTCTCCAATTTGTTTTTCTTCATAAAATCATGTAAAATATCAAATCATATGAAAAGGCCGGAATATATATTGGAGAACCAAGTATGGACGATGCCAAAACCAAATGTCAAAGTAATATCTTGAGCGTTGACTGACTTAGGACTCCCTAAGCAGTGGCGTACGCAGAAATTCACAAAGAACCAGGTCATTGCCTTGAGGGGCGCCACCCGATCGACAGGGCTGCCACCAATATTGGCGAAATTTGCAAGGGGGGGGGGCTCTCCTTTCGCACTGTGCGGAAGGAGAGTCACTGGCCGGAGGGGTACCGTCACTCGCCAAAGAGGGGCAGTCACTAGTCGGAGGGGCGCCGTCACTCGCCGGAGGGGCGCCGTCACTAGCCGGAGAGGCGCCGTCACTCGCCGGAGAGGCGTGGTCACTGGCCGGAGGGCCGCTGTCACAGGCCGGAGAGGCGCCGTCTATGGCAGGGGACGCCCTCACTGGCCGGGGGCGCCGTCACTGGCCACAAAGAAGTCGTCACTGGCCGGGGGAGCGTCCTCACTGGCCGGAGTGGTGCCGTCACTGGCCAGAGGGGCGTCGTGACTGATCGGAGGGGCGCCAGCTTTGCATGGGCGCCTCGGATCCAAAGGACCAGGTCATGACCTGCATGACCTGATAGTTGATACTCGGTACTCGGTCTCATATTCAGGCCAACTCTTCTCTTCGCTCCCGTTCTACTCGTCAGGACACTGATCTCTCCCGCGTGTGAGGACGGAGGCGGGTAGGCGGCGCCTCTTATACAGTATCGCGCAACTTTACAACTCTTTACCTCTGGAACTTCGGAACTCGACTCTCGCGTCTTTTAGGCATGCACTGTGTAATCATTTAGCTGGGACTGGATGAATATGTGCGTACGTACGTGTGTGTGTGTGCGTGTTGTGTGTATGGATGTATGCTTTTTATATTTTGCTGTATGAATGCTGCTTACGAGTGCCTTTTTAACATGTCTCACCTTTTAACGTTATCGACTCGACACTCGGAATAGCCATTTTATGTTGGAGAGTGTTTTAAATGTTAATACATACATACATACATAATACGCTGCTGTCCCTAAGTATGATGTGCCTTGACTTTATATTCGACATTTCCCAATAGGCGTGGCCGGTCTGGCGCTATTTGCGATCTGGAGCGATTCCTGCAACCAACGTAAGTTAAAAAACGTCGCGTTTTGGCGCCAAAGTTTATAGCGCTGAATAGCGTGCGTGGAACGCATTTCGACAGTATTTGAGGAATTGTGACTCGGACTTAATATCGTTGTTTTCCTTTTCCTTGTAAACATGTAGCCAAATAAAATTCACACTTTGTGAATTTGTAGGTAAAGTTAATATTTTTCATTGTCATGGTTATTTTAAATTACTATAGCTTGGGATGGCTACTTTGGCCTCAGGTCATATCCAGGCTCAGGTAATTTCAGGTACCAATTTTAAATCTGACACATATTTTGCACCATGCTTAGATACTTATCCCGGTGCATTTTATGGGTACTATGAGTAGAGGTCTCACAATTTTTAGCATTTCCAACTAGTCAAGATCAGACTCAGCATGAACTCAGCTACAAATTTTTTTTTGAAAGCGACAGAAGAGGTAAAATTGGGTTTGTCTGGTTTTTACCACTGGCGAATCCAGAGGAGTGGGGGCATTAGGGGCAAATCCCCCCCCCACACACACACAGGAGCATGGCGGGAATTCAATACAAGGATGTCCCCCGCCCCGCGTGTTCCTGCATTGGCTGTAAGAAGTGATAATTAGGAAGAAAAAAAATCCCCCCGGTCAATTACTCTTTTTGAGAACCCGACACCATTACCTCCCCCCGCTCAACGATTTTTCGTGTTGACGACCCGATTCCACCCCCCCCCCCGGTCAACAACTTTCGCTGCTGAAGCGGAGCGAAATTTTAGCCCCCCCCCATATTCTCGGACCCTAGATCCGCCAGTGCGCCTTCAGCTTCCCTCCGACGGCGACCGGGCACCCTTGACCTTCGAAACCAATAATACGCTTTTGCCCCCCCCCCCCTCCCCCCACACCCGATAGCCCCCTGGATGGCGCCTACGAAGAGGCCTGGACCCCCATGAAATAACCGTGACACTTTTTTTAATATGCCTGGCGAGGCGTTGAAGGTGCTGACGTATTGTACATACCTTTCACACTCGGGGCGCCTAAAAATAGCTTAGATGAATGTCCAATGTCCATGATGTCCACAGCTCCACAGAAACGTTTTCAGCGTCGGTCACCGATTTTTACGCGATTTGGTCCTAAGGACTAACGTCAAAACGAACATCTCTTGCTTTACAAAAAAAAAATCAGGTCCATTTTGACCTTACTGGTCTCCTTCAAGATCAAATTAAAGGTCAAACGACGGGGAACGCTGTAGCGCCCAAAGCTACCGTCCGATCGCGACAAATTGGTCTCAAACGCTTCCTTGTGCCCAGTTCCAAGATGACAAGAATGTTCAGAGTTGTTCCCCGTGACCTTCAAGGTCAAGCCCTGTGACCTTTAATGTCAAATTCAGGGTCAAAGGACGGGATTTTCCCCCGTCCTTTCCATTTCCAGAATCACAAGCATTCTTAGAGTTGTGCCCCGTGACCTTCAAGGTAGCACCCAAAGTTGGGCGCTACAGCGTTCCTCATCCTTTGACCTTGAAGGTCACGGGAACAAATGTACTCTAAGAATACTTGTCATCCTAGAAATGGGCACGGGGCATCGTTTGAGACCATTTGTGTTGCAATCAGACGCAAACTTTGGGCGCTACAGCGTCCCCCGTCCTTTTACATTGAATTTGACCTTGAAGGAGACTTGTAAGGTCAAAATGGATCTGATTCTGGGAAACAGGAGGTTCGGTTTGATCTTGAGACCAAATGTCAAATTGTAAAATCGGTGACCGACGCTGAAAACGTCGTATAATCCCACTGGATTGGCGCGACCCAATACGACTCAACTGTCGTAACTAGAGGTGGCAAAAACAGAGGTGGCTATAGGTCTTACCAGCCCCCCTAGTAAAGCCCTTCTACCACCCAAGATACCACCCTTCGAGGCCTGGTATTAATGGCAGTATTCAGTACCAGGGTCTCACCCATGGTGGAGACCCTAGTGTGATTTGCCTACTAGAGTGCCTACCAGGGGGCTCGCCCTTGAACCAGGCCTTGAACTACCCCCTGCATTCGGCACACGCGCGACAAGCTGCCTACTAGAGTGCTTACCAGGGGGCTTGCCCTTTTACCAGGCCTTTAACTACCCTCTGAATTCGGCACACGCGGCAGCCATCTTGATTCGCAAGCAGAAACTGCCTGCATTCAAGTGCATTCAAACTGCGTTGGCGTAAGTGCGTGTTGCGTCGGTACGTGTGTTGGAGGGGTGAAGTGTTAAGTTTCTCTGCATTGTACTTAATGCTTGTTGCTCTTTGTTGGTAGTGGCAGCCATACCGATTCGCAACTGCAGAGACTGCGTGACGTGAGTGCGGAAGTGTTCCACCGTGAGTGCGTCTGCGTGCTACGTGTGTTGGAGGGGTGAGTGCTCACATGTTAAGTTGTAGTTTATGCTTGTTGCTCTTTGTTGGTATAGTGTATTAACTGCATTATTCACAGTTTTCATTTCCTGTATCCTGTATATTGTATCATTTCCTAGTTAGATGCGTATGCAGGCAGAGGTATCATCTCCGAACAATTCTTGAGCAATGTCATCAAACTTCCCAGGAAATTTGGGGTAGAGTTTTGTTTGCTCCCATGTGATTTTCCTATGCATGTGAAACCCATTTCATGCATATTTTATAGAATGAATCTTGTTGCAATACAGCAACCCAAGGGCGGATCCAGGTGCCAATTGGTCATGGCCCCCAAAGGTTCTGAAACATTGTTTTGACCCTCGGGGGCAAAACACGGTGATCGCCTGCTCGGGGGCGTTCCCGAGCAGGTGATCAGCCGCGTGTTTGCTGTAATAACCGTCATGTCAGATGTTTCAACTCGGTTTACTGCACGAATAAATCTCGTTCCGGAAAAAAATACCTGTTGTTGAGATATTCGGGCGAAAAATAGACAAGGCAAAAGCTGCAGTAACTGGTGGATATGTGGTAAGTGAGATGTTAAGAAAGGGAATTCCCCTGGTAAGAGAGGTAGTACCACTTACTATACCCCTAGTACCAGGGTTAGTAACCGTCGCTGAACCCTGGTATTTGCGGTAGTAAATGTGACTACCCCCGTCGTAACCGGGCTAGTAAGCGTGACTAGCCCCTCGTAACCGGGCTAGTAAGCGTGACTACCCCCGTCGTAACCGGGCTAGTAAGCGTACTACCCCCTCGTAACCGGACTAGTATGCGTGACTATCCCCGTCGTAACCGGGCTAGTAAGCATACTAACCCCTCGTAACCGGGCTAGTTAGCTTTGACTAGTTCATGGTTTTCGGGCTGGTAAATTTTACCAGGTCCCTAGTAAAACTGGTGGTAATACCCCTAGTACGTTTTACTAGGGGTGGTTAGTAAAGGCCTCGTATTTTTTGACACTAGCCCAAAACTAACCACCCCTAGTAACTTTTTCTCTCAGTATAGGCACACTGATACGCATGTTTCTTTGTGCTGTTGGCCAATCGCATACTCATGAGTGTTTGTATACTGTATACTGTATGTATTTGCAACTACAAGAGTTAGTTTACTTGCACTAACTGTAGAGTGCAGATTTGTCAATATTAGTTGCGAGACAACTTTTTGCTAGTTGGGTCCGCTGGGTCCAAAGTCAAACTTGCCTTTCACCGGGTATAACTGGGTCCATTTTTCAGCTTTTGGGACCGGGTCGGGTCTGGATCCCAAAAATATCAACTTTTGCCACCTCTAGTCGTAACTTTTTGATTTTGCTCCTTGTTTATCCACGTATGCAACTTAGTTTCCCGATGTTGCGACAATATATATATTTTTTGCTTCTCCGGGCTACATGTAGTTAGCCCGGATAATAAAAAAAACATGTAAATCTTGTGAATCATGTGAACCTACGTATACGTAGATCCGCAGTCGGACCTTCGATCATGCTACCAGACTTTCAAAAGGGTCCCGCGCTCCGCTGGGGTATTCAGCCGAACGGGGGGGGGGGGGGGGCATATACTGCCACCTCGTTATCTTCCGAACCAATAACCGCAGCGAGACGCACAAGGGAGCAATCGAAAGCTCTCAATGGAGTAGCCAATTTTACACCCTGACCCCATAAAATGGCCCTTAGGCGAAGTTCAGGTCAAGATCAGGTTGCATAAGGTCAAAATTTGAAATTGATTATATAAATACAAAAGTAAAGTTTTTAGACCAGTTTTGTCTAATAAATACAGTGGGGGTGGCATTTATTTGCCTGTATCTGGTAATTAAAAGCCATAAAATGCAATTTCAACAAATCACGTCATGAGTTGATCATACTTGGGAGCCATAAGTCAGTCAAAAATAAATATTTTACTTTGAAATGTTGTGTGGGTATCGTTCATACTGGGTTATCCAATATATATTCCGTTTTTTATGTCTTTGAAAATTTAGATTTCGTGGGATTTTTCCTAAACAATTTTTTTTTTTGGTGTTGCGGGGGTCAAAAACTAACACAAATGCAAATCCGAGATAGCTATCTTGAAGAAAATGCCCCAAAAAATGAAAATTATTTTATCATGCCACTTACCGACAATATAGCCACGGTGACGTCGTCCGGTAGGCGGATTTTCTCATGCCACTTACCGACAATATAGCCCACGGTGACGTCGTCCGGTGAGCGGATTTTATCCTGCCACTTACCGACAATATGTATAGCCCACGGTGACGTCGTCCGGTAGGCGGATTTTATCCTGCCACTTACCGACAATATAGCCCACAGTGACGTCGTCCGGTAGGCGGATTTTCTCTCCGACCCGCATGAAACGTCCCCCGCTGAAACAAGAGACGGAAATGTTAGGGTAGAACAGCTTACTTAGAGTCGCCATCATAATAGCAAAATTGAGCGTGCTTTACGTTGTAGGAAAGCCGCGGTGGAAAGCCGTCGGTACAGCGGGATGCAGTGAGTTGTCAGGCCAGCTCTGGTCAGGAGCGTGCTCTCGGCCCAGTGTCCTGTACGGCTGCCCCGGCCGGGTGTACAGCAGGGTGCAGTGAGTTGTCAGGCCGGCTCTGGTCAGGAGCGTGCTCTCGGCCCCGCCCTTGCCGCCGACTGGGGCTGACTGTGGCGCCTGTGTTCAGCTCTCAGCGTCCGTCAGCGGCCTCAGAATGGACCTTCTCCGCCCGGCTCCATCCCACCATCTGACCCTCCATCCCACCGTCTGACCATTTCACCGTCTGACCATCCATCCCACCATCTGACCCTCCATCCCACCATCTGACCATTTCACCGTCTGACCATCCATCCCACCATCTGACCCTCCATCCCACCGTCTGACCATTTCACCGTCTGACCATCCATCCCACCATCTGACCCTCCATCCCACCGTCTGACCATTTCACCGTCTGACCATCCATCCCACCATCTGACCCTCCATCCCACCGTCTGACCATTTCACCGTCTGACCATCCATCCCACCATCTGACCCTCCATCCCACCATCTGACCATCCATCCCACCATCTGACCCTCCATCCCACCATCTGACCCTCCATCCCACCATCTGACCCTCCATCCCACCATCTGACCCTCCATCCCATCATCTGACCCTCCATCCCACCATCTGACCCTCCAGCCCACCATCTTACCCTCCATCCCACCATCTGACCCTCTATCCAACCCCACCATCTGATCCTCAATCCCACCATCTGACCCTCTATCCCACCATCTGATCCTCCATCCCACCATCTGACCCTCCATCCCACCATCTGACCATCCCACCATCTGACCCTCCATCCCACCATCTGACCCTCCATCCCACCATCTGACCCTCCAGCCCACCATCTGACCTTCCATCCCACCATCTGACCCTCCATCCCACCATCTGACCCTCCATCCCACCATCTGACCATCCCACCGTCTGATCTCCATCCCACCATCTGACCCTCCATCCCACCATCTGACCCTCCATCCCACCATCTGACCATCCCACCGTCTGATCTCCATATCACCGTCTGATCATCCCACCATCTGACCCTCCATCCCACCATCTGACCCTCCATCCCACCATCTGACCCTCCATCCCACCATCTGACCATCCCACCATCTGACCCTCCATCCCACCATCTGGCCCTCCATCCCACCATCTGACCATCCCACCATCTAACCCTCCATCCCACCATCTGACCCTCCATCCCACCATCTGACCCTCCAGCCCACCATCTTACCCTCCATCCCACCATCTGACCCTCCATCCCACCATCTTACCCTCCATCCCACCATCTGACCCTCCATCCCACCATCTGACCCTCCATCCCACCATCTGACCCTCCATCCCACCATCTGGCCCTCCATCCCACCATCTGACCCTCCATCCCACCATCTGACCCTCCATCCCACCATTTGACCCTCCATCCCACCATCTGACCCTCCATCCCACCATCTGACCCTCCAGCCCACCATCTTACCCTCCATCCCACCATCTGACCCTCCATCTCACCATCTGACCCTCCATCCCACCATCTGACCCTCCATCTCACCATCTGACCCTCCATCCCACCATCTGACCTTCCATCCCACCATCTGACCCTCCATCCCACCATCTGACCCTCCATCCCACCATCTGACCATCCCACCGTCTGATCTCCATATCACCGTCTGATCATCCCACCATCTGACCCTCCATCCCACCATCTGACCCTCCATCCCACCATCTGACCCTCCATCCCACCATCTGACCATCCCACCATCTGACCCTCCATCCCACCATCTGACCCTCCATCCCACCATCTGACCATCCCACCATCTGACCCTCCATCCCACCATCTGACCCTCCATCCCACCATCTGACCCTCCAGCCCACCATCTTACCCTCCATCCCACCATATGACCCTCCATCCCACCATCTTACCCTCCATCCCACCATCTGACCCTCCATCCCACCATCTGACCCTCCATCCCACCATCTGACCCTCCATCCCACCATCTGTCCCTCCATCCCACCATCTGACCCTCCATCCCACCATCTGACCCTCCATCCCACCATCTGACCCTCCATCCCACCATTTGACCCTCCATCCCACCATCTGACCCTCCAGCCCACCATCTTACCCTCCATCCCACCATCTGACCCTCCATCTCACCATCTGACCCTCCATCCCACCATTTGACCCTCCATCTCACCATCTGACCCTCCATCCCACCATCTGACCTTCCATCCCACCATCTGACCCTCCATCCCACCATCTGACCCTCCATCCCTCCATCTGACCCTCCATCCCACCATCTGACCCTCCATCCCACCATCTGACCCTCCATCCCACCATCTGACCCTCCATCCCACCATCTGACCCTCCAGCCCACCATCTTACCCTCCATCCCACCATCTGACCCTCTATCCAACCCCACCATCTGATCCTCAATCCCACCATCTGACCCTCTATCCCACCATCTGACCCTCCATCCCACCATCTGACCCTCCATCTCACCATCTGACCCTCCATCCCACCATCTGACCCTCCATCTCACCATCTGACCCTCCATCCCACCATCTGACCCTCCATCCCACCATCTGACCCTCTATCCCACCATCTGACCCTCCATCCCACCATCTGACCCTCCATCCCACCATCTGACCCTCCATCCCACCATCTGACCCTCCATCCCACCATCTGACCCTCTATCCCACCATCTGACCCTCCATCCCACCATCTGACCCCCCATCCCACCATCTGACCCTCCATCCCACCATCTGACCCTCCATCCCACCAGCTGACCCTCCATCCCACCATCTGACTCTCCATCCCACCATCTGACCCTCCATCCCACCATCTGACCCTCCATCCCACCATCTGACCCTCCATCCCACCATCTGACCCTCTATCCCACCATCTGACCCTCCATCCCACCATATGACCCTCCATCCCACCATCTGACCCTCCATCCCACCATCTGACCCTCCATCCCACCATCTGACCCTCTATCCCACCATCTGACCCTCCATCCCACCATCTGACCCTCCATCCAACCATCTGACCCTCCATCCCACCATTTGACCCTCCATCCCACCATCTGATCCTCCATCCCACCATCTGACCCTCCATCCCACCGTCTGACCCTCCATCCCACCATCTGACCCTCTATCCCACCATCCAACTTCCCGGTACTCCCCGTCCGGCCGGCTCTGCTCATCCCTGTTCAAACCACGGACTGTCGGCCGCCACTTTCGTTAAAGGGAAATAATGACCTTTTGATTTTGTTAGCAACAATTTCTTAGGCTACCGCTATGGTTTTAAAATTATTTTATTTAAATTTAAGAATTAAATAAAATTATTCCCAAATTCGAAGTTGTAAGTTTGGGAAAAATACCAAACAAGTACCTTGTGTACTTCATGAAGGTCATTGACAAATTCGCCCTTCCCTACCATTGTTCACATCGATTGCGGCATTTTTGGAGGCTCTGTGACATTTCCGACCAAACTGAGCGCTGCCGGACACACGCTAGTAGCGCTTTCGTTCTCCATGGCAACCAGGCGTCAGCCAATCAAAAGCCAGAAAGGGAATACGTTCTGGCTTTTCATTGGCTCACGCCTGGTTGCCATGGAGAACGAAAGCGCTACTAGCAACAACTCGCCACAATGGTTAAGTGCGCCGAGAAGCATGACAATGCTTTGCAAACAAATCGCCGACGCTAAATAGGTCGCCGTCGATGTGCATCGATGAGCTTCCGATTTAATTGCCAGTTTTGTGTTATTGTTTGTTAGTTTTTTGGGGAGAAATTATTATTTTTCATGATAATATAACGCATAGTGTTATATACAGCCACAGACAAATTATATAATACTCCTAATGTTGAAAACAAATGAATTTATTTTCAAAAATTGAGGGTCGCAACCACTAACTATGCCGCCGTTGATGTGCATCGATGAGCTTCCGATTTTATTGCCACTTTTTCCAATCGCTGTTAGTTTTAGAAGATCGCCGGGCATATAATCACAACAAGCAGAACGCACAATATATTTTCCACTCCATTGCGTAAAAAAACAATACGGGAAAAGCCCGCAGTTTGATGAGGACCAAAAGTACTTGCAAGTACCGGTCGTTAAAAGTGTGGAACGCTTATCAACTTTAACTTGAAATATCTTTCGGTAGGAAAGTTTTCATGCAAAATGTGATGAATTTACAATATATTTTGGTCTCGTCTGGCGATTTCAAGTGCTAACTCCATTTTTGTGGAAAAAGGTCATTATTTCCCTTTAAAGGGACTGTCCCACCTTTGTGAAAGTTGTCGAATCACACTTAATTGTATGTCTACATGTCAGGTGAGGTCAGCTGAACATGTTCGTGAACTTTTTTTCTCCGAAAAAAATGCTTATCTTGGAAGATATTCAACTTTTAGTTTTAAGCGGAAAGTTGGGTTGGTGACGTCATTTTTTTTTTAATAATAGGGAAATCCTTTGTGCTGCCAAATGTATGGCACACTTTTTGTCGACATCTATTGCGCAGAAAAAGCGAACTACCTGGTGTCTAGATTGGCTTAGATTGCGAACCACCCGGGGATCGGGAAATGAAAGACGAAAATATTCCAAGGCTGACCTTAAAACAAGTCAACTATCATTACCAGTTGGGTAGAGAGACGACGCTGTCGGTTTAGAGTCCCTATTCAAATACACATGGACCTTATTTTTTACAGATGTCAAAATCAAACTCGAATATCTTTTTGATTAGATCATTGTGGTTGTTTTAACTGCTACCATACTTAAAGGAAATAGTTCACCTTCGGGAAATTTTTCAGAACACGATTTTATTATATTTTTTAATACAGTTTCTTTTTTATTTTCAAAAATGGTCCTACATCGCGCCAATTCAGGACAGAAGGTCGTAAATTATTAATGTTACGGTGTGCATT
>JAXIVJ010000224.1:108630-111130 GCA_036785665.1 Chirona hameri | reverse complement strand
CCAGCCAGCCAGCCAGCCAGCCAGCCAGCCAGCCAGCCAGCCAGCCAGCCAGCCAGCCAGCCAGCCAGCAGCCAGCCAGCCAGCCAGCCAGCAGCCAGCCAGCCAGCCAGCCAGCCAGCCAGCCAGCCAGCCAGCCAGCCAGCCAGCCAGCCAGCCAGCCAGCCAGCCAGCCAGCCAGCCAGCCAGCCAGCCAGCCAGCCAGCCAGCCAGCCAGCCAGCCAGCCAGCCAGCCAGCCAGCCAGCCAGCCAGCCAGCCAGCCAGCCAGCCAGCCAGCCAGCCAGCCAGCCAGCCAGCCAGCCAGCCAGCCAGCCAGCAGCCAGCCAGCCAGCCAGCCAGCCAGCCAGCCAGCCAGCCAGCCAGCCAGCCAGCCAGCCAGCCAGCCAGCCAGCCAGCCAGCCAGCCAGCCAGCCAGCCAGCCAGCCAGCCAGCCAGCCAGCCAGCCAGCCAGCCAGCCAGCCAGCCAGCCAGCAGCCAGCCAGCCAGCCAGCCAGCCAGCCAGCCAGCCAGCCAGCCAGCCAGCCAGCCAGCCAGCCAGCCAGCCAGCCAGCCAGCCAGCCAGCCAGCCAGCCAGCCAGCCAGCCAGCCAGCCAGCCAGCCAGCCAGCCAGCCAGCCAGCCAGCCAGCCAGCCAGCCAGCCAGCCAGCCAGCCAGCCAGCCAGCCAGCCAGCCAGCCAGCCAGCCAGCCAGCCAGCCAGCCAGCCAGCCAGCCAGCCAGCCAGCCAGCCAGCCAGCCAGCCAGCCAGCCAGCCAGCCAGCCAGCCAGCCAGCCAGCCAGCCAGCCAGCCAGCCAGCCAGCCAGCCAGCCAGCCAGCCAGCAGCCAGCCAGCCAGCCAGCCAGCCAGCCAGCCAGCCAGCCAGCCAGCCAGCCAGCCAGCCAGCCAGCCAGCCAGCCAGCCAGCCAGCCAGCCAGCCAGCCAGCCAGCCAGCCAGCCAGCCAGCCAGCCAGCCAGCCAGCCAGCCAGCCAGCCAGCCAGCCAGCGCCAGCCAGCCAGCCAGCCAGCCAGCCAGCCAGCCAGCCAGCCAGCCAGCCAGCCAGCCAGCCCAGCCAGCCAGCCAGCCAGCCAGCCAGCCAGCCAGCCAGCCAGCCAGCCAGCCAGCCAGCCAGCCAGCCAGCCAGCCAGCCAGCCAGCCAGCCAGCCAGCCAGCCAGCCAGCCAGCCAGCCAGCCAGCCAGCCAGCCAGCCAGCCAGCCAGCCAGCCAGCCAGCCAGCCAGCCAGCCAGCCAGCCAGCCAGCCAGCCAGCCAGCCAGCCAGCCAGCCAGCCAGCCAGCCAGCCAGCCAGCCAGCCAGCCAGCCAGCCAGCCAGCCAGCCAGCCAGCCAGCCAGCCAGCCAGCAGCCAGCCAGCCAGCCAGCCAGCCAGCCAGCCAGCCAGCCAGCCAGCCAGCCAGCCAGCCAGCCAGCCAGCCAGCCAGCCAGCCAGCCAGCCAGCCAGCCAGCCAGCCAGCCAGCCAGCCAGCCAGCCAGCCAGCCAGCCAGCCAGCCAGCCAGCCAGCCAGCCAGCCAGCCAGCAGCCAGCCAGCCAGCCAGCCAGCCAGCCAGCCAGCCAGCCAGCCAGCCAGCCAGCCAGCCAGCCAGCCAGCCAGCAGCCAGCCAGCCAGCCAGCCAGCCAGCCAGCCAGCCAGCCAGCCAGCCAGCCAGCCAGCCAGCCAGCCAGCCAGCCAGCCAGCCAGCCAGCCAGCCAGCCAGCCAGCCAGCCAGCCAGCCAGCCAGCCAGCCAGCCAGCCAGCCAGCCAGCCAGCCAGCCAGCCAGCCAGCCAGCCAGCCAGCCAGCCAGCCAGCCCAGCCAGCCAGCCAGCCAGCCAGCCAGCCAGCCAGCCAGCCAGCCAGCCAGCCAGCCAGCCAGCCAGCCAGCCAGCCAGCCAGCCAGCCAGCCAGCCAGCCAGCCAGCCAGCCAGCCAGCCAGCCAGCCAGCCAGCCAGCCAGCCAGCCAGCCAGCCAGCCAGCCAGCCAGCCAGCCAGCCAGCCAGCCAGCCAGCCAGCCAGCCAGCCAGCCAGCCAGCCAGCCAGCCAGCCAGCCAGCCAGCCAGCCAGCCAGCCAGCCAGCAGCCAGCCAGCCAGCCAGCCAGCCAGCCAGCCAGCCAGCCAGCCAGCCAGCCAGCCAGCCAGCCAGCCAGCCAGCCAGCCAGCCAGCCAGCCAGCCAGCCAGCCAGCCAGCCAGCCAGCCAGCCAGCCAGCCAGCCAGCCAGCCAGCCAGCCAGCCAGCCAGCCAGCCAGCCAGCCAGCCAGCCAGCCAGCCAGCCAGCCAGCCAGCCAGCCAGCCAGCCAGCCAGCCAGCCAGCCAGCCAGCCAGCCAGCCAGCCAGCCAGCCAGCCAGCCAGCCAGCCAGCCAGCCAGCCAGCCAGCCAGCAGCCAGCCAGCCAGCCAGCCAGCCAGCCAGCCAGCCAGCCAGCCAGCCAGCCAGCCAGCAGCCAGCAGCCAGCCAGCCAGCCAGCCAGCCAGCCAGCCAGCCAGCCAGCAGCCAGCCAGCCAGCCAGCCAGCCAGCCAGCCAGCCAGCCAGC
>JAXIVJ010000224.1:75000-103430 GCA_036785665.1 Chirona hameri | reverse complement strand
GGATTCTCGCTGGCCAGCAGCGTCCAGGTAATGTCTCCACAGAACTACTGTGCCGGGGCCTCGCTGCCAGGTCCCGTCAGGCCCTGTCAGGCCCCGCCAAGCCCCGCCAGGTACCGCCAGGTCCCGTCAGGCCCGTCAGGTCTCGCGCAGGGGTCCCGTCAGGACCAGCGCAGGCCCCTGTCTGGACCCTGTCTGGACCCGTCTGGCCCCGTCTGGTCCCGTCTGGTCCCGCCTGGTCCCGCCTGGCCCCGCCTAGTCCCGTCTGGTCCCATCTGGCCCCATCTGGCCCCGTCTGGCCCCGCCTGGTCCCGTCTGGTCCCGGAACCTCGTCGCGTCGTCCACCAGTTGCGACCCGTCACCGCCGCCGCCGTCGTCGGCGACGTCACTGGCTGACATTGGCACTAATTACTGTTTGTTGTTGTAGCCGCCGCCGCCACTGTTCTGCCGGACGAGAGCCGGCCGTGGAGGATTCGGCGGGGTCGGGGGCGGGGGCGGGCCGGCAGGGGGCGGGCCGGCAGGGGGTGGGCCGGCAGGGGGCGGGGACCGTTGCTTAGCGGCGGAGGCGGGGGCGGCGGAGGAGGCAGGGGCGGGGAGGCAGGGGGGCGGGGGCGGGGCGGCAGGGGGCGGGGACGGTTGCTTAGCGGCGGAGGCGGGGGCGAGGGCGGCTCCCCACCATCACCGAGAGCACCGCGGTCCGTCTCTGATGAGCCATGTTGACTGTGGGCCGCGTGCCGCGCGCCGCCCGGCAGCGGCGCGGGGCGGTAACGGCGGCGGCGGCCCGGCAGCGGCGCGGGGCGGTAGCGGCACCACACGTCCGGCCACTGGGATAGGGGTCCTGTAGGGAGAGTGCCAGTGGGGAGGGGTGGGAACATAAAGCGGCGTCCCGCAGTATGGGATTGAGGACAGCTGTTCGACTCGAACCAGAACGCCAGAACACACGAGACAGACGGGACGCGTCACAGAGCAGAGCTGACGAAGTGTCCGTGATGTAAATGCTCGTCCCGTGATGGGCCCAAGCCCCACGTCTCCCCAGCGACGGAGGTAGACCAGGGAATCATCCGTGGTGGTCTCCCCAGCAACGGAGGTAGACAGGGAATCATCCGTGGTGGTCTCCCCAGCAACGGAGGTAGACAGGGAATCATCCGTGGTGGTCTCCAACGGAGGTAGACCAGGGAATCATCGGTGGTGGTCTCCCAGCAACGGAGGTAGACCAGGGAATCATCCGTGGTGGTCTCCCCAGCAACGGAGGTAGACCAGGGAATCATCCGTGGTGGTCTCCCCAGCAACGGAGGTAGACAGGGAATCATCCGTGGTGGTCTCCAACGGAGGTAGACCAGGGAATCATCGGTGGTGGTCTCCCAGCAACGGAGGTAGACCAGGGAATCATCCGTGGTGGTCTCCCCAGCAACGGAGGTAGACAGGGAATCATCCGTGGTGGTCTCCAACGGAGGTAGACCAGGGAATCATCGGTGGTGGTCTCCCAGCAACGGAGGTAGACCAGGGAATCATCCGTGGTGGTCTCCCCAGCAACGGAGGTAGACCAGGGAATCATCCGTGGTGATCTCCCAGCAACGGAGGTAGACCAGGGAATCATCCGTGGTGATCTCCCAGCAACGGAGGTAGACCAGGGAATCATCCGTGGTGGTCTCCAACGGAGGTAGACCAGGGAATCATCCGTGGTGGTCTCCCAGCAACGGAGGTAGACCAGGGAATCATCCGTGGTGGTCTCCAACGGAGGTAGACCAGGGAATCATCCGTGGTGATCTCCCAGCAACGGAGGTAGACCAGGGAATCATCCGTGGTGGTCTCCCCAGCAACGGAGGTAGACCAGGGAATCATCCGTGGTGATCTCCCAGCAACGGAGGTAGACCAGGGAATCATCCGTGGTGGTCTCCAACGGAGGTAGACCAGGGAATCATCCGTGGTGATCTCCCAGCAACGGAGGTAGACCAGGGAATCATCCGTGGTGATCTCCCAGCAACGGAGGTAGACCAGGGAATCATCCGTGGTGATCTCCCAGCAACGGAGGTAGACCAGGGAATCATCCGTGGTGGTGAGGAGTGTTGGGCCCGCCGTGCGAGTTGAACGTCGAATGTCGTCTAAAACAGGTAATTTGCCTCCATCTGAATCAGCTCGTCAGCGAACGCCAAATGCAGATCTGCCTGACCCACTCATCTGAAACGATTCATCGATGCCCGGTTTCAGTGTAATTGTGAATTGTAGAAGGAAATGAGAGCAAATCGTGATCGACGAGTCCTCCGCTCGAGAAACGTCAGATTTATCAGGACGAGAAAGGTCAGAAGGTTCAAGTGAGATCGGGAGAAGATACTTAAATTCCAACTCAACCGACGAGTACATCTCAATATGCCTGTGGAGCACCATCTAACAAGATAATGCCCCGCCTTTTACCGAATAAATAACCAGTATCGGCCTATCCATCACAAGGGTCCATCTTCTGCCTGTGGCGAACCAGATGCATACATCACCGTACTAGTCACATCCGTCACTGTCGCCTAACCAGAGCACTGGACAGGGGACCCACACATCTGACCGACGGGAACGCCTTTTGTCGGACCGTTGGACAGAGACCCGCTCATCTGACTGTTGGGGATGCCTCTCGTCTGTCTGACCCCCGGACGACAGAGTGATGTGCCCGCCTGAATGGCCCCATTGTCTGCTGATAAAAACGGCGGCCACATCGGCGCCCCGCACACCTGCCCGCGACCAATGGTCGTGAATCAGGCCGTCACAGGGCATCACGGGCCGTATCGTAACGACATGGAGCATCACTGAGCGTCACGGGGAGTCACGAAATGTCACATAGCGTCACGCCCGCCCCGCGACCGCCAGGGAGGGGTTCAGGGCGAGGGTTGATAGAATTTGATTCAGGTGTCCGCTTTTTCCACTGTCACTGGAGAACACCAGACTCGTTTTTTTTGGTAAATATGGAAGACGACAGGGCTCACGTCACGTTTCTGTGGGGTTGTGTTTTTTTTGTAGGTATGAAAGGGAATTTAGTTGTGATTGGATTCCGCGATATCAATATTCAATAGATTATGAACTGGATTGAGATAGATATCGTAATAATAATGAATCGTGATCGACTGAAAGCATTTCCACTGTTCTATTGTTAAGGCCGCCGAAATCCTTATCCCACTCTCCCATCTTAGCTCCGCCGGAGCCCCTGGCAACACTCGTGCCCCGCTCTTGTTTTGACTCCATCAAAGCCCCGACAACACTCCTGTCCCATTTCCGTCCCGTCGTCACCACGTCCACCATAGCACGGCCGTCGGGTCGGTCCGCGGTCCGCGGTCCGCGGTCCGCGGTTTGGCAGCACGCGACACCCGCGGTCCGCCACTGACGTGGTGACGAGAGTTGGCAGCCCGGACCGTCACCCATCTGGCAGCAGAGCGAACCGGACATACCGGCAACACTGAAGGCCGGACATACGTAAAACGCGGTCCCAGAAATTGACAGGAAGAGGATAGGAGGTGCAGCTGTTGACATATTCGACGTTCTAATCTGGTTCAAATATTTCTGAGTGTTGATAGTTTTCTGTCCTGGTCAGTTGAAAGACTGGCGGTGAGCAATGGTCCGAATAGGCCGAAGCACCTCAATCTAACAAAATAAAGAGAGCTAGGAAACGAGGGTGAAATCATGCTAAGGCTGTCCGATAGCAAGTGGCGTAGTAGCTTGAAGCCAATGTTAACGATCGGTTAGTGAGCTCTACATAACACTGACAAAACAAAACAGCGTTCGAGTGTGGTGCTCATAATGAAACGAAAAGCAGCCTTCATTTTTCAAGTTACGATTTATGATATGCAACCCAACCCCGTTACAATTAAACACATCTAATTAAACACAAACACATTGATAGTTTTCGGCTACACCGTCCCAAATATTCTGAAAACTGACTGTGGAATGTGGTGTTTACTTTGGCGGAGTCAGCTATCGGTCTTCCAGATAGAGCTGGGCAGAGCTATTCTTCACTGCCTGGATGACTGACCAGCGACCACTGACAAATAATCAGCCACCATTCAGGGCCCCTAAATGACCCTCCAATATCAATCAGCTCCAGTGAAGGTTCCAAGCAATGGCTGTCCCAATCCCTTGCAGAAAATGCGCTGTCCCAATCCATTGCTGAGAAATTCCACGCCATGCAGTATAACTGCCCTACGCTCCAACAGTCGTACAGTCGCACATCGATCTAGAGGCCAGCTGAGGACAACTCACGCCACCGCCCCGGGGCTGACCGAGTCAGCTGGCCATTGGTGACCTTGAGAGGTCAGTCGGTCGGACCGGCGGGACGCGACCGCCCGGGACAGCTAATCGATCCTCTAGGCGCGCCCGACTCGGCCGGCCGACGGAACTACGAGAGGCTGCAGCAGACCTACCCTGGCTCCCTCCCTCTCCCCGCTCCCTCACTCTCTCTCCGCTCATCGATTTTCAATCCTTACGGCGGCGTGGCGTGGCGGCCCCTCGGGAATCGGGATTCCATCGTCTCTCGTCAGGTGTTGTTAGACGATGAGAAGACGACGGGGGAAGTACCAGACCGGCGATACGTGGCCACGTGATAGCTGGTAAACCAGACGGTGGAGGATTATCTGCAGATCCCAGACTTCAGCGAACGAATTCACTCGACATGAGTCCTAGTACCAAACGAAGGCGTTTTAACTAGATTGCACACAAAAATAAATGAAAAGTTGAAAACAATAAACACTGGCGTGTTAGCTAGTCACAGTTTATATGCCTGGCACCAAGCCTGTTGTGCTTGTTGCTGTGTCTCGCTGGGTAGCCTCTCTATCTGCGAAAGGCAGTCGGCGAAGACGAGGAAGAGCAAGACGACGGATCAACTTATAATATTATGCCAGACATACGGACGGATGAAGGGGTCGGCGGCTGGCAGGCGAATATAGGAAGGCGGGATGGGCAAGGCCGCCATGGAAAGGCGGGTATAGGCAGAAGGGCAGGCGGGTATAGGGGGCGGGTATGGGCAGGCGGGTATGGGCAGGCGGGTATGTGCAGGCGGGTATGAGCAGGCGGGTATGGGCAGGCGGGTATGAGCAGGCGGGTATGAGCAGTCGGGTATGGGCAGGCGGGTATGAGCAGGCGGGTATGAGCAGGCGGGCATGGGCAGGCGGGTATGAGCAGGCGGGTATGAGCAGGCGGGTATGGGCAGGCGGGTATGGGCAGGCGGGTATCGGCAGGCGGGTATGGGTAGGCGGGTACGGGCAGGCGGGTATGAGCAGGCGGGTATGAGCAGGCGGGTATGGGCAGGCGGGTATGGGCTAGCGGGTATGAGCAGGCGGGTATGGGCAGGCGGGTATAGGCAGGCGGGTATGAGCAGGCGGGTATGGGCAGGCGGGTATGAGCAGGCGGGTGGTGCCTGTTTCAGCGCCGCTCGCCGCGCGTGTACAGTGTACAGTGTACACACTACACAGCCGTCCCGTGCCTGTTTGCCATGCGGTCAGGTTACGGCCACAGCAGCCGCGCACCCGCCAACGGTCGGTACGCCCCCTCACCGTCCCAAATAAAGAAAACATGAAGTAAAAATATATGCCACCATGATATCAAAATATTTGAGCTAATGCTGAAACGCCACACATTATTAATTTTCGACTTCGGAAACGTCCTTGATCGCCACTCCGCGAACCCATGATCAAAATATCATATCCGACAGTCTCCGTGACAGGAGCGTGACAACTTCTCAAAGTTCTGACACAAAGTTGTCAGCATGTCACCACCCCGCGTCCCACTCCTGTCATCCCTGACCGACGTGTCGATGTCGACGATCCGGCGTCGGTGTCGGCACGTGGAGACAAGTGTTGAGAACGACGTCTAATCACTGCCACACGCACAGTACGGGGCCGGTGCCGGCAGAAGGACCACCGGGCGCAGCCTGACAGCTATTGGAGGCGGCGTGGCGTGGCGTGGCGTGGCGTGGCGTGGCGTGGCGTGGCGTGGCGTGGCGTGGCGTGGCGTGGCGTGGCGTGGCGTGGCGTGGCGTGGCGTGGCGAGGTGGCGACGCTTGCAGGAGTGTGTGGGGGAGGGGGTATCGCGGGGTATGGCGGGGATATCGCGGGGATATCGCGGGGGTATCGCGGGGGTATCGCGGGGGTATCGCGGGGGTATCGCGGGGGTATCGCGGGATATGGCGGGGATATCGCGGGGATATCGCAGGGATATCGCGGGGGTATCGCGGGGGTATCGTGGGGGTATCACGGGGTATCGCGGGGGTATCGCGGGGTATCGCGGGGGTATCGCGGGGGTATCGCGGGGTATCGCGGGGGTATCACGGGGGGTATCGCGGGGTATCGCGGGGGTATCGCGGGGTATCACGAGGGTATCGCGGGGTATCGCAGGGGTATCGCGGGGGTATCGCATGAGATTGGACCGCCCAGATCAGCACACACGGGTCAGGATGAGTGGATATGGGCGAGTGAATGGCGAAGAAAGGAGAGATCGAAGGGATGTTTGGTTCGCGATGGTAATATGTTACAAAGCAACTGAACGTGTTTGTTTGAAGAGATTGATAGGTCATTTAAATGATTCGATGACCACGCCACAACCGACTAACTACCTTCGACTAGGTCGTTAAATGCGGGATGTCGAAGAACGTATCATGTGACCTTCATATCCCTTCGTTTTTTCACTGAAAACTAGATAATTTTAGGAATATTAGGGGTATTGTACCAAAATCACCCCCCCCCCCCGTTTCTTCCCCCGATAGGCTCCCTATATGTGTATATTGCGAGCACATTGGAACAATATCGGCGGAAAAGGGAGCCTATCGGGGGAAAAAACTGGGTGGTGATTTTCGTGCAAGACCCTAATATTCCCAAAGGGAAACATTCTAGTTTTCAGTGTTGTTTGGTTTTCAGACGTGACTCTTACAAGGCGCAGCAACATACCGATAAGGCTATCATTAGCCTCGTCTCGAATCAGAGGCATGAGTCAGATTGTCTCACCGAGTGGTAGCGAGGGTAAATTACAACGCTGGGAAATCCATTGTTTATGAACAGCCTGACGTATGACAGCTAGCAGTCGGAAAGGAATTCGTACCCAATGTTCGGCTCGTTTGACATTTTGACCGGTGATAGGAATTTCGAATTCGTCACGACGTGCTTATTAAAGGGAATGGTTCACCTTTCTGAAAGTTGTCAAATATACGCTGGTTGTAGTCGAAAATATGAAGCAAGTGCTGCTGAAAACGATGGTGATTTTTTTCCTTTCGAAAAGTCACTTAACTTTATACAAATTAAGTTTTTAAATTAGGGATGATGACGTCATTATTGAGCTGTAGACCGCCGCTGATTGGCTGAGAAAGTGGGATTGGCTGAAAAAGTCGCTGTCAGCCAATCAGCGGCGGCGCTAGCACCCGTTTTGAAAACTATACATTTAAATGCTTAAAAACGGCTAAGTTTTGGAAAAAATGACCTTAGTATTTTCAACATTTCAATAACGGCCAAAGATAATGGTTATCTCGGTTCAAAATCAATAGAAAGGTGAAACATTCCCCTTAACATGACACTTGATATTCTGAACTGGGTGTTGGAAAATCAGTACTTGCAGTCCGAACCGGGTACCATGGTATCCGGTACCAGTGTCCCCAAATGTGTCGATTTGGGTGGGAAATGACACCTAAATGTGAATAATTTTCCACTCTTACTCCCCATTTTAGGAGTGAATTCTCCACTCCCAAATTATGAATTTTTATATTGATTCTGAGATAAATATTGACTAAAAATACATGATTTCAACGAAAACTACTGCTTTTCATATTCAACACAGAAATCAAGATTGTACCATTTTCTACATAATTGTCCACGCTCATGGCCTTCTTTGGCTCAAATTTTCCCCAAGCACAAACGACACCCAAGCAAAAATAGAATTTGGGACACTGTCCAGTACTCAACCAACACCCTCATTCAATACTATGTAATGAATCCGCAGTACTCAATATTGGCGCTGTGTACTGGGGATCCAGTGCTGGGTAACAGGGTAGCTACTGTATTCTAACATCTTATTCAGGTAATTCCGTAAACACCGTACACAGGTAATTCAGCCCTGGCTGGATAGTAGGCTGGATAGTAGGCTGGATAGTAGGCTGGATAGTAGGCACTTTGTGCTATGTACTCACGGAGGGTCTCCGGGGATGCGGTGCGCCTCGCGCGTCAGATCGCGGACCTCGAACCCGGCCGGCACCACGAAGTCGGCCTGGGCGTCCGGGCTGACGAGGAAGTTGCCCTCTCCGTCAGCGTCGCTCCCCTGCCAGCCGGCAGCCGGGCCGGCAGCGGGGTCGCCGGCGGGGTCGCCGGCGGGGTCGGCGGCAGTGGTGGTGATGCCTACGGTGCACCACAGCAGACAGAGCAGGGCAGCCGGCGCTGGCCGCATCTGTAACGGACAAGGAGACGAAAGACACCACCGAGTCAAGTTGGGGTGTCACTGGTCAGGAAATAGATCGATCGAAATGAGACGGCAACGAGCGAACCTGGAGCCGACAGGGGACAAGACTACTCCACAATCGTGTGCATGGGCATTGAGCAACCACGGACTGCATAACAACAATGTTTGAACAAATGAGTAACCAAAGAAAATACGTGTCAATGAAGTAAAAATAAATTGGTTAATTGACCCGTCCTTCATTTTGCGATGTAAATTATTTGACATGGTTTGGCTTGTGCAACATTGTGCACCAGAAGCTGTGTATCGAAGAGTTACAGCTTAAGTTGCTTGCAGCCGAATCGAGAGGTGCGCACGGACGGCCGTAGGTGTAGGGAGAGGGGGAGCATATACGGCTGACACAGCCAGCCAGGCCCAGGGTCCTAGGATTGCTTTGGAGCTGGGGTGCGGAGTGGAAAATTCTGGCTAATAATAAGCATAAAGACTGGAAAATTAAAAAAAAACATACTCAGCTTTATCAATATCAAATTACCCGCTCACCAGAATTAGTTATTAGGTATGTACCTATGCCAATTCTTACCTGTCTTTCCCTACACAGGCTGTCCCCATCATTACATCCATAAATAAGTATCCGTGTTCCATTATCCAATACATTTTCAAATAAGGAGTGCAAAATTAACAGTAAAACTAAGGAAAAAGAGTGGAAAAATAGTATCCATAGGGTGTTGTTTTCAACCCAAATTTCCCAATGCTAGGACACTGCAGGCAGCACACATCTTCAGTGGCGGATCCAGGATTCGGTCAAGGAGGGGGCCACGTAGCAAAGTGGGCCCCCAGGCCTTGGTAGGCCCCTCAAGCCTTGGGCCCTTTTGACCTTGAAGACAAATGTAGGCCAGGATAGACCCTTTTAGTTCAAAATATGCCTTTCACATGCCAAAATGGGCCTCTACAAACCAGAATTGGCCATATGCAATACAGAATGGGCCCTCTGGAGGTCAGAGTGGGCCCTCTAGAAGTCCGACTGGGCCCTTTGGAGGTCAGAGTGGGCAAATTTACTTGCGAGTTGTTTGAAAACGGAGTGGAATTGGTGTCGAGTCACTTCGATTGGCTATGGGGCCCCCTCAGGCTATTGGGCCCCTTTGAGGCTCAGGGGACATGCCCCCTCCCCTCTGGATCCGCCACTGCACGTCTTAGGAAGCCGACGAAGTACATACAGATGTCAGCGTCCAGTAATTATTGCGCCGCTCAGAGGCCGCGGAACGGTCAGGGTAGGCCGACCGGAGTCGACCGCTGCTGCCTCGACCAGGCAGGTTGACCAACCATCGGACATAATTAAAAGGATAAACCGGGTATCTTCTGAGCTAATCCCATTACCATGGTATTCCACTTTCCCAAAGTTTCACACATCCTTGGGGTGTAATGCGAGTAGAATATGCCTGCGAGTAGAATATGCCTCAAGCCAAAACAGCACCATATGGCAATATGCCATCTTCAAAACGCACGTTGGTTTTCACAGGGGTGGGAATTTCAGCAGAGTAGACAGAGCTCCACGTATTGTTCACATAGCATAGATCGTGGTAATACACATACGGATATAATCACAGCGCCGGAAACGATAATCGCAGCCCCAGGAAGAGATAATCGCGTGTGAACACTTCGCAACTCATTTGAAAATCGAAAATGGCCCATCAGCACGTGTTTTCCAAGCTATGTGCAAATAAGCAGGGCGCAGGTCTGGGATGCTTTGGGAGCGTGACCACAACAGGGCAGCGCCACGGGACGCCACAAGTAAGTAGACCAGACTCCCAGAGTAAATGGCAGCATTGCTCGCTGTGTGACTGAATGTAAGGCAGGCTTTCCGGTCAAGGTGGCAGGTAGTTTTAGGGCTTCCTAGTATGGTTTCGCTGACACGCAGCTGCAGCCAAAGCTCGCGAACCACGCTGCTGCAGCCAACTAGCTCGCGAACCGAAACGACTAATTGACGAGCTGGTTTTGCTTGAGATTATGAACGGAAATTAAGTCATTATTACAATATAAAATAATACAAGGATAGAACATTTACAGGATTCTAGTTAATGTTAATGTTGTTAATGTAAAGCGACCGTAATTCGCTATTCAAGGAAATCACTTCTGGTCAGACCCGGTTTGGCGTTTGGTAAAAATAAGGACGATATGTTTCATATTTCGTAGAAGCGCCTCGCCACCTCCGATTTGAATAATATATCGTGGCTGGCTCAGCTTTACTGACCACTGGGTATCAAATAATGCAAAGAAACACGCTGAAGCTCTGAAAAAACCTTGCTAAGAAAATTACTCAAGTACCTAATAGAGGTACCTTAACATAGGCGTAGGAACAGGGGCCAGGGCAGGGGGTCATGGGCCCCCTCGGCCCTCACATTTCGGCCATGTTTTCTCTCTAAAATATTTCCTTTTGCTTGGTGAGGAAAATTGTTGACGGCAAAAGGTTCGCCAAGGCGAGAAGAGCCCAAATATGATAGGAAATCTTGCATAGGGGCATGGGTGGATTTTTTCTTCTTCAAAGTTGCCCCGGCCGAGGCCCAAGGACAAGGGCGCAACGAAGGGACCTAAGGGGCACGTGGCGGGGGGATGTCCGTGAAGTTAGTGACGGATTCAGATTATAATTCAGCGTCGAGTAGCGATTCGTTTCAAAATGTGAGAACATGTCAATTGGGCCACACTGATCAATAAAATGTCATTCATTTTGTCTTTAAATTTCATCTTCAAAATCATCTTCAAGGTCAAAGGACAGGGTGCCTAAAAAAAATCGAAGTTGGTGTCCGATCGCCAAAATAATGGCCTCATTTGATTCCTCTGGTCAATATCTAGCCGCAGCCATCGCAACCTCACTTGTGGCAAATGACCTTGACCCTCATGTTCAAGGTCAAATGACGGGGCGGCTCAAAACAACCCGAAGTTATTGTCCGATCGCAAAAACAATGATCTCATTCGATTCCTCGGGTCAATATCTAGCCTCCATTTTCGCAACCTCACTCGTGTTAAATGATATTGACCCTCATTTTCAGGGTCAAATGGGCTCATTTTCAAGGCCAAAGGACGGTGCTGCTCAAAATGACCCAAAGTGATTGCCCGATCGCAAAAGTAACGGTAGCATTCGATTCCTCGGGTTTCTTCGCAAACTCAGTCGTGGCAAATGACCTTGACCCTCATTTGCAAGGTCAAAACGGCTTCGGGCGGCTCAAAACGACCCGAACTTATTGTCCGACCGCCATTGACCTTGAAATTGATGGTCAAGGTCATATTGACCCAAGGAATCGAATGAGATCATTATTTTTTTTTCTCGATCGGATAATAACTTCTGGTCGTGTTGAGCCCCGTCCTTTGACCTTGTAAAATGAGGGTCAAAGTCATTTGCCACGAGGAGGTGGCGAAGGCTGCGGATAGTTGACCCGAGGAATCGATTATTCGAATAAGACCATTATTTTGGTGATCGGACAGTAACTTCAGGTCGTTTTGAGCCGGGGCTCGAAACGTACTTTGACCTTGAAAATGACCTTGAAGATGACATTGAATGTCAAAATGAATATCCTTTTCGTGATCAGCGTGCCTCAATCGACCCGTCACCACATTTTGAAGTGAATCGCTACTCGACGCTGAATTCGTATCCGAATCCGTCGCTAACTTCATGGACATGTGGGGGTAGGGGTCATCACGATTGAGGGAGCCTCTCCTGGGCGTCTGGACACTGAAGGCGCCACTCTCGAGTGCAGGTGGCGCCCCTCGAGTCGTGGGTGCCGGCGGCACCCCTTTGGATTGGAAATGATGCCTCCTAGACCGGAGATAACGACCTCAAAACTGTGCCTCCCTCGAAAACAGAAGTTTTCTGACCTGCCCGAGGTGCTCACCAAGACAAAGTTGGCACGGCGCAGCCTCCCTTGACTCCCCCCCCCCCCCCCCCCCATTTCGAAAGCGCACCGAAAGAGCAATTTTACCCATATTTGTATCAGATAGTCGTATGCATTGTTATTCTGGGATTATATTTGCGTTTCTGTAGTCTTTTTAAATAAAAACTAAGGCTTGCAAAAAGGTCTCCCAAAAAGTTCATCCGGCCCCGCAGGGGCAACTTTTAAGTGCCCCGGCCGCGGCCGAGGCTGTCCTATATGATTCTCCACCCATGCATAAGGGGTTGGGTTTCTCTCAAGACGAGATCAAAGTTGCACTGCCCCCCCCCCCCCCCCGGCTCAGGCCAACCAAGGTCCTCCCTTAGACCGACCGGGCCCCCACAGACCGACCGAGGGCCCCTCAGGCCGACTAACCAAGTGCCCCATCAGGACGACTTATGACCATCTTAGGCCGACCGGGGACCCTTTTAAGCCTAGCAAGGGCCCCACAGGCCGACTGAGGGCTCCCTCAGGTCGACTGAGGACCCCATATATCAACCAAGGGCCTCTTAGGCCGACCAAGGACCCCTTAGGCCGACCAACCTAGGGCCCCTCAAGACGACCTAGGGCCCTCTTATGCCGGCGGAGGGCCCCTTAGGCCGACCGGCCCTCAGGCTAATTAAGAGCATTAGGCAGACCTGGGGCCCATTAGGCCGTCCTGGCCCCACAAGCCAACCGAGGGCCCCTCAGTACAACCAACCTAGGGCCCCTCAAGACGACCAAGGGCCCTCAGTGAGGTATACTGGGGCCCTCTTTGGCCGGCTGAGACCCTTAGGCCGACAGGGCCCATCAGGCCGACCGGGGCCCTCTGAAGCCTCTTAGGCCGACCAAGAGCACCCCCAGGCCGACCGAGGGCTCCCTCGGGCCGACTGGGGGCCCCTAAGTCCGAACCAGGACTCTCTTAACCCGCACCGTGCCGGGGGGGGGGGGGGGGGGGGGGGGTTAGACGCCCCCCCCCCCAAGGTTTTTCGAGAATAACAAAAAAAAAACAGCGGAGCTGCACGGCGGCGCACAGCGCTGCCGTTTTTGGCGCAGCTGTTCAGGCATCAATTACTCACATATTGTATATAAAAAATTGACCACGGGTCATCTCAGGTCAGGTCACTAGGCCAGGTCACGTGACCCCACCTCCAAAAAAAGTGTGCGGTCGTACCACAGCCACAGTTTTTGGCCGATCGATTTCGTACTTACAGGATTTAATAAGGCAATGGTACCTACAATTCGTTTATCTCGGATTTTCTATATCGGTGACCCAAGGTCGGGTCAATTTCGTGACCTCCCCATTATAAGTCAATGTGGAAATATTAAAATGTTTCCTATCCTGCTTCTGGATTAAGTTATCATACATAGGCCATTATTGAAGACCCGGGTGCCATTTTGGTTCAGTGACCCCTACAGGGTCAGCTGAGGTCATCCGAGGTCAGCAACACTTGTTTGTCCAGAACTCTCGACAAAATCAAGATAGATACGTGAAACTGGCACCCATGTGTTTGTCTCGTCAAGGCACGTCTCCTAATGTGCAACATGACCTAATTGGGTCACCATTTGACCTGACCTGAGGTCGATTTTTTAAGTTGACCTAACCTGGTCATCATGAATATGACTCGAAGCGCCTTAACAATACAAACACGATGGCGTCCAAATTATTGCCGTATCTGTATTAGGTAAAAATATATCTGTGAAACTGTTTTGCTAAAAATAGCCTTTTTGACATTTGATGAGCTCTGGACCCCAAACTATTGACCTTAGCACACCTTAGCGATTGCATTGTTCAATAGCTTTCCATTGCTTTTTACGTTTGTTCCTAACTATCATAGTTCCTGTGATATTTGGGATTTTCTGGAGCGAAGTCCTAAAACTGGAAAACAAAAATTGACCCTTGATTGACCTTTGGTAACCTCAATATTGACCTGAGGAGAAAAAAATGCCTGAAATAGTTTCAAAATGCATTTGACGAGCTTTCGAACGGTGTTTCCGGTTTTGCCTGCGTTCTATAGAAGCCGAGTTAGAGGAGGTGTCGAAACGCCCCCCCCCCCCCCCCCTCCCGGCACGGCGAAGGTGGCGCCGAGCACCGGCACGGCGCGGGGCCTGGTAAGCCGGGCCGTTTTGGGCCCCTCGACCGCTCCGCCGCTTCCATATGGGCTGAGGGACGAAAGTGGGGGGGGGGCGTGCCCCCTGTGCCCCCTCCCTCCCTCCCTCCCTCCCTCCCTCCCTCCCTCCCTCCCTCCCTCCTCCCTCCCTCCCCTGGCTGCATCCCTGGAAAAAAAATATATTTAACTTTAACTGCATTTGGGAATGCAGTTAGTTCAATTGAAGCAAGAATACAGGAAATTGGATTGGAAATCGTTGGTCCTTGAGTAACGAATCAGGGCCAGAAAACTCCCAATTTGGGCACGTGAAGCGTTACAATCCCTATAATTGACATCGTGTTCCCATACTTGTGTTGTGACTAATAAAACTTGGCCCTATTACCATAGTTAGTGCGGTGAAAATGTCACCATAAAAATCAGGGAAGTGCTCAGAACCCAGATTATATAACCGGTAAACTGTAAACATAAACCAAACTGAAACCGACATTAAATAGAAAGTTTCAAAAGAAATAGATTCAAGTTAAGAACGTCAACATTTCAAACAAAATTCCAGACAACCGCCTCATGGCCAATGATCTTCAAAGCGAGGAGAAAAAAAATAAAACAACAGAAGCTACGAAACAGCATCGGGTGCGACTTGCGAGTGCGACGACACAAGTACCTATGGTCGTATGGTGGTTTCGAAGTGGACTATTAGAAGAACAAGAATTGTATCAATACAATAACAGACATACTCGTAGAAACATTTGAGTCAAATAAAGACACAATGCAATAAAGAAACTATTGCGTCTGCATATTTGTTTTGATATTAACACGTGGTAGTTCGAGACAGGAAGCTTATGTGGCGCACTACTGACCTTGAGCTGAATTTCAGTGTTCCCGTCGGCACACTAGCTTTTTCGACACAGCTTGTCTCAAATTCAACTCGATGGTAGGCCCATATTGCAATAACACCTCAATTTACACCATCCTTCCACACACTAAAGCCGAGCGGCGCACCCACCACCAACGACGGCCGAGCGGCAACTGCTTTGATTTCTGCTGCGCCGTGAGCGCCGCGTGCGCCGCGCGCCAAACCGAAGTCCCGCCCACTTCGTACGAACGCGTCCGGCGGGCACCTCCCGTCGGGGGATCCCACGCTGGCGGATGGAATAAACGCGTGTGAAAACGAGTGCGTGGCCCGACGAACCATCGTTCAGTGCACACCTGTCCTTTGTGGTGAGTACCCAAAGGAAACGACAGAGAATATTTGCTCGTATAAACATGAGATCCGCGAACTTATTCATTTTGTTCGACACACTCTCACTGCGGATCCAGGGGGGGGGGGGGGGGCAGTGGCGGATCTACGGTTGGGCAAAATGGGCAATTGCCCCCCCCCCCCAAACGAAATATCCAGAGGCGCACACAAGGCAGGAGCGTAGCCAGGATTTCGGCGGGGGGGGGGGGGGGGGGGGGGCAAACGGGATCAGAGGGGCCCTCGTAGCCAATTGGGGGCCCACACACTGGCGGATCTAGGGTTCGAGTTTGGGGGGTAAAAATTGATATCCATCAAAACCCATCAAACCGCCTGAAATCAGCGCAAAATGTACACATTTCCTGATAAGAAATCTATGCAACTTTATCTAAGGAAGTTTGTTTTAAATCAGCTATCAATGCATAAGCAAGCGAACTCCGATGAGTTTTCAAAAATGTGTGAGACTTTTTGGATTCCCCCACCCCTAAAAAAACTTGGCAGATCCAGGGGAAAGGGGGCCATAGCAGCCGTCAACCGCCTGAATCAGCACAAATGTACACATTTCCTGATAAGAAAATCTAAGCAACTTCATCTAAGGAAAGTTTGTTTTAAATCAGCTATCAATGCATAAGCAAGCAAAATCTGATGAGTTTTCAGAAATGTGAGACTTTGGGAATCCCCTAAAAAAACTTCCGTGCCCCCCCCCCCCCCACCACCACCACCCATCCCAAACGTCTTCTTCCAAACGTCCAGACCCCAATACATTTTGTCCTAACGTCACAATAACTTCACGCGCATCCACATGAGGGCTTGCGCTGTTATTGTAGCTCGTTGGCTATGCTACCAAATGCTGCCATATTTAGGGAAATAGGAAGTCGGACAGATCATTTTGTAACCAACGCTTAAAAGTCGATAACATTAACTCGGTAGGCTGAGGCAGGCACGTAGCCAAGGGGGGGGGGGGGGCGGGGGAGGCTACCCGCCCCCCGCCCTGGAGGCCCGGCGGGGCCCTTTTCGGGCGCGCAGCGCGCAGCGCACCGAAAAGGGCCGACGAGACCACGCTCATGGACTACGCGAAGCGTGGTCTTTAAGAGTTTAGAGCATTTCAGAGGTTCTTTAGGGGCACCAGGGCCCTTTCTGAAAGACCAGAGGGCCCTTGGACGTTCAGCAGAGCCCTGTACATGTCAGAAGGGCCCCTGGACAAGCCGAAAGGGCCCCTGAGCGGGTCAAAGGGCCCCTGAACACGTCGAATGAGCACCGAGCCAGGCTGGAACAGGCTGGAGGGCCCCTGGACAGACCAGCACCAGAGGGCCTCTGGGAAGTTAAAAGGGCCCCTGTGGATGTCAGAGGGGCCCCTGACCAGACCAAAAGGGCCCCTGAACATGCCGAATGGGCTCCTAGTCAGCACGGAGGGGCCCAGGGCAGGTCGAAGGGCCCTCTGAGCATGTTGACAAGGCGACAAAACAGAAAGCGCAGTCTCTTGCCAGGTTGGAAGGGCCTCTTAGAAGGCTGGAGGGCTCCTGGGCAGACCAGAGGGCCCTTGGGAAGTTCAAAGGGCCCCTGTGCATGTCAAAGGGGCCCCTGACCAGACCGAAAGGGTCCCTGAGCAGGTCAGATGGCCCCTGATTACGTCGAATGGGCCTCTGGCCAGCACAGAAGGACCCCTGGGCAGGTCGGAGAGGCTCCTGAGGATGTCGGCAGGGTGAAAAAGCAGCCAGTGCAGTCCCTGGCCAGCTCGGAAGGGCCCCTGAGCAGGCTGGAGGGCCCCTGGACAGACCAGAGGGCCCCTGGACAGATCAGAGGGCCCCTGGAAAGTTGAACCTCACAAAATAAAGTGGCCGAAATCCGTAGAGTTTTTCATATCCTTTTGTTTTGGGGGGAGGGTTAACGCTCGAGAAGGGGCCCTTTCGAGGCGCCCCCCCCCCCACACCCCCTGGACGAAATCCTGGCTACGTGCCTGGCCTGAGGGGCCCTCTAAATGCCTGAGGGGCCCTCGAAATGCCTGAGGGGCCCTCTAAATGTCTGAGGGGCCCTCGAAAGGAATTGGAGGCCCTGGGAAGGCCTGAGGGGCCCTCGAAATAAATACCATCTCTTAAATGCTGTTATTTATTCGTGTTAGATTTGTTCGTGGACGTTCTTTATGCGACATAAGGCGTTTTGCGGGCACCTGCCACCATCCAAAACACTGGGGCCTTCGGCCCCAGGGGGCCCTCGCTCGGTCGCCAGAGGGGCCCGCCTGGCCTCCAGGGGGGGGGGGGGGGGGGGGGGAGATGGCCCCTTTGCCCCCCCCTTGGCTACGCCACTGACACAAGGGGAGGGGGGCACACGGGCCCGTGCCCCCCTCCCTTACGAAATGCGGGGCCCCTCTCAGGCGGCCTCGTGGGGCTCCTCTGAGGCGGCCTCGTGGGGCTCCTCTGAGGCGGCCCCGTGGGCGTATTGAGAAATTCGTGAAGTGGGGGGGGGGGGGGGGACCAAGCCCTCAAGAGAGCGCCAAACCCCCACATGAGGGCGCCTCATTTTGTGGCAAAAAAGTACCCCCATTTTTTATCCGCGGATTTGGGCCGGTCACCTTATTTTGGTATTCGAACTTAAGAAATTCACATTTCAAATTAACACAAAAAAAAATTGTTGAATTTTTCCGAAAAAAGTGTATTTTTATTTTTGGGGGTCGGAAATCCAAAATTTTGAAAAACCGAGATAGCCATTTTAAATCAAATGTAATTTCGTGTCTTTTGACGCTTTTATTTGCAATTTGCTTTAAAACTCTATTTTTACGATTTTTCCAACGTTTATCGTTTTTCCACCAAAAATGGCATGACATGACGTAATTAAAACGTCATTATCTCCCAAAACACTGTATCAATGTCATTTAAATTTGATAAGAAGACGTCGAATTGATGCAACATAAGGTACTGAACGTTTCACGTTCATATCTATCATGGTGTTCAAGTTATTGAGAAAATCCGGGAGGGGTGGCAGCCCCCCCCCCCCCCCCCAGCGGGGCGCGGGTTAAGTGTCACTGGGGCTGCTTGAATTGTATTCAATCACTCAATAAAAAACTTCCGTTTTCATAAAGTTTTCTCCTAAGATCATTATTTTTCAGGTTCAGTGCAGGGAACGCATACTTGTATCGAATGCCCCCTCCAAGATTCCTGTGAGGAGGGGCACCCAGGGGGGGGGCATCCAGGGGGGCCTGGTGCTCTCCCCCCTGGATCCGCCAGTACCGTCAGCGAAAGGTGTTGTTGAGCGGGGTGAATTATAAAAATAGCAAAATAACAAAAAGGTTAAAGGAAATAGTTCACCTTCAACATGGGATTTTGAACTGAAATAGCAGTTTTGTAACCCGTGTTGAGAAATCCTTATCTGCAACTTCTCTTGGCTGAAAAGACTCTCCCGCCGAAGATATTTGACTTTTTGGCGAAGGAATGCGGCGCATATATGATATACCGTACCGTCTGAGAGTGCCAGCACTGAGCATGCGCAGACCAATAACGCACACCATAACATTAATAATTTACGACCTTCTGTCCTGAATTGGCGCGATGAAGGACCATTTTTGAAAAGAAAAAAGAAACTGTATTACAAAATATAATAAATCGTGTTCTGAAAATTTCCGAAGGTGAATTTTTCCTTTAAAGGAAATAGTTCACCTTCACATGGGGTTTTGAACTGAAATAGCAGTTTGTAGCCGTGTTGAGAAATCCTTATCTGCAACTTTTCTTGGCTGAAAAGACTCTCCAGCCGAAGATATTTGACTTTTTGACGAAGGAATGCGGCGCATATATGATGTACCGTACTGTCTGAAAGTGCCAGCACTGCCAGGGAGCATGCGCAGACCAATAACGCACACCATAAAATTAATAATTTACGACCTTCTGTCCTGAATTGGCGCGATGCAGGACCATTTTGAAAAGAAAAAAGAAACTGTATTACAAAATATAATACAATCGTGTCTGAAAATGTTCCGAAGGTGAACTATTTCCTTTAAGGAAAATTAAATTATACAATAAATTAATTACTTAAATACACTGTTCTTTCCACTTGATGATAATACTCGAATATTTTTTAACCGTGGATTCGTGGAATTGACCAGGATTTGTGAACAAATAAAACAAAACAAAAATTGAAATTAAAAGACGCACCAATATAAAAATTATGGCAATAAAGAGGCATTCATGTCTTTTTCAATTATGAATGGGATAGAGCAAAACTGAGAATGCTCGCGATAAAGCACAACACCTCAGTTAAAGAAGTGGATGACAAACAGACAGTTTTGCACTCGGGCCAGCCGAAATCCACCCAACCCGTTCCCCGGCTTCACAAATCAACCTGCCCTTTTCCCCCGGTCTGCCGAAGTCCCAGCGGCACTTCACCAGCGGCACCTGACCTGAGGGTCACACCTTGTCTGAAGGCGGCACCTGGCCAGATGGCAGCACCTGGTTTAAGGGGCGGCACCTGGTCCGAGGACATCACCTGGTATGGTCTGAGGGCGGCTGGCGGCACCTAACCTGCGGACGGCACCTCATTTGAGGACGGCACCTAGGCCACTACAGGCCGCTCTATTTAGCCTCCCCTGTAGAAGAAAGAGCGCCTGCCGGCATTCAGGCGCCCTACTACGCGGGCCAGAGGAGCCATGTTGGGCCTGAGAGCGACATCTGGTCGGATGGTGACATGTAGTCTGAGGGCGACAGCCGACACCTGGTCTGAGGGTGACATCTAGTTTGAAGGCGGCATCTGGTCTGAGGGTGGTACCCGGGTAATGGGTTGAAGGGGCACCTGGCCTGAAGGCAGAATCTGGTCTGAGGGCGGCACCTGACCCTGAGGGCGGCACCTGGTCTGAGGGCGGTACCTGGGCTGAAGGCGGTACCTGGGATGAGGGCGGCACCTGACTTTACCCCCCCCCCCCCTCAATACGCCCTGGGGCTGGCTCCCGAACCCCTGGCTACCCCCCCCCCCCCCCCTTCACACACACTCTCAAAGTTTTGTGGCGACGCCAACTGCCTCCAAAGGCACCCTCCGATACACCTCCGAATGCGCCCTCCCACATCCCCCCGAAGGCACCCTCCGATACATTTCCGAGGCGCCATCCCGCATACCTCCAAAGGCGCCTCCGATGCACCTCTGAAGGCGCCATCTCACATAGCTCCAAAGGTGACCTCCGATACACCTTTGAAAGCACCCTCCACATGCCTCCAAGGGTGCCCTCCGATACACATCTGAATGAGCCATCCAGTTGCCTCCAAAGGCGCCCTCCGATACACCTCTGAAGGCGCCCTCCCACATACCTCTGAAGGCGCTCTCCGATACATCTCCGATGTCGCCCTCCCAAAATAGCCCCCAGAGGCGCCCTCTGGGAGACCAGAGGCGCCCGGCCTCACATTCAGCGAAGGGCGCCTTTGTATGTATAGAGGGAGGGAGGGCCGCCCTCGGTCTTGGGATAGATGCATCTGAGGGTGCTTTTGGACTATGTGGGAGGGCGCCTTCAGAGGTGTATTGGTGGGCGACTTTGGAAGTATGTGGAATGGAGCCTTCAGAGGGTGTATCGGAGGGCGCCTTCGAAAATGTATTGGAGGACGTCTCCGAAAGTGTATTCGAGGGCGCCTTTGAAGGTATGTGGGAGAGCGCCATCGGAGATGTATCGGAGGGCGTCTTTGGAGCCTGTAGGTATGTGTGATGGCGCCTTCAAGTGCAAGGTGCATCGTGGGCGCCTTTGGTGGTATGCAGGAAGGCGCCTTCAGATATGTATCGGAGGGCACCTTTGAGGTATATGGGAGGGCGCCTTTGGAGGCATGTTTGAGGCGACTTCAGAGGTGTATGTGTATCAAAGCACCATTTCATGAGAATTAAGTTAAGACACAAACAGATGCTTCGGGCTTCCTACTTCCTATTTTAAGCAAACTGATTCTATTGGCTCCATTTACTCTAAACTAAAGTACTGCCAGTAAATGACAATTTCTCGTGCGATATAATTTCATGACTTAAAATGAAATATATGCATTTCGGAGATCCACTGTCCAATTTGAAAGCGCCACATTTGTGACGCGAACACCGCATACAGACCAGATGGCTCCATACAGACCAGCAGACTCAGCAGCAGCACCAGCAGCATACAGATCAGCAGACTCTGCATCACGGGCATCTCGACACAATAGTCGCTCTCTGGTTCAATGATGCCGGCCAGCGGCTGTATGCTGGACCGCCGCTGAGCGAACTAGTTAATGGATCCGAAGCATAATTCACCCCCCCCCCCCCCACCTCCCCCTCCCGTCAGCCCTTCAATGAATGCTGTCTGAAACACAGTTCGCCCCTAATAAGGGGGGGGGGGGGGGGATGAATACACAAAAATGCGCCGGGGCCAGCCCCACCTGTCAGCGTCAAACCCGGGTACCATTGTGCTCTTGCACGCGCACATGCGCCGCTTCATCCCCACAAAGCGCACTTCATCCCCACAAAGCGCACTCACTGACGAAATGTAGAGCACAAGCGAATGAGCACTGCATTGTGTTCTTCATGATGTAAATGGTTAAAGCGGTGCATCCACGACACAAGAGTGTACAGAAATAAAAACGGAAATTAAATATGTAGGAACTACTCGCTGTCAAACACCAACGGAGTAACCGGCAACGCAGGACCTGGATACAGGTTTCGTTGAGGCAGGATTCAGCCGTCCCATCAAAAATGGTTGCGAGCCTGTACGTACTAATCCACCAAAAGCTAGACAGACTTTGCGAGTGTACCTATGTTTGTTTATTGAGCTTGCTGTCCGAATGCCAACATTTATAAATAAAGCGCTCTGTTCAAGGACGCCGCCACCTTCCGAAAGTGTTGTGTGTGTGTGTGTGTGTGTGTGTGTGTGTGTGTGTGTGTGTGTGTGTGTGTGTGTGTGTGTGTGTGTGTGTGTGTGTGTGGTGTGTGTGTGTGTGTGTGTGTGTGTGTGTGTGTGTGTGTGTGTGTGTGTGGGGGGGGGGGGGGGGGGGGGGAGGGAGGGGGGAGGGGGGGAGGGGGGAGGGAGGGGAGGCGGATGCATTCTGAAGTTGATTCTTTCCATGCAACGCCCATAGCCGTAATTGTTAAAATCCGAAAATATTGGTGGGGACACGTCCCCCCCGGTCCTCCCTGTAGCGGAGCCCCTGCTCCTGTTACAGTCTATACTTTCCAGAAAAGTTTGGGGGGAGGCTGAGCTGGGAAAATCGCTTAAGTACCATCAAAATTCACTAAAATACATATTTCTCCCCGGATTTGACCCACTTCCTCGTCCAAGTTGGGGTGGCTGAAGCCAAGTGTGTGTGTGTTTGTGTGTTGGGGGGGGGGGGGGGGGGGGGGGCTGAAGCCTCCTCAACTGAATAAGATCCTATACCCCTGCGACGTGGAAATGGGCTAAGTCAGTTACGGATGAAATTTCCTTCGTTTTACCTTTGACACACCACTGCTCCGAAAGGAAAATGAAGGCAATTTCATCCGTAACATGCAGGGGTGTCGCCGATGGGAGGGTCGGGGGGACCCTGACCCCCTCTCAGAAGGAGGGGTGGTTGACTCCACACCACTTTTTGCGGGGGAAGTTAACAATGTATCGTACAAATTGCCTTTGCAGCAGTCAAAATTCAGCTATCCACAGTCAAAAAGTGGAAATTTCGCGCCGCTTCGCGGCATGACACAAGTTTCACAATTGCTTATACAAATTTGGAAAACGGGAAAATTAATTTCGCCAGGACCCCTTTTAATTTTGAATGAATTTCCTTTTATAAAATATTAACTTTCAAGAGGGGCTACATGTTTAGCTAGTCTGCCGAGTTCCGAAAAACGCGACGCGAACGCAAAGACGCGGACTTCGGCCGGCACCCGGAAGCTGCTCCAGCGGTGCCCAACTTGCTGGACCGAAGAGCAAATAGTTAGGACCAGGCCAGGACCATCTCCCCAAGCCATCTCCCCCAGGCTCCTACAGATCCATAGGGGCCATTTATGCGCGGAAAGGTCGTTCTGCCCCTTGCTGCTTTCAAACCATTTGCACTGTTATTAGTTGTTTGTTACAGTTTGGTTCATATGTATACAGTTATTATTATCATATGTACTATTGAGCGCTGACTGCCACCGGTCATCGTGATTTACTATTATGATTTACTATGTATATGAAAAACTACATTCATTTCAATATTTTTCATCATACCGATATGTGTAACCAGGAAAAGGGGTTACCTGAGGCTTGGCTCCACTCACGGTCTGGGTCCAATATTACAATTTCGTTTTCCAAGACCTAAAATACACATTTTCTGCACGCCGCTTCGCGGCGTCACATCTGTGGCACTCATCACAACGAAGCCATCGTCATCGTATTCGGTTCCTCGTAACGCTGAATTGAATTTATAGCATTTTTAGCTTCTTATCCTATACATGGCCCACCGCCTATATTTCTGGGTTTTATCAGGAAGACCCGTTACAAAAAATTAGCGCCGCTAGACGGCGCTAAATAACAAGTACCTACTATAACATAAAAATCCACATAAAAAATGCTGCAAAGGCTTAAATACACGCCAAAAATGGGGGTACATTTTTTCATTTCATTTCAGCCGACCCCCACTCAAAAATGCTCGGCGACGCCACTGCCCAGTGGAGCTGCAACAATGCATAAGGACATCTTCGGTTAATAAGCGCCATTTTCTATTGCATAATCCCAGGGGCGGCGCCACGGATTTTTGTCAGGGGGCAAGTCAAAATTTAGGGGGGATCTATTTGAGAGGGGTCCTCCATTTGAGAAGGGGCCTTTGACCTCCAATCAAAAGATCTGGGGGTGAATCAAATGTTTTGGGCTTCTCTCACCTCCCCTCTGTCTTACAGAGGACCGTTTCTGGACTTCAGGGGCACCTCTGACCTCCATAGGACCCCTCCGGCCTACAGGGCCCCCTAGTCTTTTACCTCCAGAGGGCCTCTGGCCTTCAGTGGCCTTTCTGACCTCCAAAGAACCCCTTCTGGCCTCCAGGGGCCCAACTTTGACCTCCACAGGTCCCCTCCTCTGACCTCCCATGTGGCTTCCAGATGGCCTCCTCTGGCCTTAAAATGCCCCCTCTAACCTCCATAGGACCCATCTGGCTTCCAGGGGCTCCTGTGACCTCCGCGATGGGGCCTGCGAGATGGGGCCTCTTTGAAGCATGGAGGGGCCTCCTCAAATGACAGGGGGGGATATATGTTTGCCCCCCCCCCCTCTTCCCGACGACAGGGGGGGGGGGGGGCGACTGCCCCTCCTGCTCCCCCGGTGGCGACGCCGCTGTAGTCCATTTTCATAATTATTGACCTGTTCCCTGTTCTCACATAAGAAAAACGTCTCTGCATCAGCTCCACGGAGGGACGTTAAGGCACGCCACCCGCCAGTCGCCATTGGGCACGAACAGTCACCCCTGTGCGTTCGTCCCGTCACGCTGCTCCCGCCTCTCCTATTTCCCGCCAAAAGGACGCCGTGCCCCTATTTTTGGCGGGAGTGCGTCGCGACGCTTGACGGTGTTCTCTGGGCAGAACATGGGGTGTTCCGTCAACCACGAACTCAGGATAGGAAGTCAGATGGAGTATGTGCTGCCACCTATATCAAAATTGTCATACATGAGTGAAACGTTCTGACGCTAGGTGGCGTTTGTCGAAAACAGGATTAGCAAGACAGCGTGACAAATTATGCAACCTACATTCTGCATGGCTATGTGCTCAGTGCCGTTCGAACTTTGTCACAGAAAGTCATACATCTGTCATACATATTTTACAATTTACGTTTTTACACTTTCCAATGTTTGACAAACAAAACTAACCACACCGGGTGTCACACATGCCTTCAAGAGCTGAAACTGCGGTTCAGGGGCTGAACCAGACTGGTTATTGATTCGACTCTGATCGAATCGATTGGAATCGTTCAATCCAAATTCCTTGAATACCAAAACATTTGATTCACCCCCAGATCTTTTGATTTATGAATTGTGATTGAATCAAAACCCACATAGAATCAAGGCTGATTGAATTACAAATATTTGACGAAGCAAATGCACATGGTAAATTGTGCAAATACAATGCCGTCCCAGTGGCTTAATTGATTTATACTGAAATGTTATTGCTGTAACAATGTTTTAATGATCATGTATATGTATGTTTCCATTTTTATTGATTTAACATAAATGAAACATTTATATTTAAATGTTTAATCAAACGTGAATCGATTTTTGTTGTTGTTCTTTGAATTGGAAAGAATCAATTACAAAAAATACATGAATCGAACGGCGATTGAATCATTCAGGTTCCAAAATGAATCGTGATTGAATCGTTCCGAAAAAGTTGAATCAACAACCAGTCTGGGCTGAACATCTATTTCTCGCAAGTTGTAAAACGTAACATCACAGTGCCAGCGGAAGCAATTTCATAAGTGAGATACACTTACCTTGAATGTGTTCTTGTCTGGCTTGCAGTCGTCTTTGTTTGATACAGGCCCGTTCACTATGCCTCAGGCGACAAGACCGTAACTGTCTGTAGCTGAAATTATTACGTGATGTTCCAAGATTTCACCTGGGGGGCAAAGAATAGTTTTGGAAAACTGCTTGTCTTGTAAGGGTCTTAAAGGGAAATAATGACCTTTTTCCACAAAAATGGAGTTAGCACTTGAAATCGCCAGACGAGACCAAAATATATTGTAAATTCATCACATTTTGCATGAAAAGTTTCCTACCGAAAGATATTTCAAGTTAAAGTTGATAAGCGTTCCACACTTTTAACGACCGGTACTTGCAAGTACTTTTGGTCCTCATCAAACTGCGGGCTTTTTCCGTGTTTTTTTACGCAATGGAGTGGAAAATATATTGTGCGTTCTACTTGTTGTGATTATATGCCCGGCGATCTTCTAAAACTAACAGCGATTGGAAAAAGTGGCAATAAAATCGGAAGCTCATCGATGCACATCAACGGCGGCATAGTTAGTGGTTGCGACCCTCAATTTTTGAAAATCGATTCATTTGTTTTCAACATTAGGAGTATTGCATAATTTGTCTGTGGCTGTATATAACACTATGCTTTATATTACCATGAAAAATAATATTTTTTCCCAAAAAAACTAACAAACAATAACACAAAACTGGCAATTAAATCGGAAGCTCATCGATGCACATCGACGGCGGCCTATTTAGCGTCGGCGATTTGTTTACAGTCATTATCATGCTTCTCGGCGCACTTAACCATTGTGGCGAGTTGTTCCTGATTAGTATACCCAAGTCCCCCGTAGAGGACCGTTCATAAGTGCCACAGTTCATAAGTGCCCAGGGTTCACAAGTGCCCAGGATTCACAAGTGCCCAGAGTTCATAAGTGCCCAGGATTCACAAGTGCCCAGAGTTCATAAGTGCCACGAGTTCACAAGTGCCCATGGTTCATAATGCCCCAAACGTGATTGGCTAATGAGGACGCAGGATGAACGTCAGCATGACCAATAGGATCGGCTGCTAGACAGCAGGAGGCGGAGCCTATCTCATGCGTCGTTCGGGTACACTCTCTGGCAGCGCACTTAGCCCTTGATACAATATCTTGTCATTGTTCGCGTGCTCTCCTCCCTGGCCGTCTGAGAATCGGATCCAAGACTGACATACGTCACAAAGCAACAGCGAGAGCGAGAATTCTGACGAAGCAATCAGCTTGCAGTTTTTCGCTCGCAAACATTCGCGAACGCCTGACACACATCACGCCATGGCAATGCCGATTGGTGTCCGGACAATTCTTCGTCCAGCATTTCTTCGTAGCGCATTTCTTCGTCCGCAAATCTTCGTCTAGCGTTTCTTCGTAGCGCATTTCTTCGTCGCGCGTTTCTTCGTCTCGCATTTCTTCGTATCGGCAAATGAGTATTTGCGGATGCGAAGAAATGCGAGACGAAGAAACGCGCGACGAAGAAATGCGGAGACGAAGATTTGCGGACGAAGAAATGCGGACGCAGAAATGCCCGACGAAGAAATGCGGGACGAAGATTTGTCATGGAACCATGCCGATTTCGTCAGTTTCTTGTGAATTTGTAGCTTTTGTTTTACATTTCTGCATAGTGTATATGTAACGGTAAGAGTTTATCGTGTTGGTGATTTATTATGTTGTTTATGCTTATGTTTATTTGTAGGATCACCAACAGAGAAAACTCCACTTACAGGCAAAGTCATTGCTTAAAACAGTAAAAACACATTGCATCACAGTGACAAATGAAGTAAATAAAGGTAAAAGGTAGACTTTGACCTTCCGACACTGAACTGGTCGTCCCCAGACGACTTACTAAGAGTCATCAGCCTCGGACGCCGGATTCCTCAATCTATTTGATTCACTTGGGTTAACTCAATGGATTACAGAATCTACTTTTCCACGATCGGGCAACATACTCAACCTAATTCTCGCAAATGAGTGACAGGATTGGTGATGTGATGGTCAACCCACCTCCTCCAGGATGCGATCACTGCAGCATACATTGCAAGTACATTTTACACAGTGACCTTCAGCTGCAGACCTCTTTGTCTCCCTGTTTGTTATGGTACCGGGGAAAGTATGACGAAATCAACAGAATACTTACTGAGATCAATTGGGATCTTGAGTTCCGGTTCTTGTTGGCGCAAGATGCCTTCGTCCAGCTATTGAACATCTTGCAGCCTATAATAGCACAACTCATCCCCAGCAGCAAGCAAGGACAGCTCAACAATAAACTTCCTTGGAAGAGAAATTCGCCCACTTCTCTAAAACACACGTTCATCGGCTGGTCAGTGTACAAACTGGCCAGGGGTACCTTCAGGAGAAGAGCG
>JAXIVJ010000224.1:67500-70000 GCA_036785665.1 Chirona hameri | reverse complement strand
ACGCACACGCACACGCACACGCACACGCACACGCACACGCACACGCACACGCACACGCACACGCACACGCACACGCACACGCACACGCACACGCACACGCACACGCACACGCACACGCACACGCACACGCACACGCACACGCACACGCACACGCACACGCACACGCACACGCACACGCACACGCACACGCACACGCACACGCACACGCACACGCACACGCACACGCACACGCACACGCACACGCACACGCACACGCACACGCACACGCACACGCACACGCACACGCACACGCACACGCACACGCACACGCACACGCACACGCACACGCACACGCACACGCACACGCACACGCACACGCACACGCACACGCACACGCACACGCACACGCACACGCACACGCACACGCACACGCACACGCACACGCACACGCACACGCACACGCACACGCACACGCACACGCACACGCACACGCACACGCACACGCACACGCACACGCACACGCACACGCACACGCACACGCACACGCACACGCACACGCACACGCACACGCACACGCACACGCACACGCACACGCACACGCACACGCACACGCACACGCACACGCACACGCACACGCACACGCACACGCACACGCACACGCACACGCACACGCACACGCACACGCACACGCACACGCACACGCACACGCACACGCACACGCACACGCACACGCACACGCACACGCACACGCACACGCACACGCACACGCACACGCACACGCACACGCACACGCACACGCACACGCACACGCACACGCACACGCACACGCACACGCACACGCACACGCACACGCACACGCACACGCACACGCACACGCACACGCACACGCACACGCACACGCACACGCACACGCACACGCACACGCACACGCACACGCACACGCACACGCACACACGCACACGCACACGCACACGCACACGCACACGCACACGCACACGCACACGCACACGCACACGCACACGCACACGCACACGCACACGCACACGCACACGCACACGCACACGCACACGCACACGCACACGCACACGCACACGCACACGCACACGCACACGCACACGCACACGCACACGCCACACGCACACGCACCCGCACACGCACACGCACACAGCACACGCACACGCACACGCACACGCACACGCACACGCACACGCACACGCACACGCACACGCACACGCACACGCACACGCACACGCACACGCACACGCCCACGCACACGCACACGCACACGCACACGCACACGCACACGCACACGCACACGCACACGCACACGCACACGCACACGCACACGCACCGCACACGCACACGCACACGCACACGCGCACACGCACACGCACACGCACACGCACACGCACACGCACACGCACACGCACACGCACACGCACACGCACCCACACGCACACCGCACACGCACACGCACACGCACACGCACACGCACACGCACACGCACACGCACACGCACACGCACACCGCACACGCCACACGCACACCGCACACGCACACGCACACGCACACGCACACGCACACGCACACGCACACGCACACGCACACGCACACGCACACGCACACGCACACGCACACGCACACGCACACGCACACGCACACGCACACGCAAGCACAGCACGAACGCACACGCACACGCACACGCACAGCCACACGCACACAGCACACGCACGCACGCGCACACGCACGACGCACACGCACACGCACACGCACACGCACACGCACACGCACAACGCACACGCACACGCACACGCACACGCACACGCACACGCACACGCACACGCACACGCACACGCACACGCACACGCACACGCACACGCACACGCACACGCACACGCACACGCACACGCACACGCACACGCACACGCACACGCACACGCACACGCACACGCACACGCACACGCACACGCACACGCACACGCACACGCACACGCACACGCACACGCACACGCACACGCACACGCACACGCACACGCACACGCACACGCACACGCACACGCACACGCACACGCACACGCACACGCACACGCACACGCACACGCACACGCACACGCACACGCACACGCACACGCACACGCACACGCACACGCAACACACGCACACGCACACGCACACGCACACGCACACGCACACGCACACGCACACGCACACGCACACGCACACGCACACGCACACGCACACGCACACGCACACGCACACGCACACGCACACGCACACGCACACGCACACGCACACGCACACGCACACGCACACGCACACGCACACGCACACGCACACGCACACGCACACGCACACGCACACGCACACGCACACGCACACGCACACGCACACGCACACGCACACGCACACGCACACGCACACGCACACGCACACGCACACGCACACGCACACGCACACGCACACGCACACGCACACGCACACGCACACGCACACGCACACGCACACGCACACGCACACGCAC